>SRLM01000332.1:1408618-1836917 GCA_015708895.1 Populus ilicifolia | reverse complement strand
TTTTTTTTTCTTTTTATTGATAACCTTTACATACCAGATTCTACTTAAATTTTATTTTGGTTTGACAAAGATGATGACTTACAAAATAAATATTTTTTCCCTCTCACTTTGTATTGAACCTTTTATGAAATCTATACAAATAAAAAAATTATATTCAATGCGTAAAAGAAAGAGTAAGCTCATGTATTAAAAAGAAAAAGAAAAAACAAGTCCTTAAAAGTACTATAAAAGATTAGGAAAGCAAGGCAAATTAATGTTATTGATATTAAACTCATTATTTTTACCATGAAAGATTCACTTTAATTTTTTTTTGCTAGAAAGTTTTTTTTAATAGCTCATTTGGTTCTTATTGATATTAGCTTTGTATGCCTATGTTTTTTCACTTACCTAGAAACATGATTTTGAGGAGTGAGGAGTTTAATGATTAAGGTAGTGTTTGACATTGTGTTTTTAATTTTTTTAAAAAATGAAAATTTTTAATTTTAATTTTAATTAATATATTTTTGATATTTTCATATTATTTTTATATAGTAATATTAAAAATATTTTTTTAAAAAATAAAAAATTATTTTAACATATTTTGAAATAAAATAACACTTTAAAAAAAAGGTACTACCACACTTAAACATCCTTTAAACTAATTCTTAAAATTCTCTATATATACACTAAAATAATGATGTTGAAGATTTTAAATATATTTTCCTTTATGAGATATTTGGTGAAGATAAAAATGATAGGGGTATGGATATGATTTGGATGATGTCATATATTTATACAAGGCTTGTGAATATATTATGCCAACATTTTTAATTAAACTTAGTTTAGTATATTTTTTCTGGAAGACTTTTCTTATGTTGTTGTTATGTTAATTTATAAGGATACAAGTGATTCATATATAGATGTGGAACTAAAAATGAAAAACATCTAAAAGGTTAGGATACCATCACCTTTTTATCTGGTATTTTTACCACTTTATAAACTATATCTTGGTAACATTTCTTTTGAATATCAATAACCAGTTAATTTAAAACTATTAGTTTTTTCTTCCATGTTCAACCTTAACTCTTGATATAGTTATATATGTATTTTTTTGTTATCCTATGGTTATTTGTGTTTCCTTCTTTTCATGTTGTGTATATGATATAAAAAAATATTTCTAAATGATACTCTTACAGGATGGATAAGAAGTTGAAAAGGGTGAAGAGGCTATTTAAGGAGAAAAATATTTGCGAGGGAAGTCGTGGTATGGAAGAAAAAAGGAGTGTGATTAGAGAAAGAAATTGAGAATATTGATTATAATGGTGGTAAGAAAATAGGAGCAAAGAAGAATAAATAAATAAGATTAAAGAAGAAAGATAACATTTTGTTAAAAAGTGTGCTTGTTGTTAGCACACCATGAAGGATGGTAAGACTTGATATTTTTCATGATTATTATTTTAATTTTAATTGCATTGATTGATTTTTTATGATGATGATGACAACTAATGGTGGTAGATGATGATATAGAATGTCTTGCTAAAGATATTGGTATTGTTGAAAATATTACCTTACAAGACAAGGATATGTTTGTGAAAAAAAATGATAAATATAATTTTATTTTTAGATTTGTTAAGAGTATAGTGCTTTGGGTCAGTCTCATTTCTATACTTTCAAACCTTATTAATTTTGTATGATTCTATGTGTAATTTAGTGGGTTTCGTCTCTCTACTTTCAAACCTCATTAATTTTGTATGATTCTATATGTAATTTATGCCTTAAAGTTTTATAGAATATATGTGCAATCTAATCTTTATACTTTTAAACCCTATTAATTTTGCATGATTCTACGTGTAATTTATGCCTTAAAGTTTTAAGGAATATATGTGTAATCTTTTTTTTTCTTTTATTTTCTTACTTGTAATTTAATTAGTTTTTTTTTCATTTTCCCCTAGTTTTGGCAATCTACAACTCTTAGAGAGACCATAAGTATTGATTTATGATCTTATACGAAGACGAGTGCCTCATGACCTACAAAGCTTATCAAAGCTAGCTTTGTTCTCGTTTTATCCTCTTTGCCTCTTTAATTTAAAGTTTTTGTTTTTAATACTTAGTTTATTGCATATATTAACAAAAACTCTAAATTCTACAATCAAACATTATTCAAGATAAGAGCAAATCGCCCGGCTTGCCCTTAAAGGAGGAAGATCACTTTGCGCGCTCCTCCAATAACACATTGGTTCAAGCCCCATTTCAAAATTCAAAGGGGCCCGAGTGGTTCGAAAAGCCAGACGGTGATCCAAGTTAGGTGGTAGTAGTTTGGTTGTGATCTATAAAACTATGAAAAGGCCTAGTCATGGTCCAGCTAAACTGGTGTTTCGGCTTTAAGGGTCATCCTCTAGCCCAAATATTCCTCGATTCTAAGAATGGAGGATCACTTTGAATCTACATTTTAAATTAGCCTAATTAACCTTTATACCCACATCCCTGGTTGGTGTAAAAATCATAGTTATTAAATCTAGTCTAGCTCAATAAATTAATTTAGTGGATGGATTGGTCCGAGTTTATTAAAAAAACTAGTTGGTTTAACAATCCAGTAAAACCTGGTCGACCCACGACTCGAGAGAACTTAGACGAGACCCAATGTTTTTTTTTAGAATACCATGACATTTATCACCTATCGAAATCTACTCATTTTTCATCCTTTTCTCAAAACAATGGAACACAAGCATCCATAGACTTCACCGAGTAGTTTGGAGTCTAATAAAAACCCACGTTTCATAAAAAAACGATACTTGCTTATTCTTTACCATATTTGTCAACCTTCTTAATTATAGTTCTGACAAACTTTTGGTAAGAGATTTGTAGCTGGTATGAATACCATTAGCTTTGTAACTCCTTTATCTTTTGATATCCTTTAAGCTTACTATTACGGGGTTGCTCATGTTTTTAAAAGGAATTTTTCTCATAAGCTTTCTAATGAGTTCAATTATACTGCTGGGAATCTCCTAGCCAACCTTTTGACACTAAGTTTTGTTATTGAGGTGAGGTTTTTGACGTACAATGCAAGTATTGAGATCATTCTTCAAAGGATAAATGTATTAGTTATTGATAACCATCCCACTCATTTACATTGCTATAGCTTTCACGTGGTTGGACGGGGATTTGAGATTTTTTACCACAATAAGAATCCTTCAAGATATAATCTTGTTGATCCATCTGAGGATATTATAGTTAGTGTTCCTCATAATAGATAGACAACGATCATATTTAGAGTAGATAACTTTCAACTAGTGATAAATAATTACTATTTATTTTCTAGGTTGATAACTATGGTAAAAATAATAACTCTTAAGATTTTTTTAAATGATAGATAGTACCTTAAAAAAAAAGCAAATCAAGGTCAAGTGTGGGTTTGGCTTGCACGTGTCTAGCCGACTACTATGAGCCAAGATTGATCTTTTTCTATTTTTTATTTATTTTAGTTTTACATTTTTTTTAACGCTACAAACATATTTTACAAAACTCATTTATTTTTTTTTAAATTTTAAGATAGTTCTTGAATATTATTATAAATTTTTACTTAAATTTTAATAATTTTATTTTTAATTGTTATGTATATAATATAAAAATAATAATACTAATAATAAATTGTTCATGAAAATTGATTAAAATTGTTATTTTATATTTAAAATTTTTAATTAAATTTTAAATATAATTTTATCATATTTATAAATTTTTAAACTTTTAATTACAAATAAAATATAGACTTACTATATTGATATTCAATTATAAGATGTTTTTGTTTTTTGAACATAAATAATGATTTCAATGAAAAAGCTTGTATTCATAAATAAAAGATGTATTTTAAGATTTAATAACGACTTGATATCCATATTTGTTTTACATTTATATAAATTTTGGTTGTTGTAACGTAAAGTAGGTGTTCTTATGTCATATTTTAATAATTTTTAGATATAAAAAATTATTAAATACTTTTTTAAGGTATTGTTCTATCTTTTAAAAAATCTTGAGACTTATTTTTACACGTAAATCAAATGTTTTTATTCCTATGGTTTATTGTAAAAATGTAATTATACTACAAAATAAAAAACAAAAAAGGGGGTAAACACAACTTCTTTATTGTTCATGCCCCACTTTTTTTTTTCTTTTTTTAATAATATTCTAATATTTAATTTATGCTTAATTTTGTGAATATTTATTTTTGTTATTATATAATTAAATAAAAATAATTTTAAAAAATAAAGTTAATAAACTCATTGAAGTTTAGGATTCGAGTTACAAGTTTAGCAAATTAAGTCGTGAAACTTAGATTGATTTAATATATTATTATTTTAATATTTTAAAAAAAATCTTCTTGATATTTTTTCTAATGAACAATGAAGCAAGTCCCCCTTCTTTTCCCCTATTTCATCTTTTTTTTTTTTAAGTTTGGTTCTTTTATTTATATATAATATATCAGTATTTAGTTGATGTTTAATTTTATAAAAATATAATTTAATTATCATTTAATTAAGTAAAAAAATAGTTTAAACATTATTATTAGACCTAATATAGTTTATCACTCAGACCGTGAGTTTGACCAAAAGCTCAAATTAATCTTTTTTTATGATTAATATATCATCCTATTTTTTTTTAAAGTCAAACAATATTTTTATGAGTTATTCAAATTGGATTTAGACCCATCAAGTTCTCTAGATCATGTCTAGATAGCTTGTAATACTAAAACCAAAATTGTAGTTAGATAATTTTTTTTTTATGATCAATTATTATTGTGATTTAATTGAAACATTGACTAGATAAAAGGTAAGTACGGAGATTTCAACGTTGACTAGCTAAATCTTATTTAATAACACAAAGATTTCAAGGTTAATCAATTGAGTCTTGTTTAATAACAATGCTAAAAAGTGGAGCCAATTCTTCATTGTCCTTGATTTTCCCCCCTTCTCATTTAGGCCTTTTTTCTTGGTTTCATTTTAGTTTTCATTTTGGTTGTTTTTTTTATGATATTTTAGCACTTGATTGGTGATCGATTTTGAAAATGTTTAATTTTATTATTATATAATTAAGTATAAAATATATTTTTTAAATATAAAAAAATCAATGTTCTAAGTTGCGGGTTTAACATGTTAAAAAATGAAGCCCCAATAAATTTAATATGTTATTATTTTAATATTAAAAAATATTATATTAATTTTTTTAAAGATAAATCATGTTTTTTACTAATTATTTGAGTTATCTTTTGACCCCTTAAGCTGACTACTTTACGTTAAAATAACTTTCATATAATTTAATAAAAATATAAGTTAAGAAAAAAGATTAAAAAAAATATTTTAAATTAATTTGCTAGACTACGATTAGAAACAACATCAAGGAATTTTATTCTATATAACTATTTTTTACACTTAAATTTATTTTATTAAACTAAACTAGTAATATCTAAATTTGCATTTATTTTTTTAGGAGGCCACCAATTTTTTTTCTTAGTAGAATTAGGCCACAAGAAGGAAACTAGTAAAATCTAATATGCATGTAATGTTTTTTTTTTTTATTATTATTATTTAAATTGGGAACAATGTTTTTTCTTAGTAGAATTGGGCCACAATTTGGGTAAGTCGGGGCGAAAAGCCTCCAGGTTTGTCCACCTTAATTGCAGTCTCAAATGTAGACGACGTCGTCGAAGTACATTGCCATTTTTTCCCCTATCTACTCTCTATCTGAAGTCCAAAAAAACCGAAACAGAGAGTTTGAGAAAGAGGTAGGGCGTGTGTTGTCTTACAGAAAATGGCAGCAATTTGTTTCACAAAGCTTCCAAATCCATCATCGACAACAGCCCAACAAGCGCTCAATCGTCAACGGCACCACCACATAACACAACCCAATTCTCTAATAGTACCTCCTCACCCTCTTAATTCCTTCACTTCATTACCATTTTCACGGAAAATCTTAACCACCCGCTTGTCCACCCACCTCCCCATCTCCGCCACTGTCCTCTCCAGCCTCCCTACTGCGTATTTTTTCCATTTAATTCCTCTCTCTCCCTTTTTCGTTTTCTTTTCTTTAATATTTAGTCGACTAAATTGCAATTTCAGGTTTTTTCAGGAAGCCAGAGAGATTTGGTTCTTCGGGTGAGAAAGTTCCCAAGTGAGTCTATGAATTAATGATTGAATATATTTTAGTTAGTGGGTTTGCTGTGACTAAGGTAAATTTGATGTGTGGTGTGAGTGGAAATATAGGTGGTCATGGAAGGCTATAAAGGCATTTACTATGGCTGAATTGGAAGCTAGGAAACTCAAGTTTGCAACAACTGGCACTGAGGCTCTTCTTTTGGGTATCTTGATTGAAGGTGCCTTTTTTTTAAAAATTATTTTCCTATTCATTTGCATCGTTAATTTTGAGCCACTAGCCACTTGCTGTTTTGTTGTTATATTAATGTTCTTCTTTGAGTCATAGGGACTAGTGTAGCTGCGAAATACCTGTGGGCAAATGGAATCACTGTTTTCAAAGTACGTGAAGAAACTATCAAGGTGCTCGGCAAGGCTGACATGTACTATTTCCCTCCTGAGAGGCCTCCCTTGACTGATGATGCTCAAAAGGTCCTCGATTGGGCTTTTGATCATAAACTAAAATCTGGTAAGTCCTGATAATTTGCTCTGTTTTTGGTTGGTTTTTGTTCAATATGAAAGATAATATCAATGAATATCTTTTCAATGCAATCTAGGATGCCATGGAAACTCAGTTGCTAGTACAAAGAACATGCAAACAAAATTTCTCAGAAGGGTGCGCTTAGTAGCCAAGCTAATGAATTTGTGAGAACTAGTCTCTGAAATTTGTGATCCACACGCTGTTATCACACTTGCATCATGTGTGATTGACTGTTGCCTTTGCTTCTTGATTTGATGACATCCTTAAAAGTAGTGGTTTGTGAACTTCATGGTTAACAAATATAATTTATGGTTTCATCCTTTTTAGGGCCCTAGTTTTGTAAATCTTTATATTTGAGATCTCCAATGCAACCTTCCTAATGCCGTTGCCCAAGACTTCACCGAGACTCATGATGTTTGCAGCAGCTGCCAAAGATATTTTGTGGTATGTTTATGGTGCTGAAAGAAAAGTGATGTCATGCACAGATGTGTGAATTGTCATTGTTCCAATATTTTGCTGTTTGGTTGTCCCTTTTACAAGTTATGGAATTTTACCTTTGAGTCTGACTATCGTGTAATATGCTAATAAACTAGAAAATCTATATGATTCTCTAATCGCAACAAATACATGGCTTTTGTTATTAGAATCCGCTCATCTAACACCCCTTTATATCTTTGTAGGTTTGGGATGTTATATGGATTTCTTCCCTGTTACGTATAATCAATATACTATTTTACATTTATTCTTGAGTGCAGTTCTTCCTATATTGGAAGAACTGCACTGTTCTGAAAAATATTCACATTCTCCGAGCTCCTGGTTGAGCTCCATTATACCTACTTGGCTTTGTCTTTTTGCCTGTCCAAATTTTAGTTCTTGGCTGATGTAACAAAGCATGTTGTTGGTGTGTGTTTTATTTCCTGCTTTTTCTTGAATCAAACTTTGCTGGGAACTATTATCCAAAATAGAGGGAGACAAATAGCTGATGCACCATGCAGAAAGCTTTTAATTTTTTTTCATCGATGTATCTTTGAATTTACAGGTGATAGTGGCGGGGAAGTTACAACAAGTGATCTGCTTCTAGGCATTTGGTCAGAAGTGGAATGCCCCGGCCACAAGATACTGGCTGTCCTTGGCTTTAATGATGAGAAAGCTAAAGAACTGGAGGCTTTAAGTTCTGGACCTGGATTTATAGATGGATGATACCTTCAATGTTCATGATGTCCATCGATGCAATTTTTGTAACTGGACATGGCAGTTTGAGCCTTTTGATTGAAATTGAAAACCCCGTCATTTATGGATGCACAAAAGAGTCGTTTCAGTAACTAACAAAAGTTGGCATCTTATCCTTAGTGAGCTTTGTAAGTTGTATTTTGCACAGATATGTTCATTGAATGTTGGAAACAAGGAGTTCTTTTATATTGAATCTTGTGTATGTTCGACTTTCATCTTTTGCTTCAGAAACCTTTCTTACGACCCATTTCATGATTTGATGAAACTATCTGAAGACAGAATCGTAAATGGCTGGCCATATAAGAACTGAAGCTACCAGGAATTGAAATTTGGAGTGATACTTGAACAGTGAATTGATGAAATGATGCCTTTGAGTTACCCAAAGGCTTGAAAATGGATAGGAATCCTTAATTTTGAAAGTTCCATTGGGGAGTTGTCTCAATTGAGTTTGGTTTTGCTGTAATTTTTCCTTGGAGAGTTGTGTCATGCCTTTTCGATTATACGAGGAAGTCCAGCATTTATGGAGTGTTCGAAACGAGACAACCGTTTTCTAGTCATTCTCATACTTCAGCACCATCAGCTGTTTCCGTGGTTTGGTGATTCACGCGTTCTTTAACGTCCACTTCTTGCACGTCACAGGACGCCAGTTTTTGTGCCTTTTCAGCTTCTACCTCCCAATCAATCCTCACAACAAATACTACCAACAACATCAAGCACGCGACCAATCCAATCAAGAAACCTACCAACAACCCACCGAGCCCTAGTGCTGCTTTGAAGGCGAAGAGTACTGCCATTGGTAAGGCTAGCAAGAGAACCCACCAAGATTGGCATACGTGCCCGACCATTGCCGAGCTGTTCCCCGGACTATGTCTCCACAAACTGCTAAAGGAAAATTTACTACTTCAATCAAAGCCATTAGCAACATCATCTTCTTTACACCTTTTATGATTCCTTGATCATGGCTAAACACAGACCCCCAAACACCTCTGACTCCTATCATCACCAAGGCACCTATGCAACCTGAAATGGTGCTTGCTCCCAGAGACACATATGCTGACTGGTAAGCACGACCTGCTTGATTTGCACCAAGCTCATTCGACACACGAGTGGAAGCACAAGTTGCTAGTGATAGCATCACAGAGAAAAGCAAGTAGTCAAAGTTTAGCACTATTGCTATCACCCCAACTGCTTGCTTGGCATTTGGTAGTCGTCCGGTAAGCGAGATCAAGATCTCCCAGCACCACCATTCAAGGCAGGTGGTAAGGCAATATGGTGCACGAAGTTTTAGCAACCTGAGCCAGTCATGAACGCCCTGGTCTAACCACCCTCCCTCCTTCCAATTCCCTCCCTTCCTGTTTTCCATCATCAACACGTATGAAGCAAGTAAAATCACGACCATAAGATCGTTTATCCATATTGCCATAGACACCCCTTTAAGACCCTTGGCTTTTGCAAGTAAGATGTTGATCGGGAGGTGAAAAGCTAGGCCCAAAGCTGAGCTAAACATTATAGGAACTGTTACACTTTGTGAGCTCAAATAGACTTTAAGAGGACATAACAAACAGGTGATTATCAAGTCAGGGAAGAGATAGAAAAGGTAGTTCTTTGCAACACGCGAAACGACTTCTTGTTGGCCACAATGGATTAGAATTTTGTCCACGTTAAGCCACAAGAAAGACATAGGCAGGGTTGCTAATAGCAACAAGAATGTTACCATGAGGAGGGTCTTGTGTAGCAGCATGAAATTCTTAGCCCCATGAGCTTGACCACAGAGAGGTTCCATGGCAGCGGATAGCCCATTCAAGACAGAAAAGCCAGTGACGTTAGCAAAAGTGAACCCGAGAGTGCCGCTAACCAACTGGAGCTCTCCATGCATGCCTAAAAAAACAGTTGTGATGGCTGTTTTGGAAAGCCATGTCAAATTCATTGCCAACAAGGACAGAGTTATACCTCGTTGTGTTTTTATTTCCTGAAGAAACATTTGCATAAGATTTGCCGGCCATATGAGGGTGGTAAGTGAAGATACTGGTGAAGGTTGAGAGGTTTTGCCAATAGGGTTCTCTTCAGATTTTGATGGTGGAGACATGATGGTTGGGCAAAATGGATTGGTGGGCTTATACCAAATATATAATTTTCTTGACGAGAGAGATATTTTTGTGCTCCTTAGATAAGATGGATAAATATTTTCCTAGTGCGTGGTTTTCGTGAAGCTTCTGGTGTCTAAAGGAGGAACAAGATGAAGCTTTTTATAAAGACCAATCAAGGAAGAGAATTGAGTGGTGGATTCTTAGTTTGTGTGATGAGAATGCAAAGCCAAATCATGCTTACAGTTACAGATTTCCTTTCAGACATGTAAGATTATGTTTTCAATTTGGTGTTCATGAAAAAGCTAATGACTAAGAGGATTGCTGATCGCGCTTGTACTGTGTAACTGTCAAATGAATTCCCTCCTAAGCTAGCTGACAAAAAAAATCTAGTAACTGGTCTGTATGTTGATTTTACTTGCCAATCATGCCTTAAAAAACTTGGATATGTTCATTAAGCTTTTTAGTACTGTAATTAATCAACGCTAATTTTGACTCGAGACCTATTCCTCCTGCCTTGTATAAAATTATATCATTAGATTAAGGATGAATTTCGCTTAGCAATTCGGACACAATTCTTAATCAGCAGAAATTTTAACAACATGCTTTACAGGCAAGAATCGGGCACTTGAAACCATCTAGGTGGTGGCCAAGTGGTAAGGACTTGGGATCAAGAGGTTTGCTCCCTCTGTGGTCTCAGGTTCGAGTCCTTGATTGCTCATATGATGGTCACTGGAGGCTTACATGGTCGTTAACTTCAGGGCCCGTGGGATTAGTCGTGGTGCGCGAAAGCTGGCCCGGACACCCACGTTAATAAAAAAAAAAAAGAATCGGGCACTTGATATTGCAGTCCAACGGTCTTGGTGGGAAATTTCTTGTCTATCTAGATTTTTTCTGTACATACCTTTTATCTTTTCAATATTTTATTTATTTATTAAACTTTTATTTATTAAACTTGCAGAATATTTAATGAATTTAAAAATTAATCATGATACATATAAACTAATCTAAATATCTCAAATTATTAAAAAAATTAAGATTAATTATTCAACAATTAAAATCGTTTTCATATCTAAATTTAACCCATAAGATGTTAATGGATATTTTTCTAGTTTAAAACTTTTTTTTAAAATTTTTTTATTTGGTTTAGGTTTCTATACATAGGTGAATTTTAGTTTTTATTTAAAAAATATTATGTTATTTCCTCAGTAGAGATTCCACATTATTTAGAATTTACAAAACAAATTTTCTCTACAATTTGAGTTGTAACATAGGGCTTGATAAACCCTGGTTTTCCATCTTTTGCTATATGTCACAAAATATCACTGTGAATGATGTGTTTTGGTCCTAGTTAGGGAGAAATTCTCGCAGAAAAAAAAAAAAAATTCCTCCATGTCCCTACTTCTTAACAAAGAAACTAAAAAATGTTTGAGCTTTTATCATGCAATCCACATTTTTCCTCTCACAATTCACTATTCACAACACTGTTTAACATGAAAATTATAGTTCTAGATCCCTCGAGTTTTGATCCATTTTGTTTTGGTCATCCAACTTTATTTCTTATCAATTCAGTCCTTATAATTTTTTTTAAAATTTTTTTCTTTTTATCTTGCATGTTATCGTGTATCTGCAATATCAGAATATGTTTCAAGGTTGAATAATAAGTTGATTTTATATGAGAAAAATTGTGGTTGTAGAAATCAAAATTAAAATAGTTTCAATTAAAATTTATATTGGTAAAGATTTAACAACCCTTTTCTCACGTGAATTGTTTAAAAGATATAAAAATCTATATTTTAGTCCTTTAATTTATAAATGTTTAAAATTTCATTGAAGTCCTTGAAACTTCTAAGAATAGTGAGAAAATACATGGAAAATTCATAAAAAAAAAGCTTTTTGTTGACTGAATTATGATCATCAATAACTTTTATTTTGTGTCATTGGATTTAACTTTGTGAGAGAAACTCAATAGAGGAGGTTCTCATATCTAATGATGTAAAAAAACATATTATAGCTTAGAAAGTTATTTTTTTAACTTTATTTGATTTTAAGTTCTTATAACGATTAAAATATGTTTTGTTGTTAGAAATAATGATATAAGGTCAATGAGGTTTTTTTTTAACTTTCCTAGTAAAAAAAAGGTTGAAATTTGAGTGTTTGGATCCAAAATTTTGAATCTTAACTTCCTCATGACTACCTTTTATCACTAGAAAAGATTGCAAACAAAAGATGCATTGTTTGCCATAACAATGTGTCATTTATTTTTATTTTTATTTATTTTAAGCATACAAGTGTTGTTCACCCTTTAAGAAAGAAAGGTGTGTAGAAATGTGGGCCAAGCATGAAGACCTATTTTTATGGCTAGGGGTGAGTAAAAAAATTTAAAAACAGATTAAAATAAAAAATATAATTGAAAAAATTAAATCATAAAAAAAAATAAAATAAATTGATTAAAATTTTAAAAAATCCAGCCAATTCAATTTTGATTTTATAATTTTAGAGTTGAAAAACTAAACCAAACTGAACTCATACAGAAAAAACCGAACCAAATAAAAAAAAAACTAAAATAATTTGAACCGGTTTTTTATTTTTAAAAAATAGAACCAAATTTGATTGGTTTGAACTAGTTTCAGTTTGGTTTTGATTATTTTCTAAAAACTTTCTTGTTTGGTTATTTTTTTAATAAAAACCGAATCGAATCGAAAATAATTATCCCTACTTTTAGCCTATGCATGTATGGCCCTTCAATTTTTTTTATCTCATTATTTTTTTCTTTTAGTATTTTATAATTACATCAAACAATAACTAAGTTTATTTTAATGATGTTTAAATAATTATCCAATTAGTTGTAAATAATATTAACAATACTATTTTGAATAAATATATATCAACCTAACATGCATGAATTTCTAAATGCAAATGAAATGCATATTTTTTTAAAATTTTATTTTTAGCAAGTTGTTTATTATTATTATTATTATTTTATTTTTTAAATACATTCACACCAAAACCATTGATTTTATTGTTTTCTTATTAAAACTTGCTTTTAAGATTATGATTGGTTTTTGTTTAAAAAACTATATCTATGATTAAATTTTTTTTAAAGGAGCACATTATTAAAGGAAAGAGTTTTTGACTAAAATATAATTTTTTGAAAAAAAATATATTCTTGTATCCTTATTTTAAATTATTAAGTTTTTATATTTATTTTAATTACTTGCAGTTTATATATAATAAACGACATAGATAAAAAAAGAAGTTAAAAAGTACATTTATAACAAAAAGACGGTTTACACTAATAACTACATTTCTTTTTAAAGAGTTTAAACTATTCATTTTTTCTTACAAAATCCATTTTTATTGCTCTATATTTCAATAAAAAAAATCCTCCAACATGAAATCAAATATCTTTATCCGTTAGCTCTTTACTTTAGTTTTTGGTTAGTGTTGATATTTTTTTAAAATTTATTGATTTATATTATTTTCAATTTATTTTATTGAAGATACACATTAACTTTTAACTTTTAATTAAATTTTTTTATGATATTAAAAAACAGATTCAAAATGTATACACATTCTTCTTTTGTATTAAAATTTTAGTTAATTTGTGCTAGAAAAAGGGGTAAATATCTTTGTCGATGAAGCTTCAAAATCCGAATGGGTAAGCTAAAAAAAGAGACTGAATTTAATTAAAAGGTCTGAAAAGTAATGCTGTGGTCCTGAGTGACATTTCGGGTTGAGGTGGCTAAATGGGTTGCAAGGTTTTGAACTACGAGGAATCGAAAGAAACTCTCTGGGTAGCCATATCTAGGGCATTTCTTTCGATTACTTAAAAGGCACTAACAATTTCGTGTTTTATATTTAATCCTTCTCTTTTATCAAGAGCATCCAGCTCTTGTCTGTTTTCAGATATAAAATAAGTCCCGCATGCTGTTGCTAACCGATGAAATTTTAAAAAATCGAAGTAGATTAATAGTGATGTTTATATCTTGAATAATTAATTAATTTTTTGGTTCTATAAATTTATTTTATTTTTTTTAGTTAAAGTGGTTGATATCTAATATTTATAATTTTTTTTAAATTTAATTTTTTTAATAATTAAGTCCATAATTTCTTGATAAAAAATATGATAATATTACAGGCAAATACTTTAGAAATAAATATACAATATATAATGATATCAAAATAGTTTAATGGTAAAACTGATAAAAAATAGTTTGGATGCAAAATTGATAATATCCCAATGATTCGTGCTATGTTTGATGTTTGCTCAACGTATAAGAACCTTTGATTTCAAACGTGTATAAAAACACCATATAAAAATGTTTTTCTTCTTCTTGTTTACATAATTTATAGATTATGGATTTTATTTTTTATAGTCTATTCAATAAATAATAAAAACAAAACTACAATATTGCTTGACAAAAATGGCTTCTATGTTTTTTTTTAATAATATTATCTAGCTATTAAAAATAAAATATTTTAAATATTTTATACTATGAATGTTATATTTTTAAATATCTTGAATATAATTCATAATGTATAAATAATTAATATAGCGATTCTCAACAAAACTTGATAATGCATAATATGTAATCTAATGCATATGTATAAAAATTAGTACGTGAATGTCACACTATTCTTTACTATCTATTAGGAGTGTTCATAGTTTGGTTTTAACCAAAAAATTTAATCGAATTGAAAAATAATATTTCTTATTAATATAACTCGGACCAAACCGAGAGCCGATTCTATTCGGTTTGGGTCAATTTTTTAGCATAAAAAACTAAAAAAATTGAATAGTGGTATTTGGATAAGCTAATCTTTATCACTGAGCTAAATCAAATAAAAATTTAATATCAAATATTAATTTAAGTTATTAATCACAGCAACCGCTTATAAATTTTAAAAAATCAATCAACAGGTATAAAGAAACCTTCAAGGTACAAGAACAGTAAGAAAAGCAACTAACTGCTTTGATTTAGTATTGATTTTCACTTTTTGGACTTAATTGTTTGGCACATACCATTATCCACTCACTTTCTAGATCCTCTTTTTGTTTATTCTTATCATACAACCCAAACTTTCTACATAAACTAGGGGGGTTGGGAAAGGGGTGGGGCAACTGGGAAGGGGAAAAGCGGAAGGGGAAGGGGATGGGAAAGGGGAAAAGGAAGGGGAGGGGGAAGGGAAGATTGGAAAGGGAGAGAAGGAGTGGCGACTGAAAAGGGGAAAAGTGATTTAGGGTTAGTGATGACTGAAAAGGGGAAAAGTGATTTAGGGTTAGTGATGATTTTTTTTATGTTTTTTTTAAATCAGTTTGATTTGGTTTGGTCTGGTTCAATCGATTTAAAATTTTTTAAAGGAAAATTGAACCAGATTGGGTGGTTTTTTTATTTTTCAATCGATTTATTCAATTTTTTTTATCAGTTTGGTCTTTTTAATTAATTTTTTTTATTTTTTCAGTTTAATCGGTTGGTTGGTTTTTAAAACACCCCTACCATCCATAACCTTATTTATGTAGTTAAAGAAACACAAATGCAAAGAGTAAAGAAAAGTTTGAATGGATAGTATCAATTAAGGAAAATACATCGTTGAGTTTTTTTGAATGATCACTTTTGATATAAGAGATTTTTTTTATATAAGCAGTTTTATATTAATGGGTATAACTTTAAATTAGAATTAAGTTAAATTCTTGTTCAAACTATTTCTAATAAAGTTAAAATCTTATAGTAATTGGAGATAAAAAAAGCCTTTAAATAATATCCCAAAGCCATTATTAAGGATTTGCAATATTTTCATCTTTGTTAAGGAATTTTTCTTAATATATAGGCAGCCTAGAAGAGATGTAATATATAGTTTTGAATAGAAAAAACATTGAATTGAAAAAAGAAAAGTAGAGTTTTCGTGTGATGACTTTATTCAATAATAGATTTTTTTTATTGTTTCTACTTATTATTTTTATTTGTGTCAGTTAATAGTGTAGCCCAACAATTCTTGGTGGTTAGTTATTATGTGTTGTTAAATAACTATGAATGGAAGAAGTGATCACAAAATGTGACATGCTCGTGTACGAGGGGATGAATAAATCCTTCTTTAGGATAGGACATTTAAGAACTAGTAATAAACAACATATAGGGAAATTATAGAATGAACTCACTTCTATCACACTTGAACATCACGATGACAAATTAAAAAAAATTAATTTAGCAAAAAAAACAAATATTTGACATCTTATTCTTTGAGGAAAAATATCTTGTTTAATGAGTCGCTACCTAGTATTATGATCATTAGAACTCTAATTATTCAACATAGATTCTATGGTATGAGAGTGATTATGAAAAAAAGAAAAAGATGCTATAACAAGAGTTCCTACCTAAAACATACTATATTGCTGGCTTTGTCTAAAATTGCTAAGAATTTTTTTTTTCTATCATGTTCTTGATTTTAGTGTTAGTGAATAGTTCTTATAAATATTTTTAATTTTGGCATTAGTAAATATTGTACAAACCCCAAAAAATACGATATTCCTAACTATGATGACAGTGAATAATTTCACAGAAAATTGAATTTGAAGAAGGATTTTTCTATACTTTATTCTTTTTTTTTCATTTTTATTATTCAATCTTTTTTTTAAACAAGCCTAAAAAAACATTGCACTACATATTTATATTTTAACACTATCGATCAATAGATTAAGCACATAATAAAAAAATATAAAACACAAAGAAAAAAATAAAACAAAAAATAAAGGGGCATATAGATAAATTAACCAAGATCTTTAAATATTCTCATAATTTTTTTGATATAAAAAAGAAGCTTGTTTGGCCAAATATCAAAACAAAAGAGGTAAAATACATGGAAAAAGAATGTGTTTGGCCAAAAACACCTTTAACAAACATAATTTAGGTCGGATGTGCCTAAAGCCCAAACCCAACCATTCTTTTTTTTTTAGGGCTGGGTCTAGCCCAGCCATATAGGCTGGACTACACCCAGTGGCCCGACTAATTACTGGTTCAGACTAGTAACCCGATCAGTTTAATCTTTAGTTATAAATGTGTGTGAGTTATTCATGCATGCTTGTTAGAGAGCTTGGGTAATTAAATTGTATAATGAACAATACCTAATAAATTAAAATGAGAGTGAAGGAAGATAGAAGACCTACCTGGTTTGCAGAGAATTTGCATGAGAACTTCTCTACCTTAACCTATGTCTCTCCTTCTGATAAGCATGACTTGGAGAGGGAATGAAGAGGGAGCAAAACCATGAGGCATGGCAGCCAGGTCCTTGGTTTTGATATTATATGTAAGGCTCAACCTACTTCTCTTTACAGAATATTATCTGTTATGACTCAGCCCAACCTGGTTTTTACATCTCACGATTTTGTTTTTAACAGCCCATAAGCCCCAAAACACGTCATATAAGATTAGGTATCAACTATTTTAATATGCCTTGACTCTAGACACTCTTCTCTCGACATGGGATATTACACATCCTCTGCACCAATGCTTTATTCAACTCCTCAGTTTGTTGGTGAGTTCCTAACTGCTCTTTTTATTGCTGATTTACATCCTTCTACTTTTGGTTCTCACATTAATTTTGTGGTTCCTTTATCCTATACACAATAGGTTATTTCTTTAAAACTATGTCCTAACAACTACTTGTATTGAAAGATGCAGATGAAACTGTATCTCATAGGCCAAGGTGTTTACTCCTTTGTTGATGGTTCTCTACCATTCCCTCCCTCTTATATTATATCATTATCTTTGGTTATTTCTGTCCCCAATCCAACATTTATGTCCCAAAAACAACAAGACCATCTAATTATAAGTGCTCTTTTATCTTCTTTGTCCACTTAACTATTACATTTGGTTGTTAGTTGCCATACCTCATCTTCTATATGGTAGACTTTTGAGCAGACTTTTGTATTTCCATCAAATTCTCATATTATACAACTCCACGAGTCTTTTTAATATTGGGTTATTATTATTAATGGGCAATAACTTTGCAGCCTATCGTAAAAAGTAGGTTTACCATTATCAAAAAGGTATAATGGTAGTTACACCACCATTGATAAAAATGATGCAACCCATATGTTGCCACTATTAGTGCTACAAATTATGCCATGATTTGTAAATCTTGTCTTACCATTGATACCGATAAATAGAGGCATTATTTGAGAGCAAAATAAGAGAGAGTGTGAGAGTGCAACTTGTAAGAGAATAAGAGAGAAAAAAGGGCTGCCAAGGGTAACAGCCCTGCTGCTATTGCAGCAATGTGTGTAAGCTGGGAGCTGAGTTTGAGTGGGTGCAATTCTTCTTCTTCATGCATATTTTTTGTATTCTTTCTCTGTTTCTAATAATACCGACTCTCTTATTGATGTAGGCGATTTGCAGAACCATGTTAAATATTGTGTTAGTGTGCTTAGTCTTCTATGAGTAAATATTAGTACATCACCAATCTGAATTCCCCAACATCTAAAACCTAAGACAATGTGATGACACGATTAATGTCTATTTACAGAAGGCCAAATCTCTTTTGATAAACTTGTTGCCACTAGATGACCAATTGCATTGAAGGGCTTCAATCTCTGTATCTTTAGGGGTCTACGTGGAGAATTCAAAGACTTGGTTACTAAACTCTCTAATAAAGTTGAGCCTCTTACTTGCACTATGAGTTACATAACTATCCACTCCCTTATAAATATCTTCACAAGAGTTCTCCTGCCAGCACTACTGTTACATGCAGTACCCTCGTTGCCTACCTCGTTGAACACCTTTTTAGCTTTAGCATTAGTCTCATGGATCATATAACTAAATATAGGAACTTCTCCTAAAATAGAGAAACAAATAAAATGGCTAAAGCAAGAATAACTCAAGTGTACCCTCGTGTTAACATGTGACCAATACCTACTTCCTCATTTGAGAAAGTAAGGTGTTCAATAATAGTCTTAACGTGACTAGCTCAAAGAAAGGCCATGTAACAGCTTCTAATCAACTAGTAATAATTCAAACTCATTCACACTAATGGTGATGGAAAAATATCATCAATTCGAGAAGTGAATTAGGGATCGTTTAGGGCACAAAAAAATATATAACCAAGAAAAAAGCTAAGAAATTGATTAGAGACTTGGATTCAAATGGGGATAAATATGTTGACTTACATGAATGTATAGAAGCTATAATTGAATGTGGCAGCAAAGAAGGTGAACTTATGGGTGCTTTTTTTATATTTGACATTGATAATAATGGATTTATATTAGCCAAGGAGTTATAAAGATGCTCACTGGCCTAGCTAGCTAGTTTACAAGGAATGTAATCTTGAAGAATATTTTCTGATGATAAAAAGAGTTGACAAAGATGGAAATGGGCTTGGAGATTTCCAAGAGTTTAAATCAATCATGGTAACAACATGAACAAGTTTAAATATCAGTGTTTATCTAGCAATGTTGAAGCATAATTTAAAGTCTAATACCATGATGACAAAACTCAAGGGTTTAGGCTTATATAATATTTGTGACATCAAATTCCTAACTAAGATGTTTTATTGCAATTAGAGCATATCAAATTCTTAACTGAGATATTTTATTATAATCAGAGCATATTTAGTAGCAATCAGCTTGTGGCTATGTAAGGGTTTTTGTTCTAATAATTGAAACAATCATTGCTCAGTTGCAAGATTTTTCTAGTGGATTCAGAGGTACATTCGCCTCGTGCTTAGTTGGATAGTACAATATTAAAAAAAAATGAGTGCTACAAAATAAGTTAAAGCATAAATGGAAGATTAATGTCTGGTATTATAATAACTTTTGTATTAAGGTTTTTTTTAAAATAAGTTTTTTTTAAATATTTTTATTTATAGTTTAAAAAATAAATTTTAAAAAATATGTGTTTGATTAAAATTAATAAGAAATAGATTTTTATATGTAAAACAAATTAAAATCAAGTCTTCATAAATAAAAAAGCAAAACAGGTTATTTTAACTTGTACAAAACCAAAATTTAAAACACAATTATATATATTAAATAGATCAATGCAAAAAAACAAAACTTTTTCATTAATTAAATGATTTTTTATCCATGCTTGCACTGCAAGCAAACCAAACATTATGGGTTGCTCCAATTCTAGAATTTTAGCATGTCCAGGGTCATTCCATCCACCATCAATATAGCATTCAAATCTCCTTCAGTTACTTTTACCTATCCTCTGTTAACTTGCCCTATGAAGAATGAAAAATGGGTTGCAAAAAGTAATGTAATGTTATCTATTTCAAATCACTCAAATTATCCTCAATGAGTTGATATTATTCTCAACATTTCAGATGAATATTTTTTGACGAGTAAGTTACTCATTGGATTATTTTGAAATGGAAATGGGGTAAACAGAGAAAAAGAAAGAAAGGAAAAAAAAGAGGAGAAATCAAATTTGTCCTGAAGATCCTAGTTCCCATTAGGCCTATTAGCTGGAAAGTGCAAACTTGGTGATCTCGTTAAAGAGACAAAATCTTTATTGGGTTAGGAAGAAAATTGGTTTGCCCCACTACATCTTGATAATCTCTCCAGAAAACAAAAAAACTGTGATATTTTCTTACAGTATTGTTATCATCATTATAAAACATATCTGCGCATTCCTATATTTCTTGAAATAATGTTTCGACTTTTAGCGTTTGTCACCCTCGTTGTATAACTTGAGATCCGTTTGGTTAGATGTTGGAAAAAAGAAAGAAAAACTCTATAATTTTATTACGATGAAGATCCTGTACATGCCAACTCAAAGTTAAGGAATCCATATATGTATATATCGGCCTAGATAATTCCTTTATCATATACATTGACTTCCTACTTTTCAAATTCTGAACTTTGGTTTAACACCATTAGAAAAATCAATTACACCTACTGAATATTCTGTCAATAGAAAAGTTATTTATCTATTTGTAAAATCTTTTTGATGGATTTATCAACAGAACTCATATCATTGACTAGAGTCATGTTAGTGATTTTATTTTTGTTAATAATTTCATCATCAATTTAATCACCGACAATATTAGACCAATATAATATTATTATCGATAATAAAAATATGCGATGACCAATTTCTGATGGTATATTGATAAGTAAATATTAACAAAGGACTTTCGATAGATAACCTGTTGGTAACATATCATATCTTTTTGATAGACACCTGGTATAATCATCAACAACCATTTTCTATTAGTGATTATGTCGATCTATATTAAAACACTTAGCAATTCTGTGTAATTCTTCTAGGAAAGTTGAGATGTTGTATTGGTAGAGTTTGGTGATTCTATCATTGGTGTACTAATTTTTTTAATGTTATCAAAATAATTTAATATTAAACAACATTAAACAATAAATTTAACTTGAAGAATACTTTGATATTATTAATTTATAGTAAAAATTAATTACAATGTATATAGATATTGTTAAATACTAACACAATCATTGATGGACAATAATATCATTAGAGAATTATAGGGAGTTTGAGTGGAATTCAGGAATTTTTATTCTTTGAAGGTTTTACGATGGAAGATAAAATTATTGAATAAATGCAAAGATTTTTTTTTAAAGAATTTAGGGTATTAGATTCAATGATGAATATACTGATAAATGAAAAATCATTAGTGGATTTGAAGGTTTCAAAAAGAGTTTATAAATTTTTTAAATGATTAACAGATTCACCGATGGTTTTAAAATTTCCATTGGTGACTCTATCATTGCTACATTGACATGGTTTGTTATTGATGGATTCACAGACATAAATTTTTGTCGGTGATTTTAAACCTAGATATATGAAAGCAATTCCTAGTTTTCCACCATTTCCTTTTCTACCTTTAAATCCCCCCTCTCTCTTCAACAACAATCATCACTAACACTTTCTCTCCTCTAGTTAAAACACTATAGCCCTACCTCATATCTCGGGTTATAGTTATAGAGAAACAATAAATTCAATTCATATTGGGTTCACCAGTTTCTCCAACATCCGACCATAACTCCATATTATATTCTGGATAGGTTAAAAGGTCCTCTATGTATTTGGTACGCATGCCAGTGTTGTATTGTTCCTATACAACAAAATAAACACGTCAAAGATATGGATAACAAAACATTAGTCCAAATAATGTATAAAAGGTTTAAAAGTTGAGATACAATAAATGCCTCAACTTGTCTATCCACTAACTATTATATCTTTTTTTGTTTATCCTCCCACTGTATATGTGTTTCCATATATAATTCAATAAAAGTTAGCTCGTGCCCAAGATGTATAACCTGCAAAATAAATCTTAGTTAAATGTTATCATAAATAATAACTATCTTTTTAAGAAAAAATACTTAAAATTAAAATAGGCTATCTTACTAGGTGCTCTGCATAATTAAAAAAAGAAGCAACATGCCGGTATACTTGCTAATAGAACCATGAGTCTTCTTATTTTATTTGAGGACTCATTATGTAAACGCCTCCTAAAACCTTTTAATTTGAAGAACTTTAGATATCTTTTCCAGTTTCTCTTAGTGATGTGGGGAGGTATATAATTCTTCCAGTTTTTAAAGTCATCTAACTCGGTATATCTCTCAGGATAGGTGTGTGTGTCATACCATAAATCATATAACATAGTTTAAAAATTTGTTAAACACAAATATATAATGAAAAAAGAATACAATTCAAAAAAAAAAATTTAACCTCACACGTTAACTTACTTAGTTGCGTTGTGATTTTCTAGACTTGCCTTGCCACCTTAGAGTTTGCCTTGTCCCATAAAAACATGACAGTGTAATCATTTTTGTAAAATAACCAGTTTTTAAATTTTAATTTTTTTTTAATTAATAACTACAAGTATTGATTATATATGTAATAGCCTTAAAATTACCCTACCAAGCTTCAATCACGGGCATCCATTCCATATGTCTTTTAAGTTAACTTCATTGAAATAAAAGGACTTGTATAGATGATTTTATCATTGATGTTATTGTTCGTGTAATTTCTATATTTGTGAACCTGAAAATCAATTAATTAGTTGACTATATAAACATGTAATAGTTAATTTAATTTTATATGTGAATTAAATAAATTTTATTAAACCCTATTTAATTAGTTGACTTGTATAATAAATTTTGATAGCACCTCTCCTATATAAACCCTATTTAAAATTTGAAAAACATACAAATAACCAAATACAACAAAACAAATAATCACCCATATGCCAAACATAGACCTACTATGAATTTTTTTTAGGACTAGGTTTAAAGGTTATTAGCTACTAAAAATTATGATACTTAAGCAAACTTGATTATAAACATAATAACATTTGTAAAGTTACCATATTTATTATTACAATGCTCGTATATGATTCATAACTTATCCTCTCAACCTATAATTGAAATCAAGTTCAATAAAAATGTGATATTAATAGCTAGCTCATCCCTTTCAAGATTTAAATTTAAGAATTTGAGCACATGTTAAATGAAATGATTTTTGAATTACTTATCCTTGTTATAGGCAAATAGCATATAGAGCAACATGAATAATCAAATTTAAAATAATTATTGTAAAAATAATTATTTTTTAGTTTATCAACATACTTTAAGGCTAATTAATAATAAAAAATAAATTAGTAATTTATGTATGTAATTACTCAAAAATCAAATTATTTTATTCAAATAACTAACTAAATTACTCAAAATCAAAATCATATCTAAAAATCAATAAAAAAACACATATTGTATATTTGCTTAGTAGTAATTATTAAAAAAAATAAATTCTTTCTATCATCTATTCAGATCATAAATTCATATAAGATCCAAGATTGATATAAACCCTAACTTCCCTCAAATTAAGAATTTTTAAATTTCAAACACAAATAAGTGAGAAAACACAATTATAATTAAAGAATGAAGTATAAAAGAATGACAAGCAACATATAAAATAGAAAAATATGAAAAACAAAAGAGAATACATAACATGTCAATAACATAGTCCAATAACTTAAAAATAATCAAACCTCAAGAAGAGAGAGAGAACATTGTTTGGAGGAGAAAGAATGATCATGATGATTATTGATAAGGAGACAAAGAGGATTTAAATGTAGGAGAGGAAATGAGCAAAAACTAGAAATTCCCTTGACATATCTAGGTTTGAAATCACCAATGAAAACTTATGTCATTAAATCCATCAATAACAAGCCATGTTAGCACATCACTAATAGAGTCATCGATGATATTGTTATATATTGGTGATTGCATCAATATTTAACATATCATCGATGAAAAGCATTCGATTAAATAATCCATTTGTTGGTTTACATTCCTCTACTTTCCCCTAACCTTTTTGTAATTCTTTAATGAATTTTTATTTTATCAGTAGTTCTATCGGTAAAGTTATATGGGCAACAAACACACCAACAAGTTAATGAATAATTTATTATTATTTGTTATTTTTTATTTTTTAGGTGATCCCATTAATAAATTTCTTCAATAATATAAATCTCGCATATCGAAATCTTAATATGCGTCTTATTTTTATTTTTTCTAAGGTTGAACAAGTCATGACTCTTTATTTTATACAATTTGTATTCCTCTAAAATCATCAATTTAGCCACGTTTCAAGCATATTCATCAGGAAATTATAGATTTTTAAGCCATCCATTGACAATAAATTCTGTTTATTTTTTTTTGTCTAAGAAAAATATATCTTTAGGCTTTGCCACACATGCCCTATATCGTTAAGCAATTCCATAATCTGACGGTCACAAAATAAAGCTATATTTATTTCATCTTTTGTGTTATCCTTTATTTTCTCTTCGACATCCATTACTATGTTAAAAATATTTTCAAATATATTTTTTTCAATATGTATGACATCTATATTATGGTGGAAGATGTTAGTGATCCAATAAAAAAAGCTCCCAAAAAAATACTTTGATTTATCCAATTATGAATCATACCAAAATCAAGAAACTTTTGCTTACCAAATTAAAAACCAAATACAATATCCTTATTTTATGAGATTATATCATACAATTCTTTACCTGACAGTACTAGAGGTGCAATATCTTTTCAACTTTGCCTTCCAAGAAGTTTGTTATGTTTTTTTTTATATTAATGATAACTTGGCATGAACCCCCTGTGGAAATAAAAAAGCTTTATCATTATTCATTAAAGTAAAGAACTCGTTATTTTTTATATAATACGGACATGCTAATTTGTAGTAAAGCAAATGAGAGGGGCTGTTGTTTTGATTTGTAGTTTAAGGAAAAAAAAGAAGAAGAGGGGGAGAATGAAGCTGATGTCGGTCTTAACACTTTTAAATTTACTAACAAAATTTTCAAGAGAATATAGCAATGGAAAATACCATTGATAAATCTGTTGGAAAATAATGATGTGTTATGTTACTAATGAAATCATCGACATAATATTTTTTTAATTATTTTATTGTGTTGATGGTTCCATTTTTAATTACCGTTACACTTTTTTTTATAAGTAATTACAGTGGAAATCACCGATATAAAATATTTTATTGCAATTATAATAAGACATTACCGATGAAAAATAGTTTGTTATTGCTATTTTTTGATAGTATAATAATTGTGATTAAACAAAAATAATTTCCATAGATTAAATAGTTTTTATTAACATATCATAAGCAGGGGAAGCTTATTATTAAATGTTTTTTGCAGTTTAAGGAAATCAGGTTAAAGATATTATTTACAACTAATGATAGCAAAAGAAGATTAATGGTACGGACATTCTTTAACATATATACTAGCTAACTAGTGGTCATTAATTAAACTCCAATAAGTTAATTATTTTAGTTTCATAGGAAATAGAACACTTAATTATATAAAATCATTGGGGTTTAGATTTTGTATGCAATTGTACAATGTGGATTTTATTAATAAGCTCATCAATTGAGATAAATCTATTCCACAAAGATTGGAGGTAATACTCTTGATCATGTCTAAATAATTATAACATATATATATATATATATATGTGACAATCGAAAAAAAATATTCTCGCTTCATGCACAAACAACAAAGTGAAAAAATATAAGCATTATCCTGACATTTTATGTAGATTACTTTTTAATCCTTGGTTTTCCTGTTGATTGCTCTCCAGTTAAAATAAACTATGGTCTTCCAATATCATTATCTTTTCAGAAATTAATATTCCTCGTAACTAGTCGTGCATGCAAGTCTGGGACAAATTAATATGTGGCAACTGAAGTGATTCCATTTGGTAGAAAGTGATGTAGACATCAGGAATAGGGAGATCAATTCCTGTCCTAATTGCTTATAAAAGGTGAAAATAAAAAAGAGACCATGTACTTGGTTTATCAAAAAAAAAAAGAAGTCCAGTCCTAATTAAGGACAGGACGGAGCTCAGAAGGTTCCTTTTTCTATTTCAAGTTAAATTAAGAACCTCTTATTTCATTCTTTTCTTAGAAAGTAACTTGTTGAAGGTCATATATATGTGATCCGCTTTGACTTCAAAGTTTTTCCAAAAGCTTGAAATAATCCTTACCGACTAAGGCTAATAGTCACTTTTTAGGGGGGAAGAAAAGGAGGAAGGAGAAGTAAAAACTCTATTATTAATAAAGATATTAAATCAATGTTGAAAAAAGAAGAAGGAATGCTTCCTAAAATAATTGAAAAGAAAAATAAAGCAAAGCAAAGCTAGCTATCAAATAAACTAAGTGAATTACTATTGAAAATAATCATGTATTCTTGTGCGATGACAGATTAAATAATGACTCCAAGTTGTAAGGACTTGGGATCAAGGGGTTTGCTTCCTCTGTGGTCTCAGGTTCGAGTCTTTGGTTGCTCGTATGATGGCCACTGAAGGCTTACATGGTCGTTAACTTCAGGGCCCGTGGGATTAGTCGTGGTGCGTGAAAGCTGGCCCGGACACCCACGTTAATCTAAAAAAAAAAATAATGAATCCAAGTAAATCATCTCTAATGCTTCATATAATTAACGACGAATTAATCTGACCTACGGCTCTTGAATCCAATTGAGTTCCAGAATTGTCACATGGGAATTCTCTCAACGCTGAGATTAATGAAGTCAAATGTTGAACAAAGAACCAAGAAAAATTAGCGTGGAGCGAAGGTTTGAACCCATAATTAACTCTGTCAAACCAGTTAAGCTAACCTTGGATCAAGCAGGACGGAGTAATTACCAGCAAGATTCCACATCGATATATATAGCCATCGTTCACATGGGTCGTGCCTCGTTTTGTCGTTTGCTCAGTCTCTAAAACAAGTCTTAATCTATGATCTTTAATAAAGAGATTAATTTATTTGTGAAAAGGTCACTAATAATGGTCCCGGCCTGGAGAGTGATTAGCAAAAGGGAACAACAGCCTAGAATCGTGCAACACTATTCCAGATTCGGTGGCGTTCACATGGGTTGAATTGTTTAACGAAGATGGTCCTGGTTAGGATAAGTTTCTTTAAACGATTTGATTTCTTTAATGAATTGGACTTTGATTAAAATATGATTTAAGTCACTAGAGAAAAAATTAAGCTGTGATGGTTTCTAGGCTTTCACGTCATCTTCAACAACTTCGTTCTCAAGGTAAGAGCCTGCCTTTCTTGATTTTAAGACCCCACATAACCATGTCAATGAAGCTAGTGGACTATTTTTAATTTGTCATTTTCTGTGGAAAGATAACTCTACAGCTTGATTTAATGTTGACAATCAAATTCATGTGCAAGGCCTACCTCAGTTTCCATGCCTTGTGACAATGGTATCACCCACACAACTAATTAAAATAAATTAATTAGATTGACAGGATGCATTTCATTTCTAATAGTCCTAGAACTCTCGTTAATTGCTGCATCATTAGGAAGACTTTGATGCGTGAAAGAAAGGGCTCTTAGCGCTGTCGAAACTAGGATATTCTTCGGATAGAGCAATATTTCTGTTCTTGTGGATCGGCTTGAAAGTCTTGACAGAGATATCAAAGTGCATTAGGCAGTATATATTAAGCTATTATTTACGAGTCAAGATATATATGGTTTAGAATTAAGCGAGTATCACTTTCAAGTCTATCTAGGGTTTAATTACATTAATTCCTCACAAGTACTGCTGGTGCCCCTGCTGTACGAAACATACCAAAGGCTGTGTTGTTAAAATTCTCCACAAGTATATATAGGTAGATTAAGTTGTGTATATAGAATTCTTCTTCTTTCCTTTTATTTCTTTTATATATATATATATATAAAGACTATGCAGGTTATTATTAAATTCTCAAAGCAGATTAATTTATATAACATGTGTTTATTTGCTATTAAGGATATTATTGTGTATATTTGATCTAATATTATATTGGCCCATTTATTAAGGCAACATTTAAGTGTAAATTCTTATCGACAGGGATTTAGGATATGACTTTGTATTGTTGAAGATATACATGTATAGGACTTGTATTCCTTCTTCTTCTTTTTTTGAAAATAAATTTAGGTGCTTTTATCTACATGTGAATTACTAAGGTTAATTATTTGAGGCTTCAGTATCCTTACTATTGAAGAGGAACATTTCTTCATTCATGGATAGTGTCTCATCAAGAATAATTGAGTAGCTAGCTAACCTTTAGCTGGTGATTTGTTCGTTTCTCTTGTTCTTTGAATTAATTAAGATCTTAATTAGAGTAAACAGCTCAGTTATATACTATTATTGTAATAATTAATGTGTATCGTGATACATAAATTTCAATTAAAAGAGAGGTTCCGTTGACCCAAAATGCTTGAACGTGGACGTGAGCAGGTTCAATTATATAGTTTTTTCTTTACATAATTTGTACGGTTTCCAAGAAAAATAAAGTTGGCAGATCCAGCAAAGGAGACAAAAGAAGTGGCATGTTGTTAGACGCAAGATTATTTTCAAATGGGGGACCTTTAATTCATGGATTAATTTAATTTTAAAGGGCACAAATACTATGCATATTGACTCAGGCAACTTGATTTCCAACAAAATGTTCGCTTTTGCTTGATATATAGGGATACTGGGGGTTTGAATTTCCTTCGAAATAAGGTAATTGAACATCAAGAACTAGTTGTACATGTCAGTACCATAGCATTTTCCTCCATATATCATGATCTCTAGCTTACTATTTGACTGTTATGAAAATGATGAGTAAGGGAACGGGAAGCTGAGCGAACTTGAGAATTGTTAATGACAAAATGCATGAAGGCCGGGAAGATGTGTGTCGTATTATATGTCTGGTTTCTCTGATAAATTTACTCTAATCAAGATTTGATAATCGTTCAATGTATAGCTCTTAGACATTGCGGAATACATGGCAGTATTTACTGAGGCTTTGGATTATCTACTCGTGTTTTTGTTTTGTTTTTTCCTTGGTCAACATGCGTATCAAGGCATAATGAATTCCTTGCAACGGGACAAAAAATGTCTAATATATACGTAAGGGGCTTGGAGGGAAAAGAAACAGCTTTGATGATTAATTTGTCCTGGGTACGTTCCAAAATGAAAATTAATCAATCAGTATGATTTAAGTAATCGTAATCAGACAGTAATTATAAAATTTGAACCTTGTTTTCCTAGGTGTTCATATACGCAAACACAGTCACCTCGAAAAAGGATTAAGAAACGGCTTCATATATACCAATATAACCAAGTCATAGTGTTGGTTTCTATATATAGAAAAACATATTATTGCTTCTTCTTCTTTTTTAAAAAAAGAGGAATTTCATATATATATATATATATTACAAATTATTTGCAATGTATAAGAGAATAAAATGCAGCATATATTTACAAATTAATGTCTATAAAATACTAGCTATACTTAAACAGTCGATTAAATTAACAGATAGAATGTCAAAGGAATTACTTTATAACTCTATGCCTTTTGATGAAAATAAGAAAATTATTGAAAGTAAATAATTGGTATGAATAATTAGCTATATCTATAGACGTCTATGACATTGTAAATTCTTTATGCTATTATTTTTAAAAATGTTTTGTACATTGTTGTACTTGTCAACCTATCATTTAAAAAGATTAAATGATCATAGAAAGAGTTTAAAACAACAAAGAAGTTTTTTAATAAAAAAACCCAACATATAACAATTGACGATGAAGAATCAAAGACATCTTTGTATGGTAAAATATAAGATCCTGCTAAATTAAGTCAAAAGTATGACCGTATCTAATAAAAAAATATTGAAGTTGTACTGTTGAGATAAAAGTCCGTGATTATGTATTTGCATTTTAATTACGGGGTTTAATGGATGGAGTTTTTATAATTTTAGAGTTAATTAGAAAAAATATGTTTTTTTTCAATAACTTTAAAAAAGATAGTATAGAGAATAAAATATAATACTACTGTATTCATTAAACTGGAAACTAAAACTAAGAACTGTTTCATTTATCATATTTGTATAATACTATAAAGTTTGTGATGAATATTTTTTTTAATTAAATAAAGATTAAAATGTTGAATAAGTTGAAGGTTTGTTATAAATACTAAAATTAGTGTTGATCATGAGTATTTTTAAATTAAAAGGTTGTTTTTCAGTACTTAGAATAAAATCTTGACATAAATTTTAAATTATTTAAGTTATCAAAATGTAGTTTCTATCCTAATGGAAAGAAAAATAAAACTAATTTCTGTATAATTTGAGAGAGTTTATTATTACTAAAATATTTAATATTATTAGCAACAAAATTATATAATTATGTAATATGATTGTAACAAAATATGTCCCCATAGGGTAAGAGTTTAAAAGCATTTCTATAAAAGAGGATATTATTAGTAATTAAATGGTAATGAAAATTGGAATCGTATATTTGAAAATGAATTAAAGGCTCATAATTAACCTGTCTCCACTTAAGAATTGTCAAACTTGTAGGTAGCTAGTACTTTAAAGGAACGATCAGCTAGCTCCCTCCTGCTTCCAAGTCCACTATCCAATGGCAACAAATAGATTTGGAAGAGAAATTAAGTAATTGAAATTTGAAAGTCCAAGTGGCCAAAATTGTCAGGGGAGAAATACAATAATAAGGAAATGAAGGAGTATGATCCAGAGTGTGAAGAGAGAGTAAAGAAGCGCGGGTGCCGCTGACACAAACTGCACCAGCGCCGGAGATGTTGCTGCCGCTCTCATGCTTCTTCTGCCCCCCTCAAAAAGTACAAAAAAAAAAAAAGGACTCCCATTGCCTCCGCCCTCGCAGCCTGACCCGCTCTCCGCGAACCCATTTGCTTCCACTTCTTTTTCTCTATTAAAAGATGCTCTTTGTCGGCTTCCCTCTCTCTCTTGCTCTCTCTCTCTAGGCGATGGTGGCCCCTTCCCCTCTATTAAAAGATGTTTATTTTTGTTTGGTAAATGTATGGTGAGTTAAATGAGATCCGCCCGCGATGATGATATATTAAGTTTATAAAAACAATTGAGCAAAAACTTATTGGACATGTGATCGTTTTGTTGAAGGATGAATTGACTGGCTATTAGCCTACATTGTAATAACCACATAAAGAAAACTCTAATTTTACCTCTTGAAAAATTATGATAATTTGTTAAAATAAAAGTTAATTAATAGTCCAATTAAATATGATTTAAAAAAAATATATGCATTGAAAATACTAAATATAATCAACCATGACAAATACCAGAATGATAGATTTTAATTTCACCTTGTAAACAATCTTTTTCAATATTTTAGGTATTCTCATGTTGTAAAGTTTTGGAATAGTTTTTTCCTTAAAGGTAAACTCTTCTATACGAGATGATGATAATTTAAAGTTGAAGGACTCATTTAGTTTTATGACTAACTTTGTTAGATTTATGTTTTTCATATCATACTATCTATTCTATGTCAACGTGTCCTTTATCATACATGTCGTCATGTAAATAAAGTTGTCTTGTCCAATCTATGATATATAAATCCAAATAAAATAAATATAAAAAAATTTTCAAATCAATCTATAAAATTTTTTTAAAATAAATTTAATAAGAACACCCATTAGACTTGATATTCTGAGCTCAAAATACAACAAAAAGCCTAATAAAAGTGGGCTCGGGCGTAGTAGCTTGAGTTCAATATCTAAGGTTTTATCCAAAACCATGTAGCGTGCACACCCAACATAGACGTGACATGTCCGACATCCTTAGTCTTGGATGTGCACTCCCGTGGGCTTTGGCTTAAGAGCGCGTCCTGAACCTAACATGTTTGGATCTAGGCAATGCATTTGGATTTATTTCTCACCTCTAATAAGTCCAAGTCTAACACTCATCGGAGATTTTTTTTGGACCCCATATAGGTTGCTTAATATTTTATATTGATCTCATATGTATTATTTTGAGTAGAATATAACAAAAAATATTACAAATGTGAGATTATATTTCAGTTTTTCCTCTCTGTAAAAAAATAAAATTCATGAGTTATAAATACACAATATTCATTTAACAACCATATTGATGCTATATGTCTCTTATAAAACAAACAAAAAAGATCAAATTTTTAAATTCAATTATATTTCTCATTGTTGATGTAAATAAACAATCTTAATTACTTGTTTCCTATCAAAACACTTATAATAAATTATGTCACTCTTGTATCAACAAACTTTTTCTCCTTTCCCCCTATTATTTTTTTATATGAGTTTTCTTATATAACTTAATTGGAATGAGTTCTCGCCTAAGCTATTTTTCTTGCAAATTAAATAGTTTGTTAAAAGTTTACTTAATAAACACATAATTAAAAATTCAAGAGAAATAATAAAATATACAACAATAAGCTCTTACTAGACGCTTTAACTTATAGATAAATTGAATCACTCTTTTAGTATGCTTGTTCATTGAACTATGAGTTCATTTATTTTTATTTTGTGTGCCGGATCTTGATCGCCTTGTAAAACTTTATTAAACCATAAGTTATTGATGTAATGCCTAATTATTTTTTGTTACATATCTTGGTTTATATATCATATCAAAAATCATGTAAACTAGTACATAAATTTATTAAATATAAATTAGGAAAGAAAATAAAAGAATATATAAGTTTACAATAATATAACATTAATTAATTTAAACTTATCTAATTGCATTTTGGTTTTACTATATTCTCTCAACAAGCACCTCGTCGCTCTCATTCCATGAATAATTTTTTCTTAATTAATTAGATATAAAAATTAGTTTTAAAGATTGTAAAACTAGTAACTCAAATTAAATATTATTTATTTAGCTTTAAACTTTTCCACCAAGCATGTACTATGTACATCCATTCATGATGTTCACAAAGTTGACACTATTGGAACAATAGTTCTTTAAATTGACAATCCATCATAGAGGTAAAGAAACAAATAGCTTCAATATTAATTGATAAATTTAAAAATCAATTTGGGGAAGAATTTTTTATATAATTATAAAACTTAAAATAACTCAATAAAAATAATAACATTATAAGACAACAAAAATTATATAAAGAGGTCACATTTCTATTATAATATCCATTTGCTTGAAATGAGATCTTTTAAATAAGAGATGTCCAATCTATTATCTTTAGTGGTTAGGTCTTGGTCAACAACTTCCATGTTAGATGTTTTTTCATGATCAGCATCTGGATTCACTATATAATCATCGATACTAATACTTGATGAAGCATTAATGCCTTTGCTAGACTTAGATTTATTTATTTTTTAACTACATAGCACTTAAAAAAGAAGAAGCAATTACTACAATTCAAAAAAGTAAAACATACTATTAAATACAAATTCAATTATTTATTATTAATGAATCACAATTAACCTACATATTCATAATACATCATCACTTAACCCACTTAACTATCTATAGTAGCACTAATCTCATTATCACAACAATAACAACAATCACCACCACCACACCATTCTTAACCACACCACCACCACTATCTTTTTATTATTATAGTAATCTTTTTATCACTATGTTATCATAGGTTTCCTACACCTCACCATCACCATCACTAGTTGTTATCACTACCCTATCTCCATCACCACTAATTGTCACATTATAAACATTATTAATAACATTATTACCATAACAATAATCATCATTATCATTAATCCTATTACTACTATAACTATTACTATAAATATTATCATCATACCTACTGCTATCATTACCGCTATCTTTATCTTAAACATCATAAATTTTTATATCTTACTATCATCAATAAATAATAACAACAAATAATACACTAATTGTTATCAATTACAAATTAATTTATTTCCCCTAGATTTTCAATAAAACTCATAATTGACTAAACTTAATTGGAATCCAAGTAGTTATCCATTAATTATTATCAATTTCATAAAAAGTCAATTCTATATAAATTTTTAACTTAAACATAAAATTAACACAAAATAATTGGTACTCATTGTATTATCCATCATTTCTTCAATTCTAATATACATAAGTTGCACTTAAATTCATTTCCCCAAAATCCCAATTGAATTCTAAAATACAAATCATACATTAATATAACAAAATTATTATTATAAATAAGCAAGGCACTTAGATATACAAGCAAATTACAAATACCACAAATAAATTTTAATAAATTAACTTAAAATTTAATTGGATTAAAACATAAATGGATGGATTTGCTTACTCGGCGGAGCAAAGCTTGATATGAAACGGAACTAAAAAGTGAAGTTGATGCTATTGAAGGGAGGTTACATCAGCACTAACAGGTTCAATGGCTGAATTTATGGAGGGGTCTACAAGATATTTTTTAGGAAAAAGAGGGATACTATAATTTTAATTTAAAGAAGAATAATAAATGGGAAGGGGAGAGGATTGTTAGATTTTATTTTTTTTAAATCACCGATAAAAGTTATGTCGGCAATTTAATATATCAATAATGATGAAAAAATTGTCAACAAAACTTTTTTTTATTTCATCATTGTTTTTGTCTTTTAATTGATACACAACCATTAAATATTTTAAGTCATGTTTCTGTTGGTTTTTTTTGTTTATTTTCTATTAGAATAGATACAATATCTAAAGAAATCAGGAAAGCAATTGAGAAGCAAAATTCTCTTACAAAAGAACAAAGATCAGGAATAGCTCTTTGATACTTATTTCATAACAATTTGATAAAGTTTATATAATTATGATCAAGTGGCAATACAGCCGTGCACTTGTATGTTTTTACGTTATTTACAATGGGAAAAACCTGTTACATATTGTGCATGATATATTATGGAGTTATATAATAGTTTTGCTACTAGAAAGCGTGCACAAAATATTAGTAATTAATGGTGGAAGTTAAATTAACCTTGTACATAAATCATCATAATTAGATGTCCATTAGATCATTTTCCTGTCCTAAAATGCGAGTTGAATAATGTTTTTTAACCAAAAAAATAATATTTCAAGTGTTGCTAAATTTATTTAGAAAAAATAAAATTATGTGGGTTGACTTGATGTGATGTGGCTAATTTAATAGGTCTAAAATAACATGAATAAGTAGTAAAATTATATTTTAACTAAAAAATAAGATGATTTTTTAAAAAATATTAAGATAATAATATATTTAATTAATCCAATTTAATTTATTAAATTTATAATCTTGATCTTCAGACCATGACAACCTTAGCATAAAACAAATAAAAAAACATAAAAATTAATTTTTAATTAATTTAATGTTGAATGATGAGTTTGTTTAAAAAACACATAAAAAAACCCGAGTAGAGTCAAATTAACCCATCAAACTTATGACTTAAGTCATGATACTAAGATAGTCCTGGTGAAAGTAAATTAAAATAATTATAACTCAATTATCAATCAATTTAATATTTAAATATAAAATCAAGAGAAGGTTAATTAAAAAAAACTTGAATAAGCCCTAGTTAACTCATAAAATTCATGATCCAGGTCATAAAACTGAGATAACCTCATAAAAAAAACAAGCTAAAATAAATTATAAAGTATAATCCTAAATCAATCAAATGCTAAAAGATAAAATCTTAAAAATAATAATTAAAAAATTAACTAAAAAATATGATGCGGGTTAACTCATCAAACTCGTAATTCAGGTCATGAAACTAAAATAAACCTTATAGAAAGTAAATCAAAATAAATTATGAGGTTTGATTTTTAATCAATAGAATATTTAATGATAAAATTGAAGAAAAAATATAATTAAAAAAAATCTTGTTTAATTGAATTATTTTGTTAAACTCGTAATTTAGATTATGAAACTAAAATAATTTTATAGAAAAAAATTACAACTTAGTTTTTAATTAATAAAATATTAAAAAATTAAATTAAATTCTAGTGTATATATATAGAAATTTAAAACAAAACAAAACATTGAAGTATGAAATTAAAGCACCGCCTCCAGTGTTTTGTTGATGTTTAAGTCACCGAGAGGAGAAGTGATGTTGAAGTTGGAGTTGAAATTCTGCAGAATAGACCCGCAAGGAGCGGGGGAAGTGACACATGCTGTGAGCCTTCATGGTAGCTACAGAAAAAGCGATGGAGGGGATTTTTTGCAGAGCATAGCCACGGTGCATGCACGGGGGTCATGAACAGAGTCCTGCTTAATTAATTGTGCCAGCTGTCATTTTGCTCTAATCACTGTGAGATGCATGTCTGGTAGAGATCTTACCGTCACCTGTATATAGTTTATAAGTCCATTAATTTAACATCGTTTTTTCTTAACTATATTCTGCATACAGTTTCCCATAAAAAATAAAATCATCTGTATGTAAATTTACTCTTGTAGAATAAGATTTTTTTTCTTGTTCTTCTTGGATTCTCCTTTGCATTTCAATAATTCAAAATAATAATATTGATGGAATCAAACCCTAATTTTAGTCAACAATAAGATTTGACTTGTTATTATTATTATTACTATTAAACAAAAGGCTTGAACACGGGATTTTCTAGGATAGGATGATCTTATTGCCAGTTGAGCTACATGCTCATTGACAATTATTAGTTGTTATACATAAAAGCAAGCGATAATTAATGATGATCCCTTGTATTAATTTTTTTTCTTTGCGGTTTTTATCTATCAAAACTAATTTTATTATCTCTGATGTTAAGCTGGGATCATGTATTTGGATTAATGCATTTATAAAAAACATATTTTTCTTATAGATTCATGATAAAAGCATAGATTCCACTTATTTATCAATGATTAAGGCACTCTGAGTGCGTTAAATGATGCTATAGGAGGAGAACTTGCAATAATAAATTATTAGATGAAGCAAATTAAGCAACTAATTAAAACCCCACACACACGCAATATATATATGACCCGGGGTCCTTATAGTAATCGGAACAGCGGGAGAAGAAGAGTAAGGAAGGAAGGTAGTAGGTAGACGACGGAGTTGAAGAGTTGAAACTTGGAGATAAGGACCAAGGACTCGGTCGGGTTATGAATAATTAACAAGTATTATAATTTAATGCTGCATATATAAACCAGAGAGGGAGGGGGAGAGGGGGAGAGGGAACGTGGAGAGCTGGAGGGGACAAGAGAGAGAAAGGTGGGGACCCATCCACCGCCCATACGGACGCAGCCTTACCAAAACCAAACCCAAACCCATCTATCTATCTATCTGTGATCGAACTATTCCGCAATCTAACCCTAAACCAAATCCAAAAATATACTTGCTTACCTTCTCTCTAGCTACCGAAAAAAACACAGTACTTTCCATCCCTCCCAAGCTCTTACCAGCAAAACCAACATCACCTTAGCTATAACACTTCTACACAAACACTACAGCTTGTTGAAAGATCAATAGATGGAGAATCCAGCTCAGGATTTGATGGGTTACACCAAAAGTAAATCCACTCATCTTTCTCCTTTCTGAGCCAGCTGGTGAGTGCTAGCTTATAATAGCCTCTGGTTCTTCTAATTACTTTGCTTCATTAGACCATCAAAAGAAGCCAGAAAAAAAGAAACCACCCCGGCCACCAATAGTCTTCCATCTTATTGTTTTATCCCCTTTCTTCTTCCACTAGCGGCCCTCTTTCTTGAATCTTTAGTATTCCTACCTAGCTAGCTAGTGTTTCCATTTCCTGGGTTTAATTTTCTAGCTAGCCACTTATATTTTTTTCGTAAGTGAACCGGTTCTGTTAGATATATTTACTAATACTAGAAAAGAAAGTCGTAGAGTTAAAAAGAAGAAAGACTCTTATGGATCCAGTAACGGCTCATGGCCATTCTCTACCACCTCCTTTTCACACACGAGACTTCCAATTACACCACCAGCAGCAACAGCAGCACCAATTTCATCACCAACAACAGCAGAATTCAGAAGATGAGCAGAGTGGGAGTAGCAGTGGGCTAAACAAGTCCTTGAAACGAGAGCGAGACGAAAGTAACAATAGCATGGGCAACAGAGAAGGCCAAGAACTCATAACTTCAGGAGATGGAGATGGAGAGATCACAAGAAGACCACGAGGCAGACCTGCCGGATCCAAGAACAAGCCTAAGCCCCCAATTATCATCACACGGGATAGCGCAAACGCTCTACGCACTCACTTGATGGAGGTTGCTGATGGATGTGATATTGTTGAGAGTGTTGCTACATTTGCTAGGAGGAGACAACGAGGGGTTTGCATTATGAGTGGAACTGGAACAGTAACAAATGTAACCCTTAGGCAACCAGCTTCACCAGGTGCAATTGTGACTTTACATGGTAGATTTGAGATATTGTCACTAGCTGGATCATTTTTGCCACCCCCAGCTCCACCCGCAGCTACTGGCTTGACCATATATTTAGCTGGTGGACAAGGGCAAGTTGTTGGTGGGAGTGTTGTTGGTCCACTGACTGCTTCAGGTCCGGTTGTGATTATGGCAGCGTCATTTAGCAATGCTGCTTATGAGAGGCTCCCACTAGAAGAGGAGGATCCACAAATGCCTATGCAAGGGGGTGGAATGGGGTCACCAGGAGGAGTGGGGCAGCAGCAGCAACAGCCACAGCAACATCAGGTTATGGCGGAGCAAAACGCGCAACTATTTCATGGATTGCCTCCTAATCTTCTCAATTCTATTCAATTACCAGCTGAGGCGTATTGGGCCACCGGTCGACCACCATACTAACAAAAGATAGATCCAACGCCATGTCAATTAGTTCAGTTTCCCACGATGATCACTTGCAGCTTACCAAGGAGGCGACAGGCTTTGTAGCTAGGGAATTTGGGTTGTTACTTGAGCATTTTCAGGTTTTGTTATTTCTTTTTCTTTTTTGTTTCTTTAGTTGTTGTTAATTTGCATTTGATAATTAGCTTAATTATATGCCTGATTGATGATTGAAGGACTGTAAATTTTAAGATCTATATTGCTTGGGTATGATTTCATGTTAATAAGTGATGCAAACGTGTCCCATTTTGACGACGATGAAAAAAGGGAGAAAAACAGCCACTACAACTGGAGGGAAGTACACTCTTTCTATCAATTTTTGCATTTGATAATTAGCTTAATTATATGCCTGATTGATGATTGAAGGACCGTAAATTTTAAGATCTATATTGCTTGGGTATGATTTCATGTTAATAAGTGATGCAAACTTGTCCCATTTTGACGACGATGAAAAAAGGGAGAAAAACAGCCACAACAACTGGAGGGAAGTACACTCTTTCTATCAATTTTTTTTCTTGAACTCTCTTATAATAATGTTCCTACGAGTTTTGATCATTGTGCCTTCATTTGGGACCGAAATTCCCTCAGTCCATTCTTGTTAGAAAAAGCTTAGCAACATAACCCACTCTCCTCTCTCAGACCAAGACATTAAAACACAATTTTTCTATATATATAGCTACATTTTTTATCATTTCCTCCTCATAACTACAATAAAAGAGTAATAAAAGTAATGAGAGTAGTATATTTAGTGTTGCCACGCTGATAAGGTCAAAGCAGGTTCAATTAAAAGCTGGCTAGTGACGGTTTCAAGGAGGAGGCAAGAAGGTGTTAAACTATTTACTAGAAGAGCAAAGAGGTGCGGGCTTGGAGTTTTCATGTCTTTTACTTGAGAAGTTACTAGGGTTTTAGATACAGAAAGATAAATGAAAATATACAGGGGGTGCTGGTTTACACTTGCACTGCTATGAACTAGCTCCTTTCCGAGGCAAACCATAGCACTTCCATAAGAAAGGCATCATATTGTCTCTCATTTGGATTCAAATAATAAGGGATTGGGCACCTGAAATTTCAAGATCATATAAGTTAAATAAAACATGCCCAGATTATCTGCACTGAATTAAAACTTGCTTTGTTGTAAAAGCAATATTTGAAGTTAATTGAGGTTTATCTACATTCTTCTTTGGTGACACTACTAGCTACATTCAAATTTTGCATGCCTTATTGTTCTTTTTTCCTTTATCTTCACTGATGATATCTCAAAATATCTAAATATCTTGAATGTAAGAATTATATCTTTTAGATTATTAGTTAATCTTTTTGTTCTGGTAATATGATCTATTCTCTCTACTTGAGATGGCAAGTGCCCTGATACCTGCAAAATATATAGTGAATTTAAGGACTCTTTGATGTTTAAATACATATCTTTTTTTTTAGAAGAAAAGCCATTATATCTTAGATAGATATTATTCTAAAAATAAATATACAATAGAGAATAAAGATTCCAATCTCTTTGGTTGAAAGGTCTTTTGTGTATTTATAACTCATGAATTTTTTTATGTAGAGAAGGGAAAAATTATAAAATATCTCTCGCAGTTTTGTAAAGAAAAATATATTTGATTTATTAGAGGGAAATATCTTTGACTTTATCAAAGACAAATATCTCTAATTTTATCAGAAAAAATCAACAATTTTATGAAAAGAAAAGCAATGTTTGATAACGTCTAAGGATGTTACGTCTAGTAACCTTGTCAGACTCATGTATGATTAGACTCGGCACTTGGCTAAGTTTAAGGATGCTAGGTCCTGTAACTTTGTCAAACCTATGTGTAAATTAAGCCTAAGGAGGTTAGATTTAGTAGTCTTACCAAAATTAAGTATCATTAGGCTTGGTGCTTGGCTGAGCTCAACAATATTAAGTCTGGTAGCCTTTTTAGACCTATGTATATTTGAACATAGTGCTTAGCTATGCTTAAGGTTTGTTTGAACCATACATCTAGCCCCTAGTTATTCTCAATGAGGATCCAAGTAAAAAACATACATGAAACACATTTATTCATTAGTTGTCCTACAGTCTTTGAGTATTCAATATTCAAATATTTTGAAAAGTCAAAAAAGATTTAATGAAAGTTTCTAACTTCTGTGAGATCTTGTTTATATCACGCATAACTATTGAGATCATTGTGGTCAGGTGGCTTGTCCATATTAGGGTAGATGTTCCTTGGAAAGCAGAATAATGGCTTTATATTTAATACAATAATTAAGTTGGTTTTTGGAGATTCTAGATGACACAAAAGGTCATCGTTCATCTAACAACATAAGTGAAAAGAGTTGTTTTTATAACTGTAGTCTTTCTTACTTTTATCTTTTCTTTTACCTTCACTTTTTGTGGTTCCTAAAAAACTACTATATAGAAAAGACCTTAATTCATCTTTATTCTAATCTAAGAGTAAATACTTATTTCTAGTATTTTTCATCTTTATTTTTTTCTTTTCTTGCCTTTAAATAAAAAAAATAAATCTAAAAAGAGTCAAATTTGTCTTTAAAAGCAGAGATGTTGCTTCCCCTAAAAAAGAGTTCAAGTTCCAACATAAGAATGAAAAAAAAAATCAAGGATAGAGATCTATTAGATTGGATCCAAGAACAAGGAAGGGTGACACACCATCATTCACCTCTTATAGGGAAACAAATAGTTTTTCTTATATGAGTCCTTTTTTTACTATTGTTAGGGAACCTCAGGAGAGAAAAAGGTTACCTCAAGCCTATGAGAATGACACCACTAATAGCTTATGTGCTAAAGATATAAAATTTATTGCTTTTCTTCATTCAAAAGAGTACAAACTTAGATACCTGATGAGACTGCATGTATTAGCCAGTAAACCTTAGGCTTTGTCTATTATCATTTTGAGACTATAACCCCCTTTTGTATATATTCAATATAATATTTCTTTTCTCTTTAAGGATTTATGAGATAAGCATTTTGATATTACCAGCCGGATCTTAGCTAGTTACATCTCAACAAGTGGATTATTTATCCATCTTTAATAAGTTTGTAGGCTCGTTAAAATAAATGTTATAGTTAGTGTCTTCAAGAATATTTTATAATTTACCTTTGGTGGTAATTAGGGATGTCAATAACCTAACTCTTGAAAAAAACAATCAATGGTGTTTTAAAATGTTTCTCACAAATGGTGTCAATGATGATGTCCTAAAAATCCAAGTAGCTTGAGAGCAAAGCCTATGTCTTATATTATTAGTTAATCTCTTATTTATAACAATCCAATCCATTCTACCTAACTGAGATGGCAAGTGGATGGTGTACTAATACCTGTAAAAGACCTTATTTGGCGAATTCAAAGACTCTTTAATGCTTAACTGAGTATTTGTTTTAGAGGAAAAGCCATAATATTTTAGAAACATACTCTTCTGAAATATATATTGGAGAATAGATATTTTGACCTATTTTGATGAAAAGTCTTTTATGTATTTATAACTCATGAATCTTTTTATGGAGAGAAGGGGGAAAATGTAAAATCTCCCTTATAATTTTAATGAAAAAAATCTATGACTTTATTAGAAAACAAATATATTTAACTTTACAATAAGAAAAGCAGTATTTGGTGTTGTCTAAGAATGATGTGTTTAGTAACCTTTCCAGACACATATATGATTATATGATTGGACTAATTGTTTGGATTAGTTCAAGGACAATGAGTCTAGTAGCGTTTCTAGACACATGTATGACTAGGCTAAGCATTTAGTCGAGTCCAAAGACAATGTGTTTGGTAGTCTTTTTAGAAACATGTATGATTAGGTTAAGCATTTGGTGAAGTCTAAAGATGTTAGTTTTAGTAACCTTTATCGGACCTATGAATGATTGGGCTCAGTGCTTAACTGAGTTTGACAATATTAGGTTTAGTAGCCTTGTCAAACTCGTATATGATTAGGTTTAACATTTAGCTGAGCATAAGAATGCTAGGTCAGATAGCCTATTCAAACTCATGAATGTTTGGATTCAGCATTTAGTTATACTTATGGTTTGTTTGGATCATCCACCTTATACTGGTTCTTCCAAATGAGGATCCATGAAAAAAATATATATGAAAAATACTTATCCATCACTCTTTTTTGTTGTTCATCTAGATTTGCAAAATAAAGATTGGTTCTTGGACCTGAAGCTACCAATTATTTTCTTATTTTAGTAAAGTCTGTATGAATTAAGTTCATTTTTATTATTTTTTATAGCTTTGAAACCAACTCATTCTATGTTAAGAGCTTAAACTTTGCTATTTTAGTTGGTGATATTTTTATGTTATGATTATACAACATGGATCTATTTTTCTTCCATTCCTTTTCTATCTAAAAAATATCCACACTTTAAAAGACTACATTCATTAACACCTTTCTAATCGAATCTTTTAGAGATAAGCCTTTTGTATTTTTTCTATTGAATTGATTTATATATTATTTCACTCAAGTTAATTTTAGGAATATTGTTAGAGAAAAAAATTAGAAGGAAATTTATTTTTCAAATAAAATTTACCTTATATGTAGTTGATCCTTACGAGTTGAGATAATCTAAATTTATACATAGATTTAATGTTTGATTGTTACTATTATCCTTCACACTAATGTTGGGCAACTCGATTAACTATCCATCTCAAATACCATCTTAAATAGACATGAATTTGTTGGTTCCTTTAAAGACATATGGAGAGATAGAAATATAAAGGCTAAATGCTATTTGCATTTCATTAAAAGAAATTTTTTCTCAATAGTTATTATAATAAGATAAATATTTTTTATTTTTATTTTTTATTTTTTCTTGTAATCCTTATGTTTTATCATGTATGAGATTGTAATAGGATTTTACCATTCATGCATGATGCACAATAATACTTTGATTTTAGATTTTAACGATGGTTTTGCAGATAATGCTAAATAGTTTTGCAATTTACTTATTTTTTTATATCTAAAATATAAAAGAAATTGAAATTATGTTATTTTTGTTACCTAGTTTGTAAATTTTTAATATATATTTGATCTTTATTTCTTTGTTTTTATCATGAATTTTTTTAATTCTAACCTCATGTATATTTGTATATTATTTGTGAGGGCTATTGACGGGATTTGATAGATCTCCTCTACTGAGTTGATTGATTAATAAAACCACTAATAACTCATTAGAACGGGAAAGTCTATTTACATATATGATTTGGTACCTCTAAAGCAGTAGATCACTAATCATTGTAGAAATAAAAAATTCAAAGGGAAATTTTATTGCATATTCTTGAAAAGAAAATTGTACAAACATGAAAAATGGTATCAATTATATTCTCAAGGTGATGTGTCTTGATCGAATAGGAATTATGAGCGTTTTTCACCAAAAAAAAAAAAGAACGAAAGAAAGAAAAAGAAAGATTTGTTGATTGGGACGCATTATAGAAGATATAGGCAGATTATAATAAAATCAAATAGCAATGAATTGGTAATTGAAGAGGACAGATACAACCTAGTGGCTTTATTTATAAAATCAAAATAGATTGTTGTTTAATTTGCAGGAGAGGCAAAAAATCTAATTAATTTAGTAGCAAGGTATCTATGTATAATATGTTAATCTCTTAGTTTTCAGCAAATCAATTCTTTCTAATTAAAGTAATTAATAGTTATATCTAATATCTGTAGAATAAAATAGCTGATAATTAATATCTATAAAAGGTTTATGTTTATAGCTTTAGGGCCTCTCGAATATCTTTTAAAAAAATTAAACTCTAAAATATATATACTAAAAAAATAAATATGGTCAGTTTGTTAGATTTGGTTGTATCAACAGGAAAACAAATCCATTTCTTATAAAGCTCACCTTTCTAGATATGTGACTTCGTGTAACAAAAGTTGAAACCTTTTGTCTTTTCTAACATTAATTTTAGCATGATAAATTATTGTCTTTCGCCATCCACATACAATTGATCATGTGAACGTACCAAAATTATGACATAAATGGTTTTCTATTTGAAAGTCTCGGATTCAATCATTGAAAGCAAGATGGGATTTGGGAAAGAGAAAGATTACCCTTATCTTATAGCCAAGGAGACATAAATGGGCTTGGGCTTTCGGAGGAGCTCATGCCTTGCTGTCAAAGGTTATGTGAAGCTATGTGTGCACATGTATTTGATGTCTAGAACCTTGATTGAAATGATCGGTTAATTCTGTGAGCCTGCTGGCCTTATGATTTAATTATTGTGACTGTTTCAATTTAACTGCACCCTACCACTCTCCAGCCAGTTTCCAGTTTTTACCACACTGTTTGGTAACACATACGGCTGCGGGTGCCTCTTCTCATGTTTTCAAGGGAACGCGACAAGAAAGGGTGAAGAGAAATGAAATCTTAGATCACAAGGAATTGTCTTTTTATGACGAGTCAAAGCCTGCTATTCAAAACAAATTACTGCACAAATCAATCTTAGGCTTTTTTTTTTTTTTTACAAGAAATACTTTCAAGTTAGTGTTCCCCGGTTCATTTCATATACAAACAAATTTATACACTCCCCACCAGCAATGAGGGGGAAGGTCTCACTAGGGTTAACAAGATGGTAACTTCGTACTCGAACTTACGGCGGACCACAGTACAAACCCGAGTATAACAAGACTTGGACCGGAGAAGAGCTGACAAGTTCTTATTAGCTGAAAGCCTTCCTGCTTTTTTTTCTGTCAAAAGAGATCCATCATTTCACAAGGAATTAATTTTAAATTTGACGCGCTCTAGTTTATATTCGACGTAACCAGCCACTTCAAATTCATCAATGATCTATTCGTAGTCGTCTCATTTCAGCTTGGAAAGTGGGACTGGAAATCAGCGTTCGATGGGCAAGTGTCCTTATATCCTCCCTCAAACAGTCTCGTGAAACACGAACCAGTTCCCAGAGTGCACCTCCGCTAATCATGTCTTTCGCATTCACTTCTGCATGGAGTCAAGGCTAGCATCTCAGATGACATTCAATGGGCGATCAGCTTGTTCAAACTTCAACAGAAGGGAAACAAAATTACCATGTTGTGCTAAGTGACAGAGCGCAAGCTCTATATGGTGCCTGATTTGTGCGGCTTCACTTTTAGCATTCTGTACAATCCATGGAAGCACTCCATCCTCAATCAAAAGAGATCTTCCAGTCTTGGTTCCTGCACAATTGAGTGCCGACATTATGCTTCATGTAAGTGTCATAGACAAGGAGAGGCTTCACTTTGATTTTAAAACGGCACAAACAATTTTGGGTGCATAGTAGACAATTCCACGACAAGCAGAGCAAACCAAATACAGACAAACTTAACCAAGGCCTCTTTCTATGCTATGTACCGTACCTTGAGTAGACGCTTTGGACTCGCACTTGGCAAAATTTGCTATTCCACGGGCAACTTGTGCAAGTACATCAGCATGCCTGCATCTAACCATCCCTAGCAAAGCCTTGATGCCACCTTCACTTCTTAGTTTTATCTGCAACTTATCTGAATAATTCATCATGGTAAAAGGTCAAAGCTTACAACAGCATGCCAGCTGATAGACTAACTTGAATAAATTTTTAATTTGGTAGTAGCCTTAAGTTGTAACAAAGCTCACATTCAAAACCTCATATGTGCTGCCTCATCATTTTCCTCAGATTACTTGTCTATGTACAAAACTTGTATGAAACTGAACTATTTCGAGAACTAGAGCTATTTATATTTTTGTTAGCATTTGAAAATTTCCAAAAACCTTAGAAATGTTAAGTTTTCAAGTGAATTGGCAGACCATACAGATTCATGTAAACACACAAAACATATTTCTATAACAAAGAATTTTATATCAAGCTTCTTTGAATTTTTCTTCAGTTCAGATGAGACCATATTAATTTTGGCATAGCATTATAGCATGAGCTCAGTATCATGCTTTTATGCACTGTCCATACAAAATAGGCTAGTCATTTTGAATGAACAGTTGTACAGATCCCAACATGTACAGAAACCAGCCAACAAAATGAAGGCCTTAATAATACCAGCCTCGGGTAACAGCATCAACAACTAGCTTGGCGGCTAAATGCAGACAGCTCCCATGTTTTTCAGGTAAATTTGGATGCTAAGGCAACTAATTCAAGAGAAACCACTACTTTACTCATCTAAGGAGGCGGATATTTGCATTTATAATCATATCTAGCTGGTGCAAACCATAAGATTGGATTCCTATACGTTTGCAAATGCTAATTTAAACCAGCTACCAGCTAAAGTTACTGATGCAAAGTACCTAAACGGGAACCAACAATTCATATACAGTCAATTTTGTCCGTCTGTTTAAAGGGTGATTTCTAGTAGCGGTGAATGATATCAGGGTTTGCTTATTTATTATTTCATCCATTCCACAGTAATGCGAAACAAACTCTAATCAGATATCCATTTTTGGGAATTAAGTAAAGCTTCAAACAAGCTTAAAATGCAGACAACTAGCAAACTCAGCAGAATAAACATCGATGGGTTCAAGAAGCTTACCATTGCCACAAAGATTTGCAATGGCTCCAGCAATCATTCTAAGTGTTTGAGGATCTTCAGCGTTGCCTGCTGTCATTGATAACAAACGAATGCCTCCTTGAGCCATTATTAGCTCTTGGTTGGTTTCTGAATGTATACATGAAGAACATGCATGAGGTGAAGACAAAATTTAAAGTACCCATGATAGTAGCAAGAGTATCGTGAAGATATTCATGATAAATTTGATTATCTCCAGTAATGGATACAAAACTCACCATTCATAGCAAGATTGGCAATTGCACCTGCTGCAACTCTATATATGGTTTCATCCTCAGAGCTTCTGAGCAGTGTCAACAAGGACTTAAGACCTCCAGCTTCTACAATCTTCTCTTGATTTGTTTCTGCATATTAGATGGGAATTGCAATCATTTTGGACAAATCTAAAAGGAAGCAGGGCCATTTTTCCCTAGAAGTGATCATGGTGTTTGCAGAAATATAATTTTGTTGTGGTGTAGACTGTCAAAGGCAAATCTATCCAAGAAAAGGTAGTTAATAAATTGAAACAAATTATGAGAAACAACTCTTAACACGACAAAACACTCATCTGATATTGCACAATAAAATTGAGTGCAAAAATGTTACATTGGCATGCAATGCTGCAGTTCTTGGTAAAACAATATAAGATGAGTGAGGGCCTTCAAGCTTGAATTGTGAGATTCAAAATGCATGATTCATCTCTTGGTTTTCCAGTGTTTGTTAATGCAATCTTTCAATACACATTTTGAGTTGATTAGTCAGTTTTTAGATAAATTAATACATCATGTTGTGGTTGTGTTAAACTTCTTCTTTGGGAACTTGTGCATGTATAACAAATATCAACTTCTTCGACTTAGAAACAGGCCAGTTCTTAACATTATTTAATGACATGAAAAAATAACAGTCCTTCGCATCCAATCTGCAATCCATAAATCTGTCAAGGAGACAGGTGTTTTCCATTCCAAAGATGTGTCCCTTGCAACTCCATAAGTTCACAACTTAGCCCAGCATCTATTTCCAATCAAAAAAATCCCCCCAACTAACCTTCTTTATTCATCAAATCAAGTAGGCAGGGAATAAAAGACAACAAAATAGATGTGAAGCTTGGCAATGATTAAGTCTCAGAATCGATGTTCCCATTTCAAAAGCAATAAGCCTTTCAAGAGTTAGATGTTATCATGTTCACCAATATAAACTAGGACATGCATTAATAAGTTTGTGACACCCTACTAAAGAGTAGATCAGCACTAGCACAATTCTGAATAAGTTGGCAATGCCCATATAAAGAAGTTAAAGCAAAGTGTTGGTAGAAAGAAACCTTCAGCAGCCAGATTTGCTACCACCTTCACAGCATGAATTCGCACATCAGCATCTTCTGCTTCAAGCAAAGACAAGATCTTTTGCAATCCCACTGAAGAAGTATTGGATTTTGTAAGGGAAGTACAGTATGAAAGCAAATCCATTAACTACCACATGGACCAAATTGAGAAAAAAAAATGAAAACTAATAAACAACTGGTGCCAAGCACTCACTGCTACCTTGTTCAAAGAGTTTAGCTATTGAGGCCTTTTCTCCATTTCCTGAATCATTGATCTGTGGCTGCCTAACTTGCAACATCAGAGAATCTAGACCGCCAAGAGCTTCTTCAGACCCTCCTTTATCAATTCTTCTTGCTGTCTAAAAGATAAACATGTCAGTCAGCCTTTGAACTATAGATACCATGTGGATACATTAGCATGGATTTGATATGTGAACATTTACGCAATGGAAAATGGTAGAATAGATTCCTTTGTTGCCTGCTAATTTGTTACGAATTATAATAACTGATATTACAATCCATGGCAACCATCATCTCTCACTATTTTCTCAGTTTAGGATTCAAGAAGACACGATCACACCTGTAACAATTTAAATGCTTGTATTTGAAGTTTCCAGGTAATTACCAAGTTTTCTATCAAGACACTTATTTCCTCACTTTCTTCTATGAGAAATATTTTATTCTTGAAAAATTCTCAAACAAACCATTCCTGAAGAAAATCTGATTCAAGGTAGGTTTCACTAAGCTATAGTTATAAATTGCTTGAAGAGTATACCTCATCAGCCTCAAAACTTATTTGCAACAGCTGACTTTGCAGTGTTGCTATTTCCCCTTCAAGCTTTTCTTTCTGACGACCCTCATCTTCCAGCATCTTTTGAAGCTTTGAGATATCAGATTTTGCCGATGCCTAAGTACATTGAAGTTATAGTTCTATATGGACCCAACCTGGTACAAGATACAGATAACGGAAATTTAAGAAGTAAAGGGAAGTGGAACTGGTCAAACATACCTCTGACTTCTTCAATCCTGCTAGTTGACTTTTAAGGATATTAACTTCCCCTTCAGCAACCTTCCTCAAGAGAGTTTCCTTCTGAAGCTTTTTTTTCATTTCAGCAAGTTCCTCCATATTAGCTACCCTGGAATCCTGTGAGTATGGGGGGGAGAAACCAAAGGCTAAAAATTAATAGTCAAACAGCTGGGGACAATGGATATACATCCACAGAATTTTGGAGAACTCTAGTAATACTGTATGGAGAACATCAAGTAAATAATGACACAAGAAAAAGGAGGCATCACAAGAAGGTATCAATTACAGAACAACCTTTCCATAAGATATCGCATTTGAACTTTCATCTTTGAGTCTAGGTATGTTTTCTCCACCAGCATGCTTCTGCTGATTCATCATCCATTTCTCTTCTAGCTTCTTTATTGATTCCATATACTCTTTCTGATATTTAGTTCTTTCCTTCTATCAAAAGTGAACAAAAGGAGTTAGCATATCCCATGCCAAGAGCAAGAAAATGCCAAAGGAAATTCAAGGGGCCAAAAAGGACATAGGCAGTTTAAGTAGTTTTGTTTTCCCACATCTACCAATCCCAAGAGAGATATGTAAACATCCAAATAACCACAAAATCCGAAAGTTGTGTCAGCATAAGTTGGTAACAAATTATTATCAGCATAAAGTTTAGAAAGGTCAATGTTTAAATTTTGCATTTTGAAATTATTGTGCATGTGACAATAGAAGGCATGATTTTATTCTAAAACAAAAACCAAGCAACCCCTCCATGCTCTCTCTCTCTCACCAACATAAATGCCTGCACCAAATATTACTTCATTATTACAGCACTTACCTCCAATGCATCTGCATTGTTTCTTTCAGACTCTGAAATTCGATTTTGTGCTTCCATAGTTACTCTTTCAATTTCTTCCTCAAATGCTTTCTGCTGCCTTTCATGTTCTGCAATAAATTTGTCTAATTGTAGGTCTAGCCTTCTAGACAAACTTTTGTAATCAAATTCCTCCTTTAATTTCAACATATTCTCCACCTTCATTGCCTATGAGAGGAAACAACCTTTAAAAACAAAACGAGCAGCTTTTGCTAATAAGCGAACAATTAATACACTACTGATTTTGTGTCTATGCAACATTCAGGGTATAGATATTTAATGGTGCCAAACATATCACTATTAAGATCACAGCACGGATGAAGTATGTCAAGACATAATTGCAAGGACTGCTATGTACATGACAGTAGAAAACAAATAAATGAACTACACAGGCCAGGCATTGACTTCAGTTATTGGTACCCACTCTTTGTCCAAACATTATAGTACTTGCTGTTTCTCCTTGATGGCGGGGTGACGGACCAATAGTGATAACCAGTGAAGTCCTAGCTGTACCTGTTAAGATTTCACAAAGTCAGGCAACACATATCATATAAGAAGATTAAATAATTCTATTAATGCAAATGTATTACCTCCAAATGAATCTCTAAGCAATCTAGTAAGCTTTGAATCACGAACTGGGACATGTGAGCTATTTTCTGCTAGAGCATTGATGCACTTCCCTAGTGCACTCAAAGAGAGATTGATGGATTTGGCTTCCTCCAATGTGTGTCCCTCGCTCCCTGCCAAATAATGGATGAGTAAACAAACTTTACAAGCAAAAGAGAGCTGGACACTCAGAAACATATACCTAGAGAATGGCCCATAAATAAGCTAAACTAAAATGGAAAAGGATGAATATTTTGTTTTTTAAAACTGATAAAAGTTGACTAATCAAACCATCTATCAATAATTACACACTTTTTGCATCCCCCAAGCCACCATGCAGGAAGCAAAATTTACCAAAATGATAATTGGTTGTCTGATTTAGAAATGTATTGATAAGAACAAATCTTCCACATGAATGAAAAGCTGGCATATATACGAAGAAAATATTAATAGACCGTGTTAACATGAAAGGCAGGAAGGGGGCCTTTTAATATCCATTTCTTGATTTCACAAAACCTGATTTATCAATTCGCTCTGAACCAGCAAGATCTACTATGACTAGCTTTCCCTTACGAACAATAGGAGGCTCCAGAATTTTAACCATGCGGGAGTTGTTGCCATTTTCGCTTGAAAGATCAGAATCTCTTCCCTTGACAGATCTCTTTACATGTACCTAAAGCATTTGTGATGCCTATTTCTTGTCAAAATCTCATTTCCAATAGGATTGCTGCAGTTTCAAAAGCACCAGAAGCATCAAAAAGTGTATAAGCAAATTTATTCACCATCAGTATAGCATGACTACGGGATGATTCAGCATTCAATTTTGTATTTGCAGCAAAGCGGTGAGCTTCTCCTAGTCGCAATAGTTCAACAAAGCTCTGCTGATTCCTTATTTCAACTAGGCTAGCCCCAGGAAGTGAAACATCTCCATTTTTTGGGTCTTCCACGATAGAAATATTGTCATTACTGGGATTGAGGAGGTCTTGTATGGTCTCCATATAAAGCTGCACATTTTTTAAGAACAGGAATATTAGAGATCCTAATTTGCATCTTGTAAAATTCAAAATATACAAAAAAAAAAAATAGCATAGATATTGAACGAGGAAAATTACAATATCATGCATACAAAAATAATCATTGTAGATCCAACAACCTGCAGATAGGATATTGAGACAGAAGTGGTCTCTAGAGAAACATCCGCTAATATGTCCTCCATAGCACGAACCATAATTCCACGAGCAGCTGTGTCTTCCTCTCCAAGTCGTCCAAGAGTATATGTTTTACCAGTACCCGTCTGCCCATATGCCATGACTGTCCCATTGTATCCATCCAGAACACTCTGCAGTAGCAAATTACAAATTAGCATGTCATCGCAATCCCATGAAGGAAAGAAATTAAAAGACCTAGCCTTATTAAACACATAAACTAAGATCATTGTCTTTATGATTCGGTGCTACTTATGATTCAGTGCTACAAGCAGAAGAAGTGAAACAATTAATGAAGTTCATGACACAAGATTAAAAACGAGCATCTGTAGCAACATTAATTCTAAGTTCCATCACAAATAATGAATCAGACACTCTATCAGAAATTATGCATGCGGGAGATCCAACTAATTGAACAATTTCTAACTCTATTTGTGGAATTGCCTAATCAAGCATGTTCTGATAACATTGCTATTTTGTGACAATGAGCCCCATTTAGGCCAGTAAAAGGCATCTGAAACTATGGTCCTAATTATAAAGCTTCAACAAAATCATAGAATTTGAAACTTCATTTGCTGATACCTCTACAACAGGTTTTGCCACAACTTCATAAACACGTTTTTGTGATGCAAACTCAGTCAGCAATTCATCAAACTCATATGTATCAGAATCCCAGTTGTTCTTCCGAAGTTTCAACCTCTTAACCTGAAACCAAACCAAGATAAAGTTAGGTACAAATAAAAAAATTCACAAAAAAATCACAGGCACATTTAAACAATTTTGTTCTAAAATTACCTCAGGCTGTAATTCTACGCAGTCAGCAAAATCAGCATCGGCTACCATTTCCTCTGCATTTCGCGGTCGCAATCTCACTGCTACCCTAACTCTTCCAGGAACTAAAAATAAATAAACAAATAATATCAACATCAACTCGATAATTAATTCATCACTCTATGAATTAGAAAATCATTGAAAACAAGAGAAATTCAAATTAAAGATACAACCTCTACACACACCAAAAAAAAAAGAAAAAAAAAAGAGAGTAACGTTGCATATTAAAGAAAATTAAAAAGAAATCAGACATAATGCAAGATCTCGATAGATAAAAGAGAAGGCCAGAATAATTAACCTCCAGTGTCATCTTTAGCAGCGCCAAGAGCAGCAGGAGCGCTCTTACGTAATGACTTGGATTTAAGTGAGTTTTTAGGGTTTGAATTGACAGAGGGAGGCCTTTCCACTTTGTTATTGTTAGTGATAAGTGAATTCCTACTGTAATTGCCATTTCTATAAATACTTGCCGTGGTAGCCATACTTACTAGCTCAGCGAGTGAGCGAGCGGGAAAGAGAGCTCGTAAATCTGATTTCTCTGTGTCTTCGTTTAATTTTATGTTTGGCTAGCGAGAAAATTAAATGGAGTAACGGTTAGGGAGTGGGAGTGAAGCTACAGGGAGAGAGAAAAGAACGGGAATCGTGTGTGAGGTTTGTTCATTTGAGTTTTTAGAGGGAGAAATGGATTGCGGGACCCGGATTTCACTCTCCATGTTTTTAATTTCTTCGTGATTTAGGCGAAGGTTACAGGAATGCCCTTGCTCAGATTCTGAGAAAGAAAGAGTGTGTTTTATGGTCGTGATTTGAGCGGCAGTGCATTTGATGTGTCGTGTTAATTTGGCGTGATCGATTAAATGGCTAAACTGACCCTTCGCCCTCTTTTACTTGACGATTTCATTATTGGTCGTTAATTTTAAATTATATTTTATTTGAAAATATATGAAAATAATATTTTTTTATTTTAAAAAAATTAATTTTAATATTAATATATCAAAATGATAAAAAAATATAAAAACAATAATTTTAAATAAATAAAATTAAATTTTACCCAACTTCTATTTAAAACACAATACCAAATAAGGGTTTAGTGATTAAGAGTTTATAAATTTTGAGTTTTAACCAGTGGCATGTTTTTATTTGAAGAATTTATGAATATAATCTCTTAATCATATGTTATTTAATAAAAAATTAAGCACGAGTCCATATTGTTAGTTTATAATCACTAAAAATGATATTTTCATGAATAAATAATACTTGATTGTTCATAATTATTATAATTGCAAAGCAATAGGGTGTTTTTTCATCAAACACACGGGTATGTAGTTATAAAAAAAATTATTATATTAAATTAATTTTGGGAGTAGAAACACAAAAATTCTCTCCTTTTTTTAATGGACAATATTTGAATTTACAATTCTCTCTTTTCCTTTCAATTCAAGTGGCATCCACATTGTGCCATGATCACAGTAGAGTAGAAACATGGTATTTTCTTTGTTTAAAATTAAATTTTTATTATTTTAATGTGATAATATTAAAAATATTTTTTAAAAAAATATATTGTTTTATAAAAAAAAAAACCATCATTATTATACACTCAAATTACAAGGACAACCTTCGAAACATATCACCACAAATTTCAAAGGTTCAGGCGCAAGAAAGCAAGCATGAAAAGGGGCCAAAAAAAGAAGAAGAAGCAAAAGCTGATTAACAAAGTATAAAAAGGGGGGACAATAATGCAAGTGAAACTTTGAAATATGTTGCTGCTATTTGTACGCAAAACATTCAAATACCAAAGGAGCCAAAAAGTGTAATGGCCGAAACATTATTTATTTATGTTCAGCCGCTCTTGTTTTTTATCGATCGAGGTAAGCTCAACTTCGAAGGAAATCTCTTGCCTTGTGATCCAATCAACTGTCCTTTCAAATCACTCTCACACACGCTTTAGCTTTGTTTTCTTATTTGTCCATCCAATGATAAAAAGCTTTGCAGACAATAAAAAGACAATGATCCCACTCAGGCCTCCCTGAAAAAGGAAGAAACCTTCGCTGCAGACATGGTACACCTGATTGGACTCTCAAGTAGTTTTGCGCGTCCATCCTTTTGTGTTGTAATTTAAAAAAATAAAAAACATAATGTGGGTATTTAGGTTATTTTCTTAAAAAATAAATTAAAAAATTTATACAATTATCTAATTAAATAAATTAATTATTATTTATATAAATAAAAAAATTATTAGCAAAAACCAAAAGAAAAACTAAAAAAATTAAAAGATTGATATATATGAATATGTTTGGTATTGTAGTAACTTTTGTACTTGTGATTTAAAAAAATTATTTTATAAAAAAAGTATACATAGTTGAGGTTATTTTGATACTTATATATGTTTAGATAAAACTATGGTTGATATTGAGGTTGAATAAAAAATAGTTTAATATATTTAGTTAATAATGCTTTTGAAATTAAGATTATAAAATAATTTATTTATATATATATTGATAGTTTTTAATGTAAATATTATAAATTTAATTTTTGTTATTATATTATGAAATAAATAATATTTTTTATAAAATATTTTTTATTATTTCATTAAACCATCACCAAGTTCATCATATATGAAATACATCGAACAAGGATTACAATTTTCTTGGTATCTTAAACGCTCGAAAACATCAGGTTAAATATAATCATGAATAAAAATGGGATTGCGATCAAATTCTACAAATACTATGTCATCAAGCACTCTCCGTCTAATTTATATAGTGTCATTAAATAATGTTAAACACTAGTTTTTTTAATAAAATAAAATTAAAAATAAAAAAAAATATTTTTTTATTTTACTGGGTCAGATCCGATTCAATGTATTTTAAGCTTTAGACCAGATTCAATTCGGTTGGAACAATAGAGCATGCATACATTGTTTACGTGAATAGTAGTCATGCTCTTATGTTCACTGAACATTGTATCATGGCAACATTGCATAAGAAGCAACAATGAGCTATTTTCCTTCCCCTTGCATTTCAAACGCAAAAATCAGTGGGGACCCATGAATAGTAAACTAATTTTTTTTCATAACCAAACAGGTTGCATCTGCATTTTAAGCAAGACATAGATGCAACCTTCTAAACAAACGCTTTTTTAGGAATGACTCTCCTTCTCAGTCCATTATTATGAATGAGGAGATATATACCTCATGCTTAATCTTTTAAGTATATGGCCATTTATAGACAGGTCATTATAATATGAGTTTATTAAAAAAGTATTAGCAAGAAAAACTAGAGTGAGAGGAGAAGAAGGAGGAGTTTAATGTCTTATTACCTATGAAACTAAAAAATATAAAAAGCCTTTTTTACTAGACCTATACACACATTATCTCTTTTACACTATTAATCTTATCGCAACCTTTCTAAGATTCGTATATTTGTTCAGGGTTTCTTTTATATTCTTAATTGTTAAATCTTGTTATGTTTGCTCTACCTTCTTTTTCTATAGATGATTTACCACTTTTTTATAAACCATAAATTAGATTTCTTAGATGGTGAATTGTCCTTCAACTAATATTCCCTTGGAGTTAGTCTCTTTCTAGATTGTTTTTTTTTTCTTAGGTCCATTTATATCAATAAAAAATGTAAAACATATAAGAAGCAAGTATAAATATAATTACATAAGCAAATATAAGACAAAGTTTTCTAAGAACAAACTCATTACACTCTCTTTTAGCTTGTGCCTATTTGCTAAGTAGTTAATGATGTAGTTAGTTATAGACTGTTATATGGTTAAGCTTACTATAAGAAAAAACCTTGGGCATAGGGATCTTGAGTCAAAAGAAAAGGTATAAAAATAGGTTAACACATATACCCTACCAGGATATCATGCCAATTGATAATAGTACATAAATATTACTAAAAATAGCTCGCCTCATATTATCTCATATAATATTTTAAGACAATTATAATGGTTTATCCATTCAGGTTTAACAAACTTGCAAAAATATTGTAATAGAATGACACACTTTATGCAAACTATAGGAATAAAAATTCATACCCATAATTAAACATATTTAAGGAAATTATTATCTTTTGCCCTTTATATGATCACTCTCAAGTTATTTATTGGTCTTTTTAGCTCGCAAAAGAATCATGCTCGTATGGCTCATTCTTAGTTGAGCACTAATATCCTTTGTTTAAGTCATTATTGTTTTGTTGGAGTACGTGTCCTCTAATTAGTTTTTGGATTGTATAACCACTCTAAGGAGTTTGCTAATCTTTATAAGGGTTTGTTAACCCTCTTTTGATTCTTTAACCTTACATCCAAAGTTTTTTTAAATCTCCTATAGCCTTAGATCCACTAGTTGTCTTGAACGGATCTATTATGATTTAAAAAACTTAATTTCTTGGAATAGTGCTAACCTTAAACTGAGTTTCTTTATCAAAGTATAGTAAAAACCAATAGAAAATGTTAGCTCCACAACTTCAAATTATACCCAAATTTGCTTGATAATGAGTAAGAAAGGAACAAAAACAGTTTTATGGTGATTTTAGGATGGTTTTATAGGTTTTTATAGTGATTTAGTGGTTGATTTACAAGAATTTTGATAATGAATACTTGTTTGGAATCTCCAAACTAAAAGAGAATAGAGGTTAAAAAGGAAAAGAATCAAATATTATGATTTTATAAAAGTGATGTAGTGAGGGTAGTTGCAAGCCTTATATAAGCCTATAAACCATTAATAATAACTTATAATTTCTCGATGATGCCTCATTTATCACTTTTGAAATTTAAAAGGTGCTAACATTTTATCTTCTTATCATACGTTTATATTTTGGCTGTTGATATTTCCCTCATGTGTTTTTTCATTCTAGTTCATAAAGAGATGAATATATATATATATATATATATATATATATATATATTTGTGTTCAAGATTAACTTGAATATAAGGAAATTACCCTGTATGATCCTGGACAAAAGTCCTAAAGAACTACTAGAACGCTTAATCTTAATGCTCCCATTTTAGATCTTCAAATGAATGCATTAATGATTGACTTAAGATTTAGACAATAATTAAACATAAAATATAACATAAGGTCAATCAAGATCACTAACTTAAAAGTTGATAGACCAATAATCCTATTTATACACTCCACGAACAAATAGGATTTACTTCTCCTTCTGGGTCCATGCCATAAAAGTTTACATAATATCCAAGAAACATAGATGACCCCACTTGCATAGTCTTTAAAAAATCTAGTTAACTCAACTATCATAATATCTAAAATGGCCTAACTGACCAATTACATACAAACTTTTTTATAGGCATGAGGTGTCTTTTAGAGGGGTAAGCCTGAACCTAATTTTTGTATCCCTAAACAGGATTTTCCAAACTTAATTTTATTTACCTATCTTTTATGTAATTAGTACTTAGTATTAAATGCTAACATGAACCTTTGATAATAATTGAGCCCACAAAACGGTGTTAAGGCATATTCATGCCAAATCATGACTCAACTGACATTATATTTTCTCAATCAACAATATAACTACCGAATATTAAAAGATATTAACTTAAAATAATTACCTATGAACTACGTTAAATAATTCTTTTTTATAAATACCTATATTGCAGCTAGCACACATTTTATCATATGAATAAGTAGGAAATAATAATTTCTTAACGCCACCGAGAATGTTTTATGACTTAGTTTTTCATTTGAACCTAAATCTTAGAATATTCAATCAACTAGGTATAGTTATCATTATTATACTTTTTTGTTAGTAACACTAGCTTCAGCAATCTTTTTCTTAGGGTTTGCTTTCTTGTCTTTATTTTTGTAATCTTTGACTAAATGTCCAGTCTTGTTGTGGATAAAACACTTGCCATTGAACTTTTTGGCAATTCTTTTATCTTTCACACCAAACTTTTTTTAATTTTTGTTGTGAGACTTTATTACTTGTTCTATAACATTTTATTTTAGAGCACCAGAAGAGTTGATTCTCTTTTCAAATAACTTATTGTCATCTTCTATCTTAAACCTTAAAACGAGGTCTTTAATTATCATTTTCTTGTGTTTATACTTAAGATATTTCTTAAAGTCTTTTCAAGATTATGATAATTTTTCAATGATTGCAGTCATTTGAAATGACTCACTTAGAGACATATCTTTAACATTTATGTCATGTAAGATCAGATGAAACTTCTAAACTTGGTTCATTACAATCTTTGAATCAACCATCTTGAGATCTAGAGATTTACCGACTATGAATTTTTTCATATCAGTATCTTTAACTTTGTACTTTTTATCCAAAACTTCTCATAGTAGTTTTGCAGTCTTGATTGAACTATATACATCATACGATGTATTATCCAACTTATTCAAGATGTAATTCTTAAATATGAAATCAGAATGTTTGCATGCATTCACAACCATTACGGTAATAAGGTTAGATTTATTTTCTAATGAATATGGCGCTTTCTTGGTTAAGAACTTTTTTGAGTTCAAAGTAGTCAGATAAAATAACATCTTTTGTTGTGACCTCTTAAAGTTTAATCTATTGAACTTTTCAGGTTTCTCATCATGTAGAACAAAAGGTGATGATAAAATCTTTACTATTAAAGTAGTACTTGTCAAGTAGAAGATATATATATATATATATATATAATAGCCAATAATATTTGTAAGTAAATATTTTGACTCCACAATAAGCAAGTAATAAAATAAAAAATTATAGGAGAGACTTTTTAAATAAAGATATTTAAACTATGCAAGATAAAATCCATAATCATTCATTTTATTGGGTTACTATATTAAGCCCTATTTTGTTCACTAAGATCTATTCAATTATCATTACTTCATTTACAAACTATGACATATACAAAAATAGTGTCATGTAAATAGTATTTTTACTAAGTAAGTTCTCAAAAAAGATTGAAAGGGTCACAAACAATTCCATTTAAAACTCAATTTTTTTAAGCAGAACTTTCTAAACTGTATCTATTCATCACACTAACTTTCTATATATATGAACAAGATCAACCAGATAACTGTTATACCACTCTTATAAAGTATAAGTGAGATAACTTAAATTATCATAAATAAATCAATAATTCACTTATTGAAAAATATAAATTAATAAGATTTATGACATGCATCAAACCATTCAAATATCATGAAAAATAATTTTCGAAAATAAAATATAACTTTAAAACAAAGATATATAGCAACCTTCTAAAATTAAACAAGAATAAAAAAAAATACCAAAAGATTACAAATTAAAGAAAAAAAATTATATGTGAGAACATAACAACTTGAAAGAAAGGTAATCAATAACTTAAATTTTAAACATGTTAAAAATCTCTTTCACAATTAGTCTATATAATAGTTTTTATAAATATTTTTTTCTTACATTATAAACTAAACAAGGTCTAATATAAAAGGATAAAGCCTTAAGATTAAGATATCAAAGCTATATATACAAGAATAAAAAAACACGTAACATACCAAAAGATTATAGATTAAAGTAAAAAAAAAATATATGCAAGAACATAACAACTTAAAAGAAAGGTAATCAATAACTTAAATTTTAAAGATGTTAAAAATCTCTTTTACAATTAATATATATAATATTTTTTATAAATTTTTTTCTTACACCATATACTAAACAATGTCTAATATAAAGAGGATAAAACCTTAAGATTGTAAGATCAAAGTTTATATATTAAACTAGTGAATGATGATATTTAGTTTATCATAACAAGACATGTTAAACATAAGGAAAAAAATTCAAGGAAAGCCTAAAGTTCATATAAATTTATTTTTAACACAAATATAATAATATAATAAAAAATATATGCTTAAATTAAAATAAAGAATGATATTTTCTTGTTGAGACACTTTAAAATAATAATAAAAAATTTGTTAAAGATTAATTATTTGTTCTTAAGACTTTATTATATCTCACTTGTTTATTTTTGCAATATGTCTTTCAAGATTCTAACATCATTATCATATTTGAGATGCACTTTTAAATAAGATTTTTAAACTAAAAAAATATAAAAACTCAAATATCTCTCAACAAGATGAATCTAAATTCTAGATTTGAAAAGAAAATCAAAGAATAAAACAAAATAAAAACACTAAAAATAATATAAGAAAGAATATAAAAATATAAAAAATCCAAGTTGAAAACCCTTTATTCCCTTTTTTTTAGTGAATTTTAGAAGTTAAAAGAATGAATAGTTAAAAAGAATTAATTTTTATTATTATTAATATTTAATCAGCCATCATAAATTAAGAATTATATCTTCTTTGAATGGAAAAACAAAAGATTATTTGGGATTGATTTTTTAATCACACATAATTTATTTAATTAAAAATTCCAATAATTAATCCAAGTGATAGTTCATGGTTTTACAGTTCATAAAGAAATCAATAAAGACAGTAACCAATTTTGACTACAAGTTTTCAATGTCCCTGCTTCGACCGAGCTGGACAAATTATTTCTTCACATGGGACGCGGTTCCATTGTAGCTTTGTTGTGTATTGATTCAATTCAATTTCCTTGCGATTTCAGTTTGACAGAACTCCAGAAACTATCAAAACTAAAAAGCAATTCGAGCCCCCAGCAGGCAACAACCTTACTGTTAGCGTACAGCATCTTACAACTAAATCTTAGATCGGATGGCTGAGATATTTGACCATTTCAACTTGAAAAATAGCAATTCAAACAAAATTGAGTAAAAAGCTGAAGGAGCACAGACAAAATACAAGACTGGACTTGGACAGGTTCAAGGCTGACAATTCATTCACAGGCCGCCTCCTACTTCGGTTGCAATGGAGCCTAGTAGCATGAACAGAGACAGACTACAAGACGAGACTTGGCGAGGATGAAGACCGATAAATTGTTTAGGTGCCTGACAGGTCCTCCACCAACACGATACAGATCCTGGCTAGAAAGCTTATACCCTCACTGTTTCAATTCGACAAGCCAGGGTCAAGCAGTAGCCGTAATAACAGGTGCTTCTGTCCTACTCTAGGGTACCGCTAGTCGCTACGCTTCTGCAGCAGAATCTTTTGCATTTCCATTTTACCTTTTTCTCAATCTGTGCATTCCTATCATAGACACATGCTGCGTATTATATGAACCTCCGATGATGCAATTTCACTGTGGTTCAACTTCAACTTCATTAAACAAGAATGAACTAAGTAGCATTAACTAGTCCAGGCAATATGAAGGAGAAAGTAGGAACCACTCCAATATTGCGATCTCTGAATTAACCTTATGGAAGGGCATAATTAACATTTACCTGTACATACAAGAGAGTGACTATAAAGTGTAGCATAAACCTCTATGCTTATTTTAACACCCAGGTGGATTCAATACTTCAATTGCCATGGTAAGAATATTCAAACGGAGAACAGGCAATCAGGAAGAATCAAACATTCTAAAAAAATAGAAGGCGTGCAAATATTATATAGACAGATAAGTAGAGATACACCTTGACGTGGTAAAGATTTCTTATGAGAAACAAGAGAGGAAAGCCATTCAAACCAAATTGCAACTAACAATCCATTGATCCACTTCATTATGGAATCGACCATCCACAAACCCCCCAAATACATTCATCTGGTGCCCCCATTCCTAATCTCCACCACCCCCCATAAAACACTCAACCATAACCAGTATAAAAAGCAACCATTCAGAACCAACTAGCACTAAATTCCTAATTAAAACCACACCAAAAAGGAACAGTACCAAATTCATCAATCCTGTCAAGGATCAGCATCAGAACCTCCCCACCTTATCAGCCTTAATCACAGGATTCGCCTTGGCAATAGCATTACGGCCAGCACCCTTGAAATCGAAGGAGCACTCGTGATTCTCAGAGTACCTATGAGTCCCACAGTATGTGCCACCGCATTTGCACATGAATCCTGTCAAGCCAACCTTCTTATTGCAGCTGAAGCACCTATTTCCCGGCTTCGACGACACATGATCGCCAGCAGCAACAAAAGTTTCTGCCGACGAAGAGGCCTCAGCGGATTGCATGGAATGAGCCACCGCAACTTGAGGGGCATCAACAGCAACCCTAGAGTCAATATGTTGTTTTGACTTGATGTTTAGAGTCTTTTCCATAGCAGCCTTAGCAAAGGCAGCTTGCTCTTCTTCAGCACGAAGGTCGCGGTAACACTTGGAGCAAAGGTTCATGTTTGCAGCCGTGCCAAAAAAACCACACCCATTAGCACAAAGCTGTGGCTGTGACGATGGAAAGCTTGTACCCTCGTTTTGCTCAGAACCCATGTTTTCCTTCTTGTTTCTAGTGTTGAAAAAAAAAAAAAACAGGGTTAGGTAAGTCAAGCTTTTTCCTGTACTCAATCCGATGAATCTCTACAGGTAGAGAGACCACCGTCCGTACATTATGCGTGGAGTTCGTATCAACCTAAAGTCCTGTGCAATTTATAAAGAACTGCTAGCTTGAGAAATTAAATGTGAGAGGGGCATTTATGTATTTAACTGGAGGTACCTTTGTCAATTGGACCGAGTACCTAACGTGTTATTTACTCGTGGAAACTTTGAAATTTAGAAAGTTAAAAATGAAAGATGAACTAGTAAATAAACGTGCAACTACATAAATACAAAAAAGACCCTGAGGAAGTTCCTTTTTTACAATAATAAGGAGGACAATATTGACTTTTCAAAACACCAGATACCATTAAAACCATTTCCAGGACCTTCTTGAACAATCCCTCCAGTTTATATAAAATTTGGTACCGTTGTTCAACGGTGATTTTAATTTGTTGAAACATTTTTAAATTGATATGTTAATATTAAAAATAATTTTTTTTAAAAAAAAATATTAAGTTCATATAATTCCAAACAAAAAAATATTTCAAAAACAAACTTCCGAGCAGTATTTAAATACTAGCATTTAATAATAAAATCTGGACTGTCCAAATTCTTCATGCTTAAGGATCAAACGGCTCTAACACTAATCCACCAACAAAACCAAAACAACGGCGAAGGCATCATAGGATTTCTCCAGAAATCTGTTATCATCGACGAACAACACGAGGAAACAGGAAGATCTCAATGGACAGACACGATCTGTTCATGCAGAACATAAAAAAGACTTCATACCTGATGATAACCTGGAAAGAGTTGAAACTTTTAAACGCTCTCTAACTTCTGTTTGCGTGTCGTATCTTTCTTTTTTTCCCGAATGATTGCTCTAAATCAACGATTAAGAAAAATCATAGATTCAATTAACATAAGAACGAAATCAGTTCTTGGGAAGTTTGGAGAGGGTGGGAGAGGAGGAGGGGGAGGAGAGAACAGAGAAGTGACCCAAAACCCTGGTTCTTGAGTCGACTGAGGGGTAATAAAGAGAGCCAAACCGTTGTGTATGAGGGACCCCCGGTTTTATTTATTTATTTATTTTTCTAATGTCGGCAAAATTACGCATATCGTAGTATCATGGAACAACAAACCTTAGCTGTCTGATTGAATTCCAATCTGACTCTGACGTCAGTATTTTCCAAATCGGCGGTTCATTAGTGTGGACTGTGGAGCCCATGAGTGTATTTATGTAATTTTTTATTTAAAATACTTTTTTGCTATCAAGAGAGAGAGAGAGAGAGAGCGAGACCTGCCTTTTAAGAGCCAAATTCTTCGCTTGCACGCTTCTTCCCGATGCAGGTACTATGGCCCTGCTTACTTTTAACTGGACCGATGGGGCTCAAATCTAAAATTCTAAATCGGGACACCTTGCTGTGGGCCAGTACAGGAAAAGATTATCGTCAAGAAATGTGGTTTCATGGCAATCTTTAGTCTTTCTCTTGTGCTATTTTTATCATATTGGACCTTACACTATAAAACTATGCAACAATCAAATTTCCAAACACTCATTGATAATAATAATAATAATAATAATAATAATTATTGTCGTCAATATTTGGTTTCCTATTCGGATTTAGATAAATGAGGACTTGTCACACTATTTCTTTTCTCTTATGATAAACCATATACATTTTCCTCTCCCCACACGAATGAATTTTTATGTATAAAAATCATAAATTACTTTCACAATACTGAGAAATGTTATTTTTATCAAAATAAGATAAAATTTGAGAAAATAAATATTTTGCAATTATAGTAATTGTTTCTCTCATCTCACCTTAATTGAAGATATAGATAAAATATCTAATTTATATAATTTTAAAAATTTATTAAAAGCTATTTGGTACTTCTTGTATGTCCTGCACGCGTGATTTAATTAAAAAATTATTGTTATTGTTGTTATATATTTATCATTAAACATGTATTGTTTATCTTGTACCATTTTCAATAATATAATTTTATAATATTATATATTTTATACATGCAAGTTATAAACTTTTCTTATGTATTTTGATTATTTGTGAAGTTAAAAGATATTTGTACTTGATTAGTAATTTTTATTATATTTATGAGTGATACAATATCATATTAAAGTATTAGCAATGAATTGTTTTATTTGTTCCAGTATTATAGGATTTCATAACATGGATGATCCACATGATTATCTTAATATATTCAATCACATATATAACAATAAGTTAAGTGTAAAAATGATTCTTTTATTAAGGATAAATTTGACATTATTTTAATTATTTTATTGGCATGCAATTTGAAATATAAATAGCACTACAAGTTCCTATGTGCAATTGAGAAATTAATTGGATATGTATATATATCCAAACAAATACAAAATCAAAGCCTCTAGGCTGATGAATATTAATTGAGAATAAGATTGGGTTTTCGGGTTCAATGAAAAATTAATCAACAAGGCATTAAGGCATTAAAGGATGCATAAGAAATGCATGGTTGACTTGGGAGTTGAACTATATAGTTAACAAAGCGACAAGTACACTCAATTGCCACCTCTATCAACCCTCAAAAGCTACCCCTTATTTAGTTTGCCAAATTATCAAGATTAATGGTGAAATTTTAAGATTAGGGGCAAGCTTTAAGAGAATCGGATAGAAGGGTCCGCATTGACACAAAACTTAAAGAATAAGGACTTGATAAGCTCTTTTTCGTAAAGAAAGGAACCGGGGACTGGATGTGGGGTTCAAATTCAAAAGAGAGAGCGCCTGCGGGGTGTTCTTGTTCACAAGTGGAATTGGCGCGTTTTAAGAACACGTAGCTTGGTGAGTGTGATGGTTGATTTATGTTCTCTATGGCGTCACTTGTGACGTGGATGTCATGCATGAACGGGCCCGTAACGCCGTTGCTTTGCTGGGCGAATTGCTAGTGTCGACGACTGGTGGTCTTTTTCCTTGTCTGGAAGGATTTAAGTTAATTTTATTTTATCACCACTTCCTTCCATTTTATAATCAATTAACGATATAATTGCCATTGAGGAAATTTTGATCACCAGCTTATAAGCATAAATTTAAAATTAGTTGTGATTTAAAATATTTTTATTTAAAAATATATTAAAATAATATTTTTTAATTTTTAAAATCAACACATTAAAACATAAAATAAAATATTTCTTTTAAAAAAATAATTAATATTAAAAAAATGTCTCAACCATATTTCTAATTAATCATTAAGACTTTCTACACACGAGAAGCACCAAAATGCAGTAATGGATTACGGAACTCATTTTAAAAAAAACATCTCCAAGTTTTTCAGAGTGCTCTCGAGGATATAGATTTGAATTTAAGTGGAATTCAATTTATTCAAGCCATACAAAAATAGATCAACCAGAGTTTAATTAGCTACAATAAACCATTTAAAATTGAGTTAAAATATATAATAAAAAAGACATACAAATCCAACTTGCAGCACACAAGATCCTCTCTTGTTCCCTTCTTTTCCTTCACAATCACTCAAAAATACCAGTACAAGGATCTGTGCTTCTAGATTGGGAAAAAAAAAACTCAAGAATTGTGATTTGTGTTGGCGAAATCATGAATTGATGGAATCATCTTAATCTGTTTACGTTTCTTCATCATCAAAATATGGTAAGATGATGTTGATATTGTATTTTATAAAATTTTTAAAAATAATTAAATCATGTTAATCTATAAATAAATCAGGTCAATCTATCCTACTCATACTATGAATCTTATACTAACTTAATTTAGATTTAATAACTATAAATCTAACTCATTTAAAAAAAATTAATTTTTTTTCTTATTTCATCACAAACATATGGGTATCTGCAAAGTGAATGTTTAGAAGCCCAACAATGATTTTCTATGAAAAAAATAAGAATTATATATGTCATTATGCTAAATATTATCAACTTCAGATTTTGAACAAGTGATTCTGTTTAAGAATCAAAGTGAAATTTTATTGGATAGTTTGATATTTATGGATTGTGTCTAGAATATATATATATATATACATATATAAAATTAAATATTTATATTCTATTCACTATTTTAATTTAGTAAAAACTTTAGATATCCATTTATAACTCATGAGCTTCAAATCCATTATCTAAGAAAAATCATAAGGTTATAACCTTAAATTGTAGAAAAATAAGTTTAGAAAACTCTTTTATTCTATGAAAGTTTTACAATTTAATAATATGATGAAAATAAATAATACACGATCATTAACTTTATTTTTTTTTATTTTTTAGAACTATTCTTTAATTATACTATGTTAAAAATAGACAAACATGGTAAAAAATTTGCATAAAATTTAAGGAAAAAATAATATATATACATATACGCACAGACATAGGATTGTACAAAAAAAGAATTTTTTTTATTAAAAAAAAGGGATGTAATCTCATTCATATATATGTAAAAATGAAAAGATATTTTATCAAATAATATTTCAAAAAATTTATAAATTAATTTATGTTAACAAGGACCAGCCGAAATGGACCTCAAACATATTTTTAACTAATTTAATGTAATTAATTTTAATTTAATTTGAATGCACAAAAAAGAGTAAAAGAAGGCTAGACAACTAGTTTAGGTGTTATTTATCCTTTTCTTTTCTTTTCTTTTTCTCTAAAAACAATATAGATGACATATCATTTATGTTTTTATATTCTAACTATCATTTAAGTGGCTGAGAAATTAAGATGTAAGATTTTAACTTAAAAAAATATTCTTCAACCTAATTTAACATTGAAACACCTTAAAAACACTATTATAATCCAAAAAAAAATATTAGCCTTAAATAAATCTAAATCAGTACAATAACACATAAAATTAAATAAAAAATATAAAAAGATATGGTTGGAACTCCATGTAAAAAAAATTGGTTAGACCTTTTTTAAATTATAGTGAGATAAAACTCAAGACTAATTTGAAGAGGCTAAATTAAATGAAAAAAAAATCTAACACATGCATCAATGTATAAGAAAGGCTACCACATTGGGAGGTGTGACTCCCTCAAAGCTCCATGACATTTGTTCTTGATACCATTAGAATCATTTGAGTAAGGATTTAATTATATAGCAGCGCGTGTTGATTTTGTAGCTCTAATTACTTATTTTTTATTTATTTTCTTATCTCTTCTTGTTGATTTCCATACCTGATTTCTTTATCTTTTCCCTTTAGGGGAAAAATTTTTCAAAAGAGATATATATATTTTTTAATTTTTAATTCTAGTCTATCATTTTCAGTTTTTTAGAAAAATAAAAATTTCAAACATATTTCTGTAAAATTAAGTGTTTACCAAATATCGTAAGGTTTTTTTGTTTTATACCTTGAGAACCCAAGAGCAAGTTTAACAAAATAAATTATTAAATTAATGTAATAAAAATAATAACTTGTTTTAAAAAAAATATAGTTGAAGGGGAAAAAAAGATAGCATTGAGTGAATTCACACTGCCAATGTCATTAGGTATGCAATATAATGATCAAGAAAAAACCCAACTTCTTTAGTATTTTGTTAATTGGCATCTGGATAATACTAAATGAATTGTTTTTATTTTTATTTTTTTTGTGAAAAGGCATGTGGAAATATCATTAAGGATGACACTGTATAGGGAATTTGATTTTATTTTTTTATAACAGGGAATTTGATTTTTTTAAAATAAAGTTGTTTTTTCCTTTTGAGATCAAGTGGATCTAATGATCATATTCTCCTTGGAGCCATGCTTGAATAAAAAAAATGATAAATAAATAAATATCAAAATGGGTAAATTATTATATATTTATGCACATTTATATTTTTTTGATATAGCTTACTATTTTTTTCAAAACAGGGTATTGCGACAAAAAAAATATTTATTTTTAACAATAAATAATATTAATATTCCATATCAGTTAGGAGTTAAGGGTTTAGATAATTTATAAATTTTAAATCTTACTTCTTTTTTTTAAAAGATGCCTTTTATAATAAAATTCAATGCAAGTTATAAGCCCAAACATAAATAATATCTTTTAAGATACAAGCCATATATTAGATCTCTTAAGTAGGAAAGGAAAGCTTTGATGATATTAATATCTCAAATCAAATTAAAAATAAATGGCGAAGGCAACTTATAAATTCCAATTATCACCTCTCTTTTAAAATGCACCTTTTCATGACAAAATCTATTGTAAAGTTATAAGCTCAAACATGAAAACTAGAGCTATATATATAAATAATATTGGTTATTGATCTATTATAAATGTTTTAAGATATTAGGTTTAGAAGTGAGTTTTTGTTATTATAAAAAATCATGAAAAAAATAAAATTTAAAGCGAATAATATATAAAAAATTAAACTGAGCTATTACAAAATATCTTTTGAGTAACTAATGATATAATGGATTTGGATAACTTTATTATTAATACTGCATATTTCTTAGCTCTTAAACTTTAAGTCTTTCAACTAAAAAGCTGTGATGTTATCAGTATTTCATATTAGTTGGGAGTTAATGGTCTAGGCATATTAGAGGTGTCTTTTTAAAAAAAAATTGTTATGATATTTTAAGTTTAAATTTAAAAATGATATTTTTTGAGAGATTAGTCATGATATTTTGAGTTTAAATTTAAAAATAATATTTTTTGAGAGATTAAATGCACAGATTTGGGACAAACATCATCGTTAACATCTTATGTGGGGACATTGGTTATGTGCTCTCAATGACATTGGTTATGTGCTCTCAATTCCAAATCTCCTTAAGCAAGGAAACTATGGTAATATCAATATTTGGGTTAGGAGTTGAGAATCTAAGCTATTTATAAATTTTAGATACCATCTCTTTCATCAAAAGATATCTTCACAAGACAAAGCCTATCACGTGCAATATTGAAGGCTAGTAATGTAATGGGTTTGAGTCAATATTATTATTAAAAAGATCTAATTTTAATTTTAATTGATGGATAAACTGATCCAATGATACACCTCATTATTAATTGAAAAACAAACAACAATATAGCTCGCCTGGTGAAGGAAACAAGAAGAAGAAGATGAAACAGGGCTACCATTACCGACCCCACCTTATCTAAACTTGCTCCACGCATCCAACCTTCGGTCTAATGGGCTGGATGAATTCAAGCAGGGACAGCTAATTTAAGCTGGGCCTATAGAGTTTCAAAGAAGAGAGATGAGCAGATAGCGAGAGACTAGAAAGTGGCGCCGAGTTGAATATTGCTCAAGCAAAAAAGTATCCATCCCTCTTCTTGGATCTCAAGTTGAGTGTGCCAGAATGCTTTAAGTTTCTGAACTATAAAGATCTTCTGCTGCTAATAGCACGGAGCCATATATATATTTTTCAAATTAAATACCTCTCATATTGAATATGAAAAATACAAATGAAATCATCTGCAAATATAATTGCAAATGTGACTTGTGTTTCGAGCCACAATATTTATGCCCAGCTACTTAACTTTCCACCGCCACCATCTGATATCTATCATTTTCTGCCAACTCTATAGCTACTGACTCTTGAGCAGGAGGCCAATAAAGGTCAAATAAGCAAGGCCATTATGATCATGACACCAACTCCCAGTTTTCGTGGAGTAATTAAGCTGCCATGGTCTTTTCATTTTTGGCAGCCATATGCTTGTTCTAATCTCCTAACCTGTTCTAATTTTCATCATAAAAGGAAAAAAAACAAAACACTTTAAATTATTTCCCTGGCTTCCAAATACTGCATCTTACACTATATTGAACGTTATCCTCTTGGAATCATAATTTTATGGTGGTTTCCTAGCTACCATTCATAGATTTACAAGGGTTAACATACATTAAGTACTATCCATAAGTATACATATCATAATGTACAAGTTGAAAAGAAAAACACTCATGATTTCAATTATCAAATTGCCATGATACCCTGTGCACGATATATAGATATGGGTGGCGATGAGGTTGATGACAAATGCACACACCAATATAGCAATCAATTGCAGTGCACATATAGGAGGACATATAGTAGATGGATTGGACATTTAAATGGGAAATTGTGGAGCCATCATAATTGATGCATGCGAGACCTAACGTCAAGGATGGTGTGCATGTTTACAAGTTTTTACGGCACTTGAAGAGGCAGGAGAAGAAGATGAATTCCATTTATTTCATCGTTGACTATTGCTCTACTCTCATGTGTGTGTTCTGAGTAGTAGAGGTAGTAAAAGAAGAAATAAGTGGAGAGTCCTGTGAGTGTCGTTCTAGTCATGCTCTCTTCGATTAATGGCTTCTCCCTTCTCTCCATTCAAAAAATGACATGATTAGGGTTAGAATTTGCCTACACTATCGAGCATTACAGGCTTGTACGGTCAACATTCATATATATTTTCGGACCAAAGGCATAGGTAGCGTAATTTCTCTGGCATGTCCAATTGGTCCTTCGACTTGAGCTCCTCAAAGATTGGCTTTCATTTTAAGCAAGATATAACTTCGTTACCTTACCGAGAACGTTCCGTGGCCGATCTCACAAAGGTAGCACTCCTAAAAATCACTGGATAAATGAAGAATCTGCTATAATTAATTCAGTTCTCTTACTGAAACAATTATAGCATGAGAATTATGCGTGTTAAACCAAATTAACCAAGCAATTATTACCAAGGGATTTTTCACCATAATATATTAGCGTGTGTGCATGCAAGATCCATTGATTAGTAGGTCTTCTTCTTCTTCTTCTATATATAGTTGGTGCAATTGCACATGTCAGGCTAATTATCTACCTGCATTAACAATTTAATATCATTGCAACCATTATTAAGTGGTGGAGAGGGTCAAAGAAAGAAGTTGGAACACATGTCTGTGAAGTATCACTAGCAGAAAGGGTAGTGCAAGAAAAGCAGCGGCCTGACCTCTACTATCACTTGAGACTCCCTCCTCCCTTTTTTTTTTTAAAAAAAATAAAGACAGCTAAAAATTCATTCCATTGGTTCATAATCAGCAAGCGCATAATAATTATGGATATGATCATGATCTACTTGAGATCCTATTATAAAAGAGCTTAATGTTCGATAGATGTGTGAATATAGTTTAGGGTTTTTTTTGTTTTTTTATTTAAATTTTTTTTTATTTAGTTTTATTTTTTAACATTAAATTCATCGAGATAAGCTTTAAATTTATTTCAGTTTATTTTCTATAAGGTTATTCTAATTTCATAACTTGAATTATAGGTTTCATAGATTAATTTGAGTTAATTCAAACTTTGTTTTGTATTTTTTTTAACATTGAATTGATTAAGAATTAAACTTTATAATTTGTTTTGATTTTCTTTCAATTGAATTATTCAAGTCTCATAACTTAGTTTTGACAAGTTAATCCATATTATTTTTTAATTGATTTTTTTTAATTTTATCATTTAATATTGAATTGATTAAAACTTAGACTTCAAAATGTTTTTTGATTTTTTTTATAAAATTATTATGATCTTATAATCTGAATTACAGATTTTACATGTTAACTTAAAACTAAACCGCATTGATTCAGTATATTTTCATCTTAATATTAAAAAAATATATATTATCTTACAATTTTTTTTAGTCAAATCATGTAATTTTTTTTTATTATTCTTCTTTTTAAATTTATCAAGTCATTAATTTAATTTCTACTTCGTTTAAATTTTTTAAAAATAATTGAATCGGTACATAAGGGGTAAATGATCTAGTGTGCACCTCCATATGCACAGTGAGTTATCATGAACTTATTCCCCATTATTTTCATTTCTTTTTTGGGCCATGCATCATTTGTCCCAGACGCAGAGAATACTAGTACCAAGGAAATGGTGGGGTTTTCAGGCCCTCAATGTCAAGTCTGACTCTTACATTTGTGTTCAAACGAAGTATAATGAAACATACAAAAGTGGAGCAAGGGAAAGGTGGAAATGAAGATGCCAACTTCTCCCTGCAATGGTCCACAGCCCCAAAAGTCGAGAGAGAGAGAGAGGTGAGCTTTTACAATCTCTACATTGCATTAGGCTTGGAATGGGGCCATAAGACAAGGTGATGCCAAGAAGCCACTTGTAATCAGCCTAATCATCCATGGATGCTTGCTGACGTGCTACTACGAAGTGCCATCTCAGAAGGACCATTATAAATTTCAAACATAAACTATAGTTAGCTTTTCCCAACGAAGCTGATCTTTTCAAATCAATAGCTTTAACATGAATAGTACTCATGCTCCATTGGTTCTATTAATTTTAAATTTTGTTACTCCTTAAGGCCAAGTGTGCAGGAGATGATCAAAGAGAAGCTTCCGTGATCCTAGGCTTTTCTTTGTTACTTTCCTCGTCCATCATCGATACAAGGGGTAGCTTCCCTTTGCAATCATGAATCCAATATGACATCATCGCTATAGAAGATAAATCTCTCTATCAAATGCATACCCACCATATGCCCTAGATAATCATGCACACTGTCACGACACAAAACCACCTGTATATATAGGAACTTACATCCCACCCTCTTTTCTCAATTCGCTTTCTCTCATCTTTCCAATAGAAATAAATATAATGTGCACTAACGGAGTAGAGAGGTTCCCATTTCCTTTCCACCCTTCAAAAAGAAGGCAAAGATCAAAGAAATGTAAGGTTCAAGTTATTGGGCTCACCTGCAGGTATGTCTTACCGAGCAAAAACTTAGCACGTGCTTGTAACGCAACCTTTACTGTCCCAAGTGTTTTGATGTTTCATTTGCTGTATAGTTCTTACAAAAAATACATGTTTGACGTGAGGGATTTTCCTTGTTCTCTCTCCTTGTGTAAAGCAGGAGATCAGGATATGAAGAAATGGAGGGGAAGGACATACAGCTAAAGAACTTGAAGTTGTGTTTAGAGAACCAAAGAATCGTTGAAGAGAACAAGAAGCTGAGGAAGAAAGCTAATCTTCTCCGCCAAGAAAACTTGGCCTTAATGTCTGAATTTCAAAAGAAATTCTCTCATTTGGATCACTTATCCACCACCCTACTTCTTGTACACAACACTAGCAAAATGTAACTTAGTACAGTCTTAACACCTCTGTTTTTATCTCTATCTCTCGGTAGTCTTCCTTTTGTTTTCATCTTTTCTTTGCTGAATCAAGCATGTTAGTCACAAGATGTAATAAATTTTGCCTGGTAGTATATGTATATTAATGATGGAAGCTTCGTATGTTTGCCAACTTATAAAATAAAATATCAATGATTCTCTCTGTTTTTTTTTTTTTTCCTTTTACTTTGGAAGTTGACGCATCACCTAAATTTCAATGATTCTAGTATTTGCTTATTTTTTAAGCCTGAAAATGAAACTGGGAGAGACCTTTTAAACCCAGCAACTAATCAGATACTTAAGCTTATCATCTTGAATAGCTGCAATGATACAGTGAAAGAGTGACAAGACAAGTGTTCTTCGAACGCATAAAGGAGGCTTTAAGACCTATTTTGTCGTGCAAACAATCTTTCCCACCTTAACCCATCTAGCCCTAGCTGTAGTATTACTATAATTAAAAATCTGATCCAGTCCCTGGAGTCTACACATAAATAATACTAACCTTTTCCATTGTTAATCTGTCATTATAATCTTTTTTTCACCTTAACCAAGAAAGCATAGTAAGAAAAGAGCATTCCAAGTCTTCAACCACATCTTGCATGCAACTATGAGTGCAAGGAGCTCTTTAGGTTTTCAGGCTCCAGCACTCTGCATTCAATGCTTACTTTTTGCTTAGGCTGTTCTTTGTTTCTGCGAGAATTTTTACTTCAGTGTTTTGAAAGCAAACGGACGAATATTAAACATAGTGCATTCACGTATTTTAAAGCATGAGATAACAAGAGTGTAAAGTTTGACTCCACTCTTTTCATTTAAGAGTGCGTTTATTTTGAAGTTCAAAGAAGTGGGTGAATTATTACTTACCTGGGGATGCTTTGTGTGCCAATAAACTGAAGGTAAATTGTGGGTGAAAGGAGAGAAAATAAGGGTTAAAAATATATTGGAGTGTGCTTTTTGTGGGGAAAAGGAAAAGAGAAGAAAAACTTACATATAATAGCTGCTGGTAATAACAACTCTGAAGAGGTAACAAGGGTATGGTTAACTGTCTTAACAATTCCTTCCCCCTAAAATTAGACCAAAAAACTGAAAAACTTAGATTTTACTTTCCAGAAGACATAGTTGCATACAGGCTCTGAAACTGTCAAAGATTTTTGGGGCGTTCCTCTGATGACATGTGTATACGGAAAGCAGCGATACACATTGTGGCATTACCTATTACTGTCAATGCGGCTTGAAGAGCTACCAATACCTACACCTCAGAAACAGACTATAGTTATTTTCCATATTCTATATCTATCCGAGAGAAAGAAAAAAGAACCGCTGATTGTATTACAATAAGGTGGATGCATGTAAATAAGCATGCTCTATATTGAGGGAAATACTTAAATGATCATAAAAATATGATGGAATGAGCCAGGGAGATGCTCTGAAAACAGTAAAAATCAAGTTCAATACCATGCAGCATATTGTGTTGACAGAAAGGGGTGACAATCTCTGATGCAACCAGCTTTGATTGAACTTGAGCCAATTTAAAGTAAGTTTGGTTTAAGTTGGTCAGCAAGAGTATTCAAAGAGCAAAATCAAGAGGTCAGATTGGTCAATCACAAAAAACAGTGGCCCCCACAACTGAAACACTGGCTAGATCCAGGATTTTGGGCAAAAATAATTATCAGAATAATTTTGATGTTCAAAGCAGGATCCAGTTCTACAAGTATTATAACTTTGACAATAACTGCCTTCTGCTTGATTTATAAAATTCAGCTAGATTTCTTGGGGTTTTTATCCAGATTCTTATGTATTTAAATCTCTTCAAACTGCAGCCTAATCTTTCCCTAGGTTAGCACAACCCCTATTTGATACCACACAGATAATTGGGCTGTTCAGAGTGAAATATCCCAGTAGTTCTTTCACAGATAAGAGTAGAATGGTATGCTGACGGATACATGTGATATTAGGAGCTGTATGGCATTTGATTTTCGATGAATGATGAGCAGTGAAAGGTGAAGGTGAAATAGAGACGATTGTCTCTCTCAAGAAAAAAGGAGTGAAATAGATACTGTATTTTGTAATGGACATGTATAAAGGACTAGAGATATCTATTCAAGCTAAATGTCATATTCATTTCCATCTATGCTTCCCGTAGGTTAACCTAAAGCCCCATTTGATCAGTTCATTTAAGATCTTTCCGGTATCTTGATTAGCAACTATTGTTACCTCAAGAGACTCGGAATAGAAGGAAGGACAAAAAGTCAACGATGCTATGCAAATGTATAAAGTAGAGCAGTAATATCCATTTGTAGTTAAGCATTGTATTCGATATTATCAAGCCATGCATCAGAATCTAAACTCCCATTTGATTGGTTCATTTAAGGTTGTTTCCTGTATTTCAATTGATCTATTTATCTCTAATCTGCACCTGTGCAAACAGACAAATTCCTTTAGCCATGAAGCAATGCAACCATTCTTACCTCAAGGGACTCGGAATTGTAGAAGAAATGCCATGTGCATGCACAAAATGCTCCACCAAGTAAAGGAACCTAAAAGTTAGTTGACTATAGTTAGATTAAGAAATTTAGAAATAAAAAATGTATAGATTTGACTCGAATAGTACACACACAACAACCGCAGACAATGAAACAAATCTCGAAGACATTTCCTATCATATTTGTAACCATTTCCCCTCACAGTTTAGGCTACTCTAAGGTAACGATTTCCGAAATAAATTAAATGCAAAATTCTTACAACATATGTAACTGTAACCAATGGAAAATTAACAAACAAAATCAGAATCGGCTACAACAAATTCAGGTCTCAAAATAAAAGTTATGCCTGAGCAACTACATATACAATAAAAGTTTTTCACCACAAAATCTTGAACATACTCACAAAGCAGGAAATATTTATTAGCATGTTCAATATGTTATTGCCTGTTTCAAGACTTAGAAAAAAAAGTGAAGAGGGACTCCGTATACTAAAGTAACAGAATAAAGATCACTGGGGACGAGATACTGATTTAGCAAGCAATTTGGAAACAAAAACAATCCATAAATAACAAAGTTATCAATTAAGAATTGTCATCGAAGAAAGAAGAAAAAATGGATCAGCATATTTAAAAGTTTTACCAAAAGGACAACTTTAAGGGTCATTTGAACACCCCACTGTAATCAAAAGAAACTTATGGTTGTTCAAAAAAAATCTCAATCCAGTATAATAAACTAAATAACAATCATGAAGGCAGTTCCAAATTGCCTCAAGGAGACATTGTGGGTTCCAGGCGAGGGACCAAGTTGCAGAAGTGATAACAGACTTGCATGATGTTTGTGTTCTAATCTGTAAATTTGTGCCTTCAAAAGCGCCCCCCCCCCCCACACACACACACACGCACGCACACCAATCTTTAAACCAAAAGGGCATAGCAAAGCAATTCAAGACAGCCTTCATCGCTTCACCAATTTTAAAACACAACAACATCCAGATACCAGAATAGCAACATCAAATTTGCAATGCTTTAAAGCTATAACTCACCATACCCCAAGCAAGCCCCTTCCACGATTCAAGCCCCGATTTCTCCCCATATTGCCAAACCAATGCCATTGCTGCGATCCTGTTGATAAGAAAGTTCGCTGTCAACATCTCTATTATGGGCACAAAACCATCAAAACAAAGTGCAATTAACTGCAGTGTTTTACATTGTTTTCAAGAAAGCACTAAACTTTAGTTTTCTTTTCCTCGTTTTAATCAGCAATCAGATATAAATCAAACAAAATAAGGTTAGTGCATCCAGTAGTTAGCTAAATTATTCGGTTTCCGTAGAATGATAATCCAATCTAATCAACTAAAAAATTAACAAAAAGAATATTGCCAAGAAAATCCAAAAGGCAAAGCAACAATACCATACATTAAAACCCAGCACCAGAACCACAAGAAGTAAAGAGTAATTTGAAAACTCACCACTCAGCTACACTAGAAACGTGTATAGCCCAGGTGGGCAAAGACAGTGCATTGGCGGGTTCACTGAGTTGACCCAGCAAGGGTAACTCAGCAGCTGATGCTGGTTCCAATGCTGTCAGGGCCACACCTGCCCCAAGAAGACCCACAACACCAAACCTGGCTAGTTTTTGGGTCACGGGTTGGGTTTGGAGAGTGGCAAGTGTAGGGGCAAGTGGAGGAGAGACAGAAAAGAAAATGGTGTGTTTGGATTTACGAGGGAAAACAGGTTCCGGAGAGAGCAATGATAAGGTTTTCGTTGTTGTGGTTGCCATAGTGCTATTTTTTTGGAGGCGGGTAGTTTGAGATTCTTCTGTAGCTACTATTTCGAGAGAAGTTATTTATGTACCGTAGTAATGGAAGATATATCTTGACCGTATTTAGTAATATTGTAGTTGTGTTTTTTATTTAAAAATATATTAAAATAATTTTGTTATTTTTAAAATTTTATTTTGATATTAGTATATTAAAATAATTTAGAAATACAAAAAATATTAATTTAAAATAAATAAATAAATTTAAATTTCAAAAAATATTTTTTAAAATTGAGATAGTAAGATAAATGATTGTGATTATTTTCTTATTATTTTTATTTTCTCAATTTCATTTTTTTATACATAAAAATATTTAATCATGTTTAGTTTTCAAGAAAATCAAAACCATCAAAGAATCTTCATCTTCGTGATAAAAAAAATCAATTTCATTTTTAACCAACCCAAAAACACTTAAACCATAAATTATCTAAAACATTATAAAAGTGATAATATTAGCATTGTATCTTTTTTCATTTATTTTTTTTAAATATTAATACAAATATTTAAATTATCTTATACATAACTCAATTAATTTTATATATATCTTCAAATTAACTACTATATAAATTTTTAATAATTTTAAAATTTATAAAAATTAAACTATTAACTTCTAAAAATTAAATCTAAAATTTAAATTATATCATTACGAAGTTATTTAAACTAGTATCTTGAATAGCATGGAGGCTGGGATCACACGTCATGGAAGTATGGAACCCATGCGAAGCCATCGATGAATAATGTTTCTCAAACTTGTGGCTGATGATGGATAATAGGACAAAACAGTCAAGTAGATATTTTCATGTGTCCGCATAATACAACTTGACGACGACAGAACTGCCGAAGAGCTCAGTGAATTCTTATCGGAGATGCGGACCATAACACCAGAAAAGAGGAACCTGTTTTGTTCTTACCGGGTGTTGCCTCCCAGCGATACCACCTTCAAGAAACCAATAGCTTTTGAGTTGTGACAATTTCCGAAGTATTAAATGCAAATGTACCCTCAAACAATGGATTTCATCGACTTGCAGAGGCAATATCTCATCACATTGCTTTCCTTTATTCTTGGATCAAAGATGGTGAGAGAACGAAACCGCCTAAGGTATGATTACAGACAGCATAGGACAAACTTGTGGTTTGCAAAAGCAATTTTCCATGCAAGTGCTCTTCTTTCTTCTTGGACCAAAGCATGACAAGAGAAAATCCCACCAAGGACATGATTACCGTCTGCAGTCACACAATGAGCTGGTTTTTCTCAGAATTCTGTATGAATATGAATGCCAGATAATATGATGAAAGAACAGCCCAAATCTAAATCATATGCGTGGATCTTTTTATATAAAAGCATTCGACACAACATCAATTGCAATTCTAATCATCTTAGCTTTTAAGAAATTTAAAGCTAAAAAAGTCAGCAAAATGAATGGTGTGGGCAAACCTAGAAAATAAAGGGTAACATAAACCATTTGCAAATCAATGCATTGAATCCAAAAATAAGAAAAAGAATGCCTCTGTGGCCGAGGCTTCTGTCACGTGCAATGCAATTTAATAAAAATGTCACTCTCCTTTGTGATATATATACATAAGAACCAAGTGTTAAGGATTAATCAGTGATAAAAAAGGAAAAAACTGAACCAACAAGATAGCTTTCCCCTGTTTAGTTTCCCGTTACAGCTGCCTCCATTGATTAAAAGAAAGTGTGGCCAGATTGTGGAATGAACTGATTACTATCAGACCTCAGAGAGAACCATATGGAGGATCACTACACGTAATGTTGCTTCTAACAGAAATTATTGTTTAATTGCTGAAAGTAGCAACCGCAATTTGCACCAGATCTTTGTTAAAGATAATCGTCAACTAAAAGCAAATGTGAAGTTTTAACTGGCAAATATGGCTGGATGCATAGCAACAAGTGGATCTTTGAAAAACATGTTAGCAAGAGCGAGAGCTAGAAGACTGCTCTGCATTCCTGCAAAGGAAAATATAGTCAACCAGAGGAGTATAATCCATGAAAAATGACAGTTGAAAAGGAAGGTGGTAAGTGTCTCATAGGACGTAGTTCTCTGCAATGCTTTTAAGTTAGATGCCTCAGGGAAGACAAGACCAGTAAAAAAATAACCAGCAACAAATGCTGATAGATGAAATGCAGTAATGAGGTTATCCCAAAACTTGACATAACGGGGTCAACATTAACAGCAGGTGGTGCTCCAATACAACAAGCTGTTACTGGTACTGATAGTGGCGGCAAAAATGGATGAATAGCACTAGACAAATGTGGAAACAACCTGCAGGCACAAGTAAATAAGACACAATGACATCTCAAGGAAGTTGATCTTAAAAAAGGACACTTGTTTGGATTGAGCCTATCACCTGTTTACAAGTAAGCCTGCAGCAATCGGAGCAACAACAATCTGTGTAATGTTGTATACCATGAGCAAAAGTGATAATAATGGTGTAACAAAAACTGCAGTAGCTGTGGCCATTTAGATGTCATGACAATGCTTAGAGGAGCCATCGTAGAGTCTGTCAAGAAGTAGCATAGTTTGAAAGCTGAGCTCTGCTAACACAAGATTACCAACATGATCCCAGCACCTGATACTTAGATGCACAAGAGGTATTGGTACAGTCTCAACTACTTTAGAAATCAGGCAAGCACAACCTCACCTATCGGCATAGGAAGCCCAAATACCGACACCGGAATCCTGTCAAGGATGTACTCTTATCATTCTGAAAAGGTTCGAATATGCCTTATTCTTTTATCTTGTTATTTGTCCATATTTAAAATAAATTCATCAAATAAATATTGATAATTACTCATTAAGTATTTTAGAGTTTCTCGTGGCACTAATAATCGTAGAATTGGGAAGTTAATAATTTAGAATAATTTAATTTATTAATTTCAATGAAATTTAATTAAAAGAAAAGAAAAGAAACTTCAAAACATTAAAAATAATGTCAAATACCAGGGGCCCTTTAGTGGCACATAGGTCACAGGACTAGATAGGCCAGCATGCCTAGCCAATAACAACGTAGGTTAGTGACACATAGGTCACAGGACTAGATAGGCAAGCATGCCTAGCCAATAACAAAGTAGGTTAGATGCACGCCGGTCGCACGACCATGCCAGTATACTAACCATGTTTTTATTTTTATTTTTGTAGTTTGGTAGTAATATTCAACATGGTTAAAACTATACTTTTAAAATTTATTTTTTTATTAAAAAATTATATTTTTAAATTATTTTAATATGTTAATTTTTAAAAATAATATTTTTAAAATAAAAAATAATATTTTTATATATTTTTAAATAAAAAATACTTTAAACAGTAACTATTATTTTATAAACAATACCTACAAAACCAAACAATCCATCATTTATCAATTCTCAAAATAATAATAATTGTTATTTACTAATAAACTTTTCAGCACTTCGGGTGTTTGAAAAGTTGCTTACGTTAAAAAAAAAAAAGAAGAGACGATTAATAATAAAGATTATACCAGATAATTTAAATAGAAAGAGAGATTGTGAGGCATGTCACCATGATTACGGGTCTGGAAAACAGAGAGAGAGCTAGCAGAGAAAAAAGGGCAAGAAGAATGATTAGGACGAGACGATTTAGATTGGTTAAGAAGATGAAATTACTAACCTAACTCTGAATAAAATATTTAAAACAATTGTATTCCTCATCTTCCTGTTAAGATTGAAGGGGTATGATTTCTCCTTTTCTCTGTAGGTTTTTGCTAGTGTAAGTGGGCCGACTCAAGTCGTTTGGATGCCTTGCTCGCCTGTCATGCGTTTCACCGTGTGTGAGTCGGAAAGAAACCTCCGCTTCTCAATGATTTGATGGATCTTTCGGCGAATGATTTTGGTACGGCACCGGATTCTGTCATCTCTTGGAATGCAAGTTTTCTCAGTAAATGAAATCAGCACCGACTTCTTTGTCCGCTCAATTGAAGTATTAAAGAAGCAAAGAATAAATTCCCCATGCTTTAGATAATGTAGATCAAAGGGCTCGATTAGTTTTTTTTAGGTGTCGGGTTGGTGCTAAATGATTTTATTTTTTTATATTATTATCTTAAGTTTAGATCTAAAGAAATGCAATCTCTGGAGTTAATCAACACCCTTAAACTTAATTAGAGAATTAAATATTTTTATTTTCTTAAAATAAATTAAGATTTTTTTTATTTTTTTTTTGCTTTTCAATAGGGGTGATGCTTACAACTCAGTTTGGTATTACTATACTGGTTATTTTTTAAATTATATTTTATTTAAAAATATATTAAAATATCTTTTTTATTTTTTAAAAATTATTTTTAATACTAATACATTAAAAAAATTAAAAACAAATAAATTTTTTTTTTTAAAAAAAATCAGGATACATGGTTTCAACAACAGAGATTAACAGCTACTGAATGCCTGTCCTTTTCTCATCACACGCGTCAAACAGGACCACCCACTTCAGAAAAACATGTCACTTCTCGCTGTATCTTAGCTGGTTAGCAAAAACCCCAACCGAGTAAATGAACACGGAAACTCGGTCACCAACTCGGCGTCTTAAAATTCACTCCCTTGACGGTGAGGCCACGACAGAAATAAAAATAAAAGACAACAACCGCACTCCACGTCATCAAGACATCCAATCACGTCACGCCACGTACCTTAACGGCTTCCCTCAACGACAGCGGTCCCCTTCGGCCAGGTCCAGCATCACCACAACTGTAAGCAAACGACAGCGTTGCAATGGCTGGATTATAAATTCAGACACCAAAAGAAGCCAAAATTGTGACGACAAGGTTAATTAACAATGGAAAGGACTAAAAGCCTTGCGCGATCCCCCTACGTTTTATAATTTATCAAATAAATAGTTATGGTCCTCTAATTTCAATGAGAAATTGAATTTAATTACTTCCACGCAGCCCTACTAGAGATTATACTAGCAGCTAAAAATTGTTCTTAGACCTGTTTATTTATTAAAAATAATTTTTTTTAAAAAAATAAAATTAAAAAAAAATAAATTTCAGAATTATTTTTTAATATTTAATAATATAATAAAAATAAATTAAAAAATATTTTTTAGTGCTTGATCATGTTGTGAAAAATAAACTGAAAAATAATTTATTAATATTTTATTTTTTTCAATGTTATTAAAATAATAAGAACAAATCTTATAAATTAAAAGGTGAATGAGAATGGAATTGAAAATTTTTTATAAATTATCTTAAATAAAATAAATAATAATCAAAATAATAAAGATCAAATTTAAAAAAAAAATAAAAGATGAAGATAATAATAATTAATGTTTCTTAATTTATTTCAAATAAAATAAGTAATAATTAAAATAATAAGGATCAAATTTAATAGATAAAAAAATTAAATAATAATTATAAAATTAAAGATTAAAATTAATACAAACATTAAATTTTAAAAAATAAAATTAATATATATATATATGACAATCAAAAGTTTGAAAACTAAAATTGATATATTAAACAAACAATATAATATTTTAAATTTTTCATAACTTTTAAAAAATATTTTCTTTTTAAATTTTATAAAAAAATATTTTTTTATAATCAAACTAAATTTTTTAATTTAAAAATATCTTTTAATCAACTTTTATAATAGTAAATAAATATAAATAAATTTTAAAAATATTTTTTAAAAAAACAAAATTATATTAAAAAAAATAATTTGACATGATTGAAGGTGTGTGATTTAATCAGTCTGCAAAGTATAGGTTCCTCCTAGCCTAACGGAAAGATTAAAGTTACTAAAATACCAAGGTACAGAGCAAAGGGTCCCTAAGAAGTAAAAAGACACAAAAACTAGTGGCAGTGTTTGGTATCCTTTTTATATGCTTCATAGATTATTGCTCCCTTGTTATTTCTTAATCAACAAATCCCTCTGCTTCCCCATCATGATCATCACCTGAAAAACTCTGTTCGTCCTTTATCTCAGGAACCATACAGAGAGTTCCAAACTTTATCAGTTCTTAGGGTTTCTGATTCAATGACTTATTCTGAGGATGACAGTGTGGTGCTAGATGTGAGGATGAGAATGGAGGGTGATAAAATTGATCATAATAGCAAAGGGGATTATGTGAACCTGAGAGACGAGAATGGGGCTGGTGAAAGGTGTAATCATTTTGGTTGTTGTTGGGGGCTTGGAGGGTCTGTGTTCTGGTATTGGGTTAAGTTGGTTGTGACTTTTACATTTTTTGGGTGTTTGGCTGCTGCTTGTGTCGAGTGGGTTGGCCCCTTTCTGATGGATAAGGTTAGTTTTGATCAGGAAGTTTATGCTATTCTGGTTTTAATTGTGTTTTTCTGTTGTTTAAGCTCACAGTTTTGTTTTTCTGTTATGGTGTTTTGGTGGATTGGGATTTGCTTGCCCTAGGATTATCTATTGGTGCTTTTTCTTAAATGGGCTGTTAATTTCTTACGGGCAAGGTTGATTTTGTATCTGAATTTTGATGTTTTTGTAGTTTTGCTAATGTATATATGTGGTTCGGGTTTATTTCTTTTGAACTGATGCTTCCAATTACATGTTTCTGTGGTTTCACTGGTATTTTTTTCCCCCGTAAATTGGCAGGTTTTGCTTGTGAGTTTTGATATTTTTTTTATGGATTTTGTAATGTAGTGTGTTTTTCATTGGGAGTTTTATTACATTGTCATGCTATTGGAGGTGGTGTTGTGGTTTTATGCTTTGTGATACGGGTTTGTGTTGTCCCTTAAAATATATTTTATGAGATAGATTGCCTGGTACTCTGTTATGTTTAACTGTTTATAGCTCAGGTCGAGAACATTTGTCTCATCACAAATGTGTATATATGCTCAGTTTGAGAATTGTTTACAAGTCGGAGTCTTATGAGGTGTTTCATGCATGTGATTTTCTTTCTGAGCATGTAGGCAATATTGCTTTAGAACATGATCTGCTCTTTGTAATCTTGTAGGTGTTTCTTTTCTGATACCTCGTTTCCTCTAATTTGATTCAAAATTGGTGCTCTGCAGTACTCTCTTTGTAACTAATCCCAATAAAAACTCACCGTAGGATATGATATTACTGCTCTATACCAGCTGGAGTTTCTAGAAGTGCATTGTGGTTATTGGATATTTAAACGTACTTTAATTTGCTCCCTATCTGACGAATGAATTTTTTCAGGAGATAATCCCTATCATAAATTGGGAGACAACGACTTTTAGCACTCCAGTACTGGTGGTTCTGCTCTTTGCCTCTGTGGCATTATTCCCAACTCTACTTCTACCATCGTCTCCTTCTATGTGGGTGGCTGGGATGACATTCGGTTACGGGTTTGGATTTCTATTAATAATAACTGCAGCAGCTGTAGGTGTGTCACTTCCATATTTCATTGGCTCTTTGTTCCTTCATAAAATCAGAGTATGAACCTTGTGCCAATATTTGTTCATAATTAATTATAGCTTCTTCTTTTTTTCTTACTTCTATGTTTGCCTAATTTTATTCTAAATTACTTGGTACAGAGGTGGTTTGACAAATATCCAAAGAGAGCTGCTATTTTGAGAGCAGCTGGTGAAGGAAACTGGTTTCATCAGTTTCGAGCTGTGGCTCTGATCAGGATTTCTCCATTTCCATATATTCTGTATAATTACTGTGCTGTTGCAACAAATGTGAAGTATGGGCCTTACTTCTTGGGATCATTGGCAGGAATGGTGCCAGAGATTTTCGTTGCAATCTATACGTGAGAACTCCCCCCCCCCCTTCTCCCTCCTGCATAAAGAATTTCATGTCTGTGTGCTTCTGATTTTAGAGCCTTACATTAATGTATAGCATGCACATTGAATTTTTCACGTACTTTAATGTAAGTGTAAGTTGTCAATTTTTTCTCAGTGCATTTCTTGCTATTTCCCTCAATTTTTAGTGCAACAGATCACCATTGTCTTTTCATGGCGAAACACAATGTTCAATTTTTTTGTTTCTTATATTGGTCACAGTAACTTGCAGAACTCAGGTCAGATGTATATTATTTTTTCTTTTGGTAGAAATATATATGAAAGGAGTAATGTGATTTTGTCCTGGTAAGAAATTCCTCCCTTGCTGTGACCTCTTCCCTCACCCATAGCATTATTCTTGAGAAAATAATTTCATGGAAGCATTTGCAGATCTAAATACAAGGCTCCAGCCATTAGTCATGTGATAACTTAAGAAGGAGAGTGACGAGTCTTGTATTTGAGTCTTTATACCTTGACAAGGGAAAAATACGAAAGGATATAGCTTCGGTCACACTTAGCATCAGAAGCTTGGGATGGGTTGCCCTACCTTCTTTGTAAAATCTTTAATTATTTGCACTCATTTTAAGGTCTTACAATAAAAAAACCTCTTGTAATTCGTGTCCAGAAGTAGCCATTCGTACTCACCACTTCTCTCTCATTTGGTTGGTTTTGTAAATCCTTCTTCCCACCACCCTAATCAAATGTGCATCATAATGATTTTACAAATTACCATAAATAACCTGATCTGTATGCCCATTGAGGCTTTATCATCAACCCTCGAAATATCTGTTCTCATCTTCAGCTCTTCTTCAGTGCCTCCACCTCCACCTCTTCTTCATTGCTCAGCTCTAACTGTTGTAGAGAACAAATCAAAGGATTTCCTTCGGAGATACCCCTTTTTTTTATAAAAAAAAAAAGCACTTTCTTTGCCCCACAGAAGTGGCCTGCTTCACACTGGATGGCATGTGTTTTGTGCATCCTAGGTTTTGGTCTTTAATGTGAATTCTAGCAGGGGGCTAATAGTGGCATAGTGGCAGCTAGACCACAGGATTTGATTCCTTGGGGTGAACAAGTGAGCATCACATGAGTTTGGTCCTCCCTTTCCCTTTTCACTTTTTCTAAACTTTGAGGTTGGTACTTGTCAATGAGAGGGCATAACCATGCTGGGCTAGCTCAGTGTACTACTCCATGGTGGTGTCAATAGCAGTAGGGTTATTAAGCCTGATGTTTTTCAGACCTGGGAGCCAAGTCTTCTGCTTTTTCATAGATGTGTGATTCGTGTCAAGCAGACAGATCTTCTTAAAGCATTCCTGAACCTGAACCTTCTTTGATTTTTGCAGTGGGATTGTCATTAGGACCTTGGCAGATGCTTCAAATGACCGGCACGCTCTCTCGGCTCCACAAATTGTCTTCACGGTATTTGGTTTCTGTGCCACGGTGGTTGCCACAATTATCATCACTGTGTATGCCAAAAGGCAGCTCAAGGTGATGCAGGATGAACCATTACTGGCATAGCTTCTGTTCCAGTTCTGAATCAGTGAAAAACATTCTTCCACATACCAGCTTTGTCAGATTGCACATTTGAGCATGATTTGAGTGATGAAGTTTTATTTTATTAACAACTTCATCCATGTGTGTTACTGCACGCTAGCATTGATCACCATACAGAAACTACAGACTCTGGAACAGGCAGCCATCTAACTTCATTATATAAAGCCGCATCCTTACTCGCTTTCATCACCCTGTATCCTCTATATTTATCTCTTTCAATTGTTGCTCGTATATGATTGTAGTATCTGGCTTAGAAGAGGCTACATTGGATATAGGCAAAGAAGTTGAAAGTTGAAGTGTTCTTGACTCGTGTAGTTAATTGCATGTTATTCTGCAAAAGTTTATGCTGGACTACTGCAGGCTCCATGCCATACTTTAGCAGCATTCCGGTGTTTTTGTACATAAAATATGTATCGATATTTTATTTAGGTCGAATTCATTTGTGAGTCCATATCTTTTACTTTCGTATTTCTTTCTTCCATTGTCAAGTCAAATTCCCCGAATCCTTTGCCGACAAGAGGTGTAAAATAGCACTTTGCATTTTTCTCTTGAAAGTTTCCACGTTCGAGAGAACTCTCTTATAGTGGGCGCGATGTGGGGTGCTCATAACCAACCCTGGGAGACTGGGACCGTAGCTTTTTCGTTTTGTATGTTATCGTTTCGAAATTGAATTGAAGAAGAATGTTGGGAAATAACTGTCTGGTAAATATACCCTTTAGAAGGAATGTCGTGAGAATTATTTATTTCTTTATTAATGAACCGTTGAGGATGTGGATATCATAATTGAAATCTGATTAGAGTAAAAATTGGCACGCCATGACTAATCACCAGTTTCTCAACTCTTACAACCATCACTCATTAGCAAAATAGAGATTTGTGAGCAGCTTCCTGCTTTGGATTGGTATATGGTAAGTGCATAACATTGATAACATATGACACATGCACTTCTAAAATATTGAATGTTGCTGTTGCCTTACATGCTGCAAAGTACCTTCCCCCCCCGGTTCTCTAAATCACTAGTGTTCATCTGATTGACCTGATTCCCTACTTTGGATTAAGAGCTTTTCTTTTACCTCTCCAGAAGAGTACTAGGGTTGTGGCTATACATGATTAATATGTGTAGTTGGGGGGGGGGGGGNGGGGGGGGGGGGGGGTCCTGGCCCAAAGAAGACAAGGTTTTTCTAATCTCTTCCTTGTTTTAAAATAATTTTTTAATTTGGCCTCCCTAATTTTTCGTTCTTGCTCCGCCCTTGTTGATATGGAATATGAAATGGAATGTAGGTATCATGATATTATGGTGTTATGTGTAATTTTTATAACTTACACCATTATTAAATTCTAGTTAACCTGCTCCCCTTCAATAAAAAGATAAATGTTTTTTGTTGTGTTAAAAAAATTTAATAAGAATTATATTAATAAGAACTTTGAAAAGCTCAAACATTTATATATAAAATAAAAATAAATATTCAATAAAAAATCTGAATGCATCATTTAACGGTAATATTCATTTCTTTGATTTTTTCTATGTACTTTTTCTATAATACTTATATTATTTAACTTTAACAAATTTAGTCTGGCTAAATAATATAAATATTACAGATAATGTTCTTCTTTGAAGAGGGGAAAGGCAAACCAATATAGTCCCAGCTAGTGTTTTTATCTCAAGATCAAGATTGACAAATGAAGTGAGCTCGAGCCCTCTTATGTTGAAAAATAAAAATGCTCTACAAGCTATTTGATAACTATCAATGACTCTAGGTAGGAGTTTGAAACTGGGCACCTGATGACGGGATGCCCATGATCGAATGAAAAAGCGTGCTCCGAACTGATGATGACCTGGTAAGAAAAATCCAAAGTAGTTAGTAGAATATTTTACAGGAGTTGGAACATCCTTGTTGAACGAGTGAGCTTTGGTTCGGATTGAATTGAGCTTTCCAACTTTGACAGCTTGGAGTTAAAGCATCTCCATGTGTCCACATTGTTCGCTTCGACTTTTAGTTCCAAGTTTTTTGTCTCACCTTTGACCTCTGACAGAGGGAGAGATTCTGATTTCAGACCACAGCATCAAATGTCATCTCTACTTTCAAAACCCCGTGGCTCCCTTTACCACGCTCCTCACTGAATCTTGGGTGTTTGAGATTGAGATTAAATATGTTTTTTATTGTAATTTAAATTTTTTAAATAAAATTATTTTAGTGTTTTTAAATTTTTTTATTTGTTGATATAAAAAATAAAAAATATGTTATTTTAATATATTAAAAAAACTTTAAAAAACATTTACCAGTTTTCCAGGTATCTTCAAAATATAGATGCCTCAAAATCCCTCCTGACATTAAATATGTGTTTTGCATCATGTTGGATTCCCAGTTTGGATTGCAAGATCAGATTTTAAAAAAAAATTTAAATTATATTTTTTAAAAAAATTAAAGAGTTCTTGGTAGGTTTTTTCCATGAGACTCGTTAGTCATTGTAAAAAGAAACAAAGTTAAATAGTCTTTTTGTATTCTAAGTGTACAATATAATTATTTCATTACCCTTAACGACAAAAAACATTAAACTTTAGTCCAAAGGCTTTTTAATCTTTGATTTAATTTTAAAACAATTAAATTACATCATTTCCATTACAAATTACAAAGTTTTGCTTTTTATCCTTTTCATTTGGTAATTTGATAGCTCTTAGATATCATAAGAGGTAGCAAGATAATTTTGTTAATAAGCTAAATTTAAAAATAAGCTAGAAGTGCATGAATAATATTTATCATATTTGTATAGCATATGCAAAGTTATCTGGTAGCTAAAATCTTAGTTCCGGGATAGAGGCCGAAGCATTCTAGTGCCAAATCTATGTATAAGTAGTGCGTATGGTATTATTGTTTCTAATTTAGTATATATGGCATTTTTTTTCTTTTTATTTTTTTTCTCATTCTCTTACTTGATTTTTTATTTTCACGTAGGCTTTTAAAAAAATCAAACTAGCCCATGAGATTTGTTATCTTTAAGATTTGATTTATATTTTTTTTATTATAATTTTTTATTTTGAATAATTTATGAGATTAAGAATTTTTTTTAATTTTATTTAGTAGAATTTTTTATTTGTTAGATTTGATTCATTTTATGTTGATTTCTATTTGTTTTATTTAATTTTTTTAAATTATTTTTTTCTTATTATAATTTCATTATTTTTCAGTTTTTTTTTCTTATCAAATCTAATTTGTTTTCTTATTATTGCTATTTTTTACCTCTTATGTTTTTTTAGATTACTTTATTATTGTTATCTCACCCTCTAATATTTAATTGGCTGGATATTTGATTTTTTAGTTGAGTCCGAATCTAGAATTTAACGAATTATGAGATTAAAATATTAATTCTATTTTATGAAATTGACAAAGAGTTTCTTAGTTTCCCCCTCTTCTTTAAGTTTTTTTTTTCATCTTCCAATGTTTTTTTATCTTTATCTATTTTCTTTAAGATTTTTTAGTTATTTTAAAAATAACGTGAGTTGTCTCAGGTTTGTTTATGATCTTTGTTAATTTTTTTAAGGATTTTTTTAAAAATAAATCAAATCAATTGATTTCAAGAGTTTTTAGGTTGAGAGTGAATAGGAAATTCAATAAATTATGAATTTAAGAGTTTAATTTAAGTTTATAAGGTTAACTCGGATTTGTTTTTTTTTTAATATTTATTTTTTCGATTTCATTCTCCAATGTTTTTTTATTTGTTTTCTACGAGGTCTTTTTTTTAGAATAACAAGTGTTGCTTTGAGTTTTTTTATCTTTATCAAATTAGTTTTTTTAAAATAAATTTTGTTTTTTAATTAAATTAAATTTATTTATTTTATCCTCTGACATTTAATTTGATGGATGTTGAGCTTTTTTTAAGATTTATTTTTGTGATTTTATCCTTTAATATTTTTTTTAGTTGCTTTATATGAGATTTTTCTTTCTTTTAAAGATAAGAAGTATTGCTTTGGTTTTCTTTTTATCTTTATTAAATTAGTTTTTTCAAAAGAATTTTTTTCTAATTAAATTAAATTTATTGATTATATTCTTCAGCAATTATTTTGACGAATGTTGAGCTTCTTGGTTTGGCCTTGATTTATAATTTAACGATTGCAGATTTAAAAAATTAACTCTAATTTACAAGATTCACCTAGGCTTATTTGATTATTATTTTTTAAGTTCATTTTTTTCTTTAATTTTATCTATAAATATTTTGTTATTTTTGTTATTTTTTTTCTACGGAACTTTTCTATGCTATTGAAAGTAATGGGGCTTAGCTTGGATTTTTTTTCCTAACTTTGTTGAATCTAGCTTTTTTAAAAAATATATTTTTAATTAAATTTAATTAATCACATAAAATGCTCGATTTTGTTTTTATTTGTTTTCTAGGTCACTACCATGACAACATATATAACCTCTTTCAATTAAGTATTTTTCTTACTTTATTTAAAATATTGATATCACATAAATATTTTTTTATATTAATAAAAAATTAATCTAACTCGTAACATGTTGCATATCATTTATCTATTAAATACACGTATGAACACAATCACTATGTAAAAAGAAATACACACATGCACGTAAAAGCAACGTAGAAAGAATGAAAAATGGACTAGTCACTGCAAAGAATGCCTACTACTTTAAATATATACATTAATACTAAACAATATTTTTAGGGATGTTTGTTTTATAGAAATTATTTTTAAATTTTTTTGTATTTATTTATTTAAAAAAAATTAATTAATAAAAAATATTTTTTCAACCAGACTTTGTTTTCGAGAAAGTATTTTCATTTTATTTTAAACAATTTTTTTTTCAAAGGTTGCAAATTTAGAAATATTTTGTTCTTTATTGATTATATCAAATTTAATTCTCAATGTTTTAATTACTATATATATATATATATTTTATTTTTTTTAATTTTATCTATTATAAGTTGATTTAATTTAATTTTTATATTAACTTTAGTCCTTCTTCTTTTGATTCTTGTTTGTTTTTTTCTTGTTTTTTTTCATTTAAATTTTTTATTTATCATATTTGATCTTTATTTTTTTATTACTATTAATTTTATTTTAAATAATTTATAAAATTAATTTTTTTCAATTCCATTACCTTTTAATTTTTTTATCGATCACATTTGATCTTCATTCTTTTGATTGCTATTTATGTTATTTAAAATAATTTATAAAATTATTTTTTTTTAATTTTATCATTCTTTAAATTTCGTATTTATCATATTTGGTCCTCATTCTTTTAATAAACTTGAAAAAAACTAAAATTTTAATAAGTTATTTTCTAATTTATTTTCTATAACATAACTAAATACTGTAAAATATTTTTAATAATACTACAAAATATAAAAAAATAATTTATTTTTGATAATACTACGAAACATAAAATAAGATTGGGTTATCATTAACTAACTCCATGTATGATGTCTTTAATTAAATACTGAGAATTTAATTTATTTAGAGCAAATTTAAAAAATATCTTTTGTTGAAATGTTTATATATACTTTTTATTAAAAATATGTTTGACAATGTAATGTAAATTATATTTTTTAAAATATTTTTTTTATTTAAAATATTTTTTTATATTTTTATATTATTTTCATTTACTTGTATAAAAAATATTTTAAAAAATAAATATTTTTATTTTAATATATTATAAAAAAAATATTTTGAACTACAATCATCATTATTATAATCCACGCTAAGAGGGATGCATAGGTTGTACATGGGTGGTTGTAAAGGGTGTCGCAGCAGCGTAGTGGACATTGACGTGGCAAATTTTCAGGAGAACACAAAGGCTTTGATGCGGGACCACAGAAGAATTTATGCCGGCAACGTTCACCGTTTTTGTGCATTAAGCGTTTGATGGACCTCATTAAAAAAAAGTGAAATGGAAGCAGGACTCCAAGAGTCAAGAGAAGATGATGATGAATTGATGATGATGAGGAGGAAGAAGAAGAAGAAGAAGAAGATGATGATCGGTAGTTGATGAATATCGTTCTCAATTTACATGTAGGCAGAGAGGTTTCTACTGGTTTTGTGAAACCCAACTGCCGTTCCTATAATGAGAAACTAATATTGCAGTTTACAGAGTAGATTAGATTGAAAAGCACATTACATTAAAAAAAAACTAAAAAGCATGTACTTGCGTTGGAGTATTGAAACAGCTTTCCCAACGCTACCTTACATTTCTCCCTGAAAACTTCGATGTCCGATAAGCGAGTGACCTATATATATACTTCAAGCATGTTGAAATGTGATGAAGCTGCCGGGTTTCACCAAGTTTTACACATCCCCTTTCCCATTTGCTAACTTATAAAACGCAATGGAGATTAAAAGGTATAAACAATTTTTTTCATGTTAGAAAAAAATAACTTGAGCAACGGCATATTGTGAACTATCTATCTAGTACTAACTCTATCTAAATCAGAGTAGTTAAACACGAGGCATGACTTCCCTGAATGTCTTAAACGGCAAGATCTGGATGGAAAATCAGCGGAGAGGATTTTCAATCTCTAGCTGGAAACTGTTAAAGTCCAAGCCTAGCCTAGCCAAGTCATGAGTTGTGTTTTAATTTTTAGAATTGTTGTTGCTAACTTGCTATAATCATACATCACCACCCCCTTTCAATGCAGTAGCATAATATAATAAATGGAAGAATGAAATTTGACGGCCCACCTTCCCTTCCAACAACAAAAACAAATGAAGGAAACAATGTTCAATGTCCTCTCAAACGTCTCCATCGAAACGGATACAAAGAAAGAAAGAAAGGTAGTGAGAAACTTCAATGGTCTCCTCAAAAAAGCAGCAAAGAACTCGTCAACAACGCAGACAAAAAGAACCCACAAAAAGAAATTTAAAGACCCCTTCTCTTGCTTCACTTTATCTCCTCTTTGTTTTTCTCTGTTTTTCATGCATAGCAAGTCCTTTTCTTTCTTAATTCGTTAATTTTATCAAGTTAACTAGTCCGTTCTGTAATCATATTTAGAATCCTGTGACTGGTTGGCATTGGTTGGTGAGAAATTAAATCCATTGCTACAGACAGCCACAGAAGCTACAAGGTCATGGCCTAGGATTAGTGACTGAACAAGACAGATTTCTTTCTTTCTTTCTTTCTTTTATAGCAATCCATAAAAAGATGAGTGCTCTTTTTTGTATTTTTTTTTAAAGCATGATTATGTGTTAAGGACTAGAGATAGTGAGAACGAAATGGACATGCACGTGGTTCTTCTCCAAGTTGGTGTCAGCTATACATGCACCATGCGAGAGAGAGAGATGGGGGCTTTTTAAAGCAGAGAAAGAGGGAGTATTAAATTGGCTCACCTGCTTCCTTCCAGCCAAGGCACTGTCAGTGTGAGTCCACCACTATTTCTACACCATTTTTATTGCTTCACTTCCCATGCCTCATCAATTTCATGTTTTTACACAAACCTCACCAAGGTGAAACTCCCTAGATCCTTTTTTTTTGTTCCATAAACAAATTGGGTTGTTTAGTGTGCAACTGTGCTCGCCGATTTAAGTGTTTTCTTTAATTTCAGTGATACCAGAAGTTGAAAAATGCGTCCTTTACTTAGTCATGATTGTGCTCTTGTGTTTCTCAATGCGAGTGCTGCAAGAATACCCCGATCCTGTTTCAATTGGATCCACCATCAATAATGCCAAAGGGCTAGATCTATTTATCAACATTTATTCAGTGAGCATGAGAAGATTGTATCGATTGTGTCTTTCCCAAGCTCTTTTGCTCTTAATTTCTCTCTTCCTTGGATTCGCTGCCACTACAGTTTCACCAGCTACCGAGAAGGAGATCTTGCTGCAATTCAAGGGTAACATCAGTAATGACCCTTACAACAGCTTGGCTAATTGGGTCCCAAGTAGCAATCCTTGTAACTACAATGGCGTGTTCTGCAACCCTCTTGGTTTTGTAGAGAGAATTGTTTTGTGGAACACAAGCTTATCTGGGGTTTTGTCACCAGCATTATCAGGTTTGAGATCTTTAAGAATTTTGACATTGTTTGGCAATCAATTTACAGGCAATATCCCTCAAGAATATGCCGAATTAAGCACTTTGTGGAAGATAAATCTGAGTTCTAATGCCTTATCTGGGTCAATACCAGAATTCATTGGTGATTTGCGAAGGATTAGATTTCTTGATTTGTCAAGGAATGGTTACACTGGGGAGATTCCATTTGCTTTGTTCAAGTTTTGTTACAACACCAAGTTTGTTTCTTTTTCTCATAATAGTCTCTCTGGTCCAGTCCCTGCTTCAATTGCAAATTGTACTAATCTTGAAGGGTTTGATTTCTCTTTCAATAATCTTAGTGGTCAATTGCCTTCTGGGATTTGTGATGTTCCTGTATTAGAGTACATGTCTTTGAGGAGCAATGTGTTAACCGGGAGTGTGCTTGAAGAGATTTCAAATTGCCAAAGATTGAGTTTTTTGGATCTTGGCAGCAATATGTTTACTGGGCTGGCGCCATTTGGAATTCTTGGATTGCAAAACTTGAGCTACTTCAATTTATCACATAATGGGTTTCAAGGGGGGATTCCAGAGGTGAGAACTTGCAGTGGAAGTCTAAAATTCTTTGATGCTTCAAGTAATAAACTGGAAGGTGAAATCCCTTTGGGCATTACAAACTGCAAAAGCCTTGAATTTATTGACTTGGGATTTAACAGGCTGAAAGGGAGTATCCCAGTTGGGATCGCCAATTTGGAGAGGCTTTTGGTTTTTAAATTGGGCAACAATTCAATAAAGGGGACAATCCCTAGAGAATTTGGAAGCATTGAGTGGCTGCTCCTTCTGGATTTGCACAACCTCAATCTTGCCGGTGAAATTCCTAAAGATATCAGCAACTGCAGGTTTCTTCGTGAGCTGTGAGTCCAAACATTATCCTGGTGTTTTAGATTTCATCAGCTTTTGTTTTCTCAATCCAAACATGACCATAAATTTCTGTTCTTTATTTTTTATGCAGGGATGTTTCTGGAAATGCATTAGATGGAGAAATTCCCAACACCCTTGACAATTTGACGTCTCTAGAAGTCCTTGATTTACATAGAAACCAACTTGATGGTGGCATACCGGAGACTCTAGGAAGCCTATCAAACCTCAAACTTCTAGACTTGTCACAAAACAACCTTTCTGGGAACATTCCATTTTCTCTTGGAAATTTGGCCAACTTAAAATTTTTTAATGTCTCCTCCAACAACCTTTCAGGTCCCATTCCTTCAATACCAAAAATCCAGGCTTTTGGCGCAGCTGCATTTCTTAACAATTCTAGGCTCTGTGGGACACCTTTGGATATCTCTTGCTCAGGAGGTGGCAATGGCACAGGCAACAAATCGAAGAAAAACAAGGTGCTCAGCAACTCTGTTATTGTGGTGATTGTTGCTGCCGCACTGATCCTTGCTGGGGTTTGTGTGGTATCAATCATGAACATCAGGGCACGCAGCAGGAAAAAAGACGATGTGACAACTGTAGTTGAGAGTACTCCATTGGGTTCAACAGATTCAAATGTTATAATTGGGAAGCTGGTTCTGTTCAGCAAGACTTTGCCATCAAAGTACGAAGATTGGGAGGCTGGAACCAAAGCTTTGCTAGACAAGGAATGTTTAATCGGTGGGGGATCAATTGGAACAGTCTACAGAACTACTTTTGAAGGCGGGGTTTGTATTGCAGTGAAGAAGCTTGAGACTCTGGGTAGGATCAGAAGCCAAGATGAATTTGAGCAAGAAATTGGACGGTTAAGTAACCTTCGACATCCCAATTTGGTTGCATTTCAAGGGTATTACTGGTCTTCAACAATGCAGTTAATTTTGTCGGAATTTATTCCTAATGGTAATCTATATGACAATCTCCATGGGCTTAATTATCCGGGAACCAGTACTGGTGTTGGGAACAGAGAATTATACTGGTCCAGGAGGTTTCAAATTGCTCTCTTAACAGCTAGGGCTCTTTCTTATCTTCACCATGACTGTAGGCCTCCAATTCTCCATCTCAACATCAAATCCACTAACATACTATTAGATGAAAATTACGAGGCAAAGTTGTCTGATTATGGGTTGGGGAAGTTGCTCCCCATTTTGGATAATTATGGTTTAACAAAATTCCACAATGCAGTAGGGTATGTTGCACCAGAGTTGGCTCAGAGTCTAAGATTAAGCGATAAATATGACGTGTATAGTTTTGGAGTGATTCTTTTGGAGCTGGTTACTGGGAGGAAACCGGTGGAGAGTCCTACAGCAAATGAGGTGGTGGTTCTGTGTGAATATGTTCGCGGGTTGTTGGAGACTGGCTCTGCTTCAGATTGCTTTGATAGAAGTTTGCGAGGTTTTTCAGAGAATGAGTTGATTCAAGTCATGAAGTTGGGATTGATTTGCACATCTGACGTTCCTTCAAGAAGACCTAGCATGGCCGAGGTTGTTCAGGTCCTCGAGTCCATAAGGTCTGGAGTGGAATCATCGTAGATTTTCGAAGTGCATTAGATGGTTTTCTCGGACCACCTCAGAGTTCATCTAACTAAGCACTTTTAATAATAATAATAAAAAAAAAAGGTGGCAGTCTAGCTGGAAGGTGGTGTGACTCATTGTGCAGATACAAGGGAGTTGGATATTAGGGGAAAAATAGAAATCATTCTTTTGTATTCATTTTGAGATTAAGAGAGTAAATTGTTCCTGACATTTGCAACATTTTGCAATAAAATGATTCATTCATTGTATAACACATGGCGTGGACATTGTAGGGTAGGCGATTAGCTATTAGATTGGAACATTAAGAACAGTGTCCCGTCCCCGGTCCTCACCAATGCTATTCAGCCTCTGGGAAGCACTTTGATCCAGCTCCTGTAAGTGGAATGATTTTTTCACAGTACTCTACCTGTCTCCAAATCAAATGCAGCAGAGACCAGCTTCACTTCGGAGGTAATGATTTTTAGTATTCCACCAGTAACTTTCTCTCATGAAACCTTACAGATTGACCATTTAATTTGATGGAACATTATGAACAGTGTTTTTAAGGCACCAGCAATCTAATTTGATAGTTATCGGTGTTCCATTTCAGTCTTCCATCACTGGAAAAAAAGTGGGAACAATAAATTATAAATGATCTTTGAACATTTGCACTAAGTGCTTGACATGGTATATTGAAAGAATCATTGAAAACAATTATACCAGCATTGTCACAACTTACTTCCGCCTATTGTTGGCATCGAAAGTGTGGAAAAAATTAGTACAAACACTACTTCTGTTCTCCAAGATCATTTATAACTAAGCTTCTTCTACCTTCTCCATCGTCAACAGGGAAACTGCCAAAAGATCTGCATGGGATCTAATTCTTTACAATAAACCAAACATTTCAACTGCTTGCTTTACAGTCATCCACACTTCTGAGTTCGGTCCATAACTACAGGAATATCCCTTTCAGTCAAGTTGGCAGAACAGAATTGGAACCATCCAGGTTCAATACAATGACAGCAAGATCCCGGAGTAACATGGAGCTTTGCCTTATCCAACAATTTCTCCCAAAGCTCAAGCTCCCCTTTCTCTCTATTAGAGCTGATTAACTCACAGAAAAAGCCCCCATTGCTCTTTGTACACTCATTGCCCAATTGCTTCAACCTGCCACAAATGCAGCCTGCATTCTTTGAAGCCTCTCCCTATTATTCTTAATTGCCTTCTGAACAAAGTCTGTATCTGAAAGCATATAGATAAGTAGATGCTTAAAACTCATTGTAAAGGTAATTATTCTTCATGATTACTCTCATATGGTATGTTTACGACTCCATTCTCTAATGACAATTTCATGTAACCTGAGGTTTATAAATACTTAAGACCACTAAGTAAAAAGACAAACAAGAAAACTCGTATATAACAATAGCAACATCCATTCTCCTGCATTATAGCTATTTTTGTTATACATAATTTTCCTCCAACACGATTTTTAACTTAGACATCAAAGAGTTCCCTATCCTATAGAGAACTTATTTTGCAACAAGTTCGTGAGCCACAGGCCTAGTCTAACAAGATACAGCGCAACCAAAAAAATATTTCAAAGCCAGGTTTAATTTGAAGTTTTTCTGCCTTGACTATAATTTGAATGTGTTTATGATAAGTTAGGGTATAAGATTGAAAATCTTAATTTTCACTTCCAGGATTTTAACGTTTGCGACTCCAAAGCATTCATGTTTCTTTCCTTTTCAAGTCTACAAATCTTTATTCTGTAATTCTTTTGAAATACTAGCATTTTATATCAAATTGCTTTATATTGCTCTAACAACATATCTTATATGAAGAAAGGAGCTTCATGATGATATATCACAAGCATATCACTATTACTTTGTCCTAGAATTTTAAGAGCGTATCTCCATTTATATTTGCTTTGTGAGAACTGGGCTGTGAATCTTTTGACGTAATGAAATAAAAGATTTCTCAAATAAGAAGAGCGACTACGATGAATCTTCAAAATACAGCACCTTCAAATTCTACAGTAACTTCTGGCTTTATAGTAATTTCATCTACTTTAAGCAAGCCATCCTTTATATAAAAGAGCATAGTTTTAATCTGGACACAAAGCAATGTCTCCCATTCGTTTGAAATCCACAGGAGTCTGTCTCTACACAGCTAGTCGATGGAATCTGCCCATAATTGGCCTCTCGTAACCCTACCATTGACAGACACTTGAGGATCAAGTCTCAATTTGTCCCTTCACTTGTCAACCACAGCTGCAAGGCAGGCTTCAAAACCCAAGCCCTGAAAGGAAAGATTATTACAAAAGGTTCTCATGATGGAGGTTAAAAACTCCCCCGTTTAAAAATGACTTGTCACTTTCCAAAGCTTTCTGGGTTAGCACCATATATGCTCCCAGCATGAATTTCCTGTTACTTGTTTATTTATCTGGGCCACATGCTTTTCTTTAATTCATGTGCTTTTGGGATCAAAAAACAAAGTGTTTTGAGTGATCCAATTATACACACAACCCACTAGGCGCGGTGCCCGTGCCCAATCAAATGTCAATTATTGCGTAAGAAAAAAAACATGTGGCTTCGTTAGATTTAAATGCAAATTGAAAGCTTGACCCATGTGTTAGATAACAGTGACAGACCATTATGTATGTTAATAAATGTAAAGAAAAGAAAAGTTGGTGTAGCTTGTTTAATCCAGGGGCCAAGAGCTGAATCGTTGCCCTGTTCAATCAGCAATCCGACCGCATAACAATTTTCATGAAATTGTTGTTTTAACTTTTATCTAATTTTGTCAGGCTTAAATGCCAAATAATGATATGTTCAAGTATTAAATTATAAAATAAAAAATTATCACTGAATTGAAAAGCAAATAATATATTATATTAATTTAAATTAACTTATAAAATACATGACCCAAATAATAATTATAATTATAATAATAAGTTACATCTAATTGGATCATTTATCTTTTATTTTTTCCTTAATTAGGTTTTAATTCAGTCTTAATTGGCCATGGACTAAATGAAATCTTAAACTAAATTGAAGACCTATAAAAAAATAAAGGATAATATTTTTTTAAAAAATGCCATGTTATATCTCTCTTCGTTAATTTGGTTTAACTTATAAAATTTATTGCTTGAGTTATAAACACAAACAAAAATGTATCTTTTCCTTTTCTCATTTTTTTCTTATTAGGTCTTAATTAGCCTTGATAAAATTTAAGACTAAATTAAAACATTATCAAATCATTGAGGTTTTAAAAACATATATATAAATCTAATATGTATTGTTTTCTAAATACAATTGATATATCTATTTTTATAACTTTTATTAAAAAAAATTTATATATGATTCTTCTTCTCAAGATTATTGTTAGTTTTTTTTATTTATTTGTGTCAAAATTATCGATTTATAATTTTATTTTATTTTATTAAAAATACCTTTTAGATTATGATTTAGTTTTGTTAAAAAAATAAAAATTATAATAAAAATATATTTTTCCAAAAAAAAAGATTGATAAGTGAAAGAAATATTAGTTAAAGATATAACTCTTTTTATTAATGTATTTTTAACCAAAAACACAACTTTTATTAGCTATATTGTTGATTACATTGAAATTGTAAGAGATTAAGATCAATATCCAAAACAATTCTAACAAATTTAAATAAGAATTAAAATTTGTGTTGGAACACCATTTTTATTTCCATGTAAATAAACAGAAGAAAACCTTGAAGAACAAGATTGCATCTATTTTTGAACTTTTCACATTGAATTTTAGTTGACGCTAACAACTCTTTTAATGATTTGTTACTTCACATAATTTTTATTTTGCTTCATTAAACACACACAATAAATTTTTAACTTTCAATTAAAATTTATCATTATGCAAGAAAACATATTCACAATATTAATGTATTCTTCTCTTGCATTAAAAAATAACTTGGAATCACATATGCAGCATAGCATTGTAATTGGCTAGTAATTTTCAAACATGGACTTCTTTTTTTTTTTCCACAGGACTGGTGTAACCATTTGTCCCCACGTCTCTCTTTTTTTTTTTTAGATTAACGTGGGTGTCCGGGCCAGCTTTCGCGCACCACGACTAATCCCACGGGCCCTGAAGTTAACGACCATGTAAGCCTCTAGTGGTCATCATATGAGCAACCAAGGACTTGAACCTGAGATCACAGAGGGAGTAAACCCCTTGATCCCAAGTCTTTACCACTTGGCCACTACCTAGATGGTTCCCCACGTCCCTCCTTATTAAGACCAGTGATTTAAAAAAAGATACGAAAACCAATGTGGATCTTGTAATCACATTGAATAAACATAGGGAACAACCACTAGAACGACATCATTTTGAAGCACTAGAATTTCAGGCTACCATGTATTTATGTCATTCAACTATGTTTTCTATCAATGGAATTCAATAGTAAGGGTTTGTTTGGGAACACGGTCAAATTTGTGTTTTTTAAAAATTAATTTTTTTATTTTTTATTTTTATTAAAATTTAATATGGTTTGTATGTTTTGGATTGTTTTAATGTGCTGATATTAAAAATGATTTTTAAAAAATATTATTGACATACATTTCAGCACAAAAAATTATTTGAAAAGCAACCGCTACCACACTGCCAAACACACGCCAAATGTTACATGTATTTTAAGGCACCCTTTACCACAAGAGAAACGATAAAATATAGCGTGGTCAAAGATTTCTTCACGATTTATATGAGAGGGATGAAAATAAAATAAAAAATAATTAATTTGTAGTTTTATTGTTATTAAAAAACTTAATTGATATTTAAAGATTTTTAGATGAGAGATTGATTATGTTAAAAAATAAAGATGAAAATCATCCCAAAATATCATACTTCACATAATTTGCATTGCTGTTTAATTTTTCAATAACAATACTTATTTTATATCCATGTTAAATAGCTACTATGTTAGCTAAACTAAATACATATGTTTATTAAAAATAAAAAAAATTAGTATAATGATTTTGGATTTTAGTTTGATAAAAAAGCCTTTCTATATATATATATTTATTACTATTATGGGGACAAGATTTGAAATAATAATAAGTGGATTTGAAATAATAATAAACAAAGACTCATGTTTTGATTTATTTCTTTCCATTACACAATTTATATTAACTCACCTTAAATTAATTATTTACCAAGTATGACCATCATGAAACCACAAATATCTTGACTAATTTAATTAATATAACTAAGTATAACCAAACACTAAAAAAAGTCATGAACATACCGTGAATTTATTCAAAACAACATTAATATACATTCACGTTTCAAAATAAAATAAATATAAATATATATTTTAACAACAAATAAATCATATATGAGATTAAGATTGAGTCATTAGAGTTGGTTGATACCATATCAAAAAGGCTGGAAGATGAAAAAAAACAGTGTTGGAAAAACACAATGCCGGCACGTTCAGTGCGCACAACTACTAGTCTTGCTTTTGAGGTATATTATCACAAGCCGCTAGTGCAGGGAGGCGCATGGGTATGTCACCGATATAGGATACTCGTTCCTCCTCCTTTTTATAGCGGCGATGGTGGTCACCTCTATCAGAGCTAAGAGATCGGATGCTAGGAATGAGGTTGTTTGTTGCTGGTGGATAGTCTGGACTTCTATAGTTTTTTTTTTAATTATTTTTACTTTTCTTGTATTAGGATTTTTGCTAGTTTATTTTGCAAGAGCCTCTCCCTTTTAATCTATATATGTGTGTCCTCTTTTTTCTTTGCGTGAATGCCTTTTATTTGTATTGTTTTGGATTCCCTACAAAATAGAAAAAAACTAAATTAAAAAAATAATGTTAGGAAAATTTACAATTTTTTTTCTTAACCATTTAAATTTCTTCTTATTCATGTAAAAAATCTATTTCAATAACTTTTCAATTTTTCTTAATCTAATTAATGTTATTTTCTTGGTCTTTAATCACCTTAATTCCTTGCTCACTCTCTGTTTTTTTCCCACTCCCTAACACCCTTTCTTTCTTTTCATCTTTTTTTTTAAAAAAAAGTATTTTTCTTATAAAAACTTGTTACACAAATAAGTGAAAATGATAAAAATATCATAAAGATTGAGTTAAACACATTGTTTTTTAGGAATTTTTGTATTTTAAAAATATGTTGAAAGACAAGGGTTAAAGAGGGATAATGACACATAGATTTCAAATTTCTTCACGGAGAGGCATAAAAGAGGTGGTTATGACTAATAGCTAGAGGAGGGTAAAAAAATTAAAAAATTAGAAAGCTAATCAATAAAAGAAACCGATTGAAATTTAAAAAACCAATTTATTTGGTTTGATTTTAATTTTATAAATTTAAAATAAAAAAACTAAACTAAACTAAAAATATCAAATTAAACTTGAAAAAAATATCAAAATCGAGCTAAATTAAAAAACCAAGTAAAATTAAAAAATTTAACTAAATTGATTTGAATTTATTTTTATTGTAAAAAATTGAATTGAATTGAAATTAATAGGTTTGTATTAATTTTAATTTTTTTAATTATTTTTTTTAATAAAAATTACACCAAACTAAAATTCGTGAATTTCTTCATGAAAGGCACATAAAGGTTCGACTCAATAAGACAGGCTCAGTTATTTTTGGTGAACACTGTTTGCCTCGTGATGCTGATTGCTGCATCTTAAGATTTTATAAGTTTTACCGATGAGGAAAAATAAAATCACTTTATTTGTAGCAAATTATAGTGGGTTTCCATGGATCTAGATGGAACAATTTGTTTTCTTCTTTAAGGGGTTTTTTCTAGTATTAATTATTTTTTAAAATATTTTTAATATTAATATATCAAAATAATTTAAAAATATAAAAAAATAAATTAATTTTTTATTTTTTTTTAAAATACAGTTTTAACCTAGTTCCTAGACGCACTTGTATTCGATTGACTTCTCGAACTGCTAATAATACTGGACAAACTTTGATGGATATGTGTCGACGATAATTGAACGACTCGACTCCCCGAAACTCGGGCCCTCGTCCTCCACCTCATCAAAAGCCCATCTCATCAATCTAGAAAAGGCTGTACAAACAACTGAAGTACTGAACTGATATCAAATCATTTTTTAATTAGTAATAATTGACTTTTATTCTAATTTCCAAATTTCCAGTTCTACCCCGTCCCTCTCGTTTTTGAATTCTCGGAAGCGGACCCTGCACCCGATCCCATTACCTGCCAAAACAAATAAAGCCGTTAGTGTCAAATCTCGTAATTTATTTGCACCCATAAGGGCAACTCTAACAAGCGCCGAAATCTTCAGACTCCTCGACAGTAATCCCGATCCCCGATAAACACTTGCCCCTCTGTTCAAAGACAAAAACCTCTCTCCCCTCGACAACTAAATTCCACATCTTACCCTCTATCTCAATTCAAATCTCACTCACCACTCGAAACCCAACCACAGCCATTCTTCCAGATCCCCAGGGCAGAACTGTCTTGTCCGTTTCATACTCATTATCCAATTATTAATATATTATTATAAACTTCCGTTCCATAAAATTCAAATTCTGGGTCATTGCAAATAATAATAATAATAAAAACTCAAAACCTCATTTTGTGCTTCTCGGGTATTTAATATTCAGGATATAATTCTGCCTATTTTTAAAGGTTTTTTTAGTATTATAGTAATGATTGTTTCCCAAAATTTATTTTTAATATTAATATATCAAAATAATCTAAAAATATAAAAAAATAATTTTAAAATAAATAAAAAATAATTTTTTTTATAAAAACAAAATCGAACATGATGTTATGCATAGAAAATAAATTTATCTTTCTTTATCTAATAAAACAAAATCAAACATGATATTATGCATAAAAAATAAATTTATCTTTCCTTATCTAATAAGATTTTAGGCTGTTTTACCTTAAAAAAAAATTGTAACCTAAATGATAATATTATTGGAGAAAAAAAAAACCCCACCAACCCAGCGGTGTATTTTGGGCAACTAAATACCAAAACAAATTAAGAAAAAAGAGTGTTTATTTTAAATGATTTATTTATTTGGTTATTGCAGCCGATGCTACAGTAAGAGAGGTTTGGCAAGCGACCGCTCTCTTAACGGAATCCACGCCGTTCCTCTCCTCTCCTCCACTATAACGGTTATAGAGAGAGTGCGTTTTGGAGAGAGATGGAAATGGAAGAGAAAATGGAGGTGGAGTTTATGGTGTTTGAGGCGCGGGAAATTGATCTTGATTACGAGTTTGATGCTCCAAAGTACTTCGATTTCACTAGCCGGGAGTCAATCGCGGAGGCGCGTGAGGTTCAGCGGTGGTTTGATACGGCGCCGAGCTGTCCTCCCTCTCGTGAGTCTCAAAACACCGTAATTTGTTCATTGCTGGTTTTTCCCTGATTGTTTAATGCATTATGGATCTCTTAACAACAATTATCAAGCCAATCCTTATTTGCTATTTTTATAATTATTCCTTTTTAGCTTAAATCGGTGTATTTGTTTATGTTTCAGCATTTGTGGCAAAGTTTCTGTACAGTCTACTGGAGAATGTTAATACCTCTCCAAAATCTAAGGATGACGAAAATAGGGTCACTCTGCTTACCGATGACATGGGACCAGAAGTCTCTGCAATAGAGGTGGACGATACAGGTACTAATTATTATGCTTGTGTAGGGTCTATGCATGCCCTATGACTTTTACTTCACCATAGCAAATTTTAGATCGTGATGACTAGAGCTCGAAATAAAACCTTGCTTGGCCAATCCCATTTTCATTTTTTCAAGATTGACTTGGTAAAAAATAATTCTGTCAGAAAAATATTACACACAGAGCTGTTTTCACTTTCACACCAAGTACTCCATGATTTTTTTTTTGGAAAAGCAGTGCTGAGGACCAGTGTTCTTTGAAAACAGCATAGACCTTGAATTTTTTTGAATGGTAGAATCAATACGTGTTGCAATACCAACACTCATTTGTATTAATATTCCATTTTCCATGGCTTGTAGCCTCAAATATGCAGTGAAGCTTCCTATCATTGGAGTTGAATAAAAACAGTAGCAAACAACTATTTTGAGAAACATTATATGATTGTGTTATTCTTGCATTAAAATATTACTCCAGTTAGATCACTCTTCCTCTTATTTTTAGCTATTAACTGATGTTTGAGATACTGATTTCAATTTAGTATTTATTTGGGGTTAGGGTAGTTTAGGGTTTATTTAGAGTTAGTTTAGGGTTAGGGGTTAAAGTCTTTTTCGCAAATTTGACTTTAACAAAGTTGCGGTTCCTATCTGCGACTTTAACTAAACTGTGTTATTTTCTAAATACCTTTTCAACTTGTGCTAGTTTGCCAAAACTTTGGTCCAACTGTGCTAGCTTTCAAAAAATTCTTGTTTTTGCTTGCAGGATTGACCTTTTACCATCAGAAATCTACTGCTAAATCAAACCCCAAGGTGAAGTCCACTGTCAAGCCAACATTTCCCAGGAGTTCAACTTTGATGAAACCTACGGCTAGTCAGTTGGCTAAGCAAAATCACCCCACTCAAATAGGTGTTTCCAGGTGATTCTCACTAAATTCTTTGTTCTTATTTACTTGTGGTCTAAGAAAACAACTTTTATCGTTACTTGTTATACTGTTGAAGAAATATGCTTCTTTATTTTATGAAATTTTCCAATAAAGCTACAACTTGGAACTTGTCTTGGTCCTTTTTCTTATGGTTTTGGTTAGATGGCCCTTTCAATTTTAAAAGCACAACTTTGGCAAACATGTGGATTGTTGTGAGAGTTTATACCATAAAGCATTCATCTTCTTTTATGAAGAATATTTAATATTCTATGCATTTAAGCTAGAGGCAATTACCATATAGCAACTCACTGGAAGCTAAAATCAGAGACCTTTCAGTTTAATACAGTCGCTTTCTAATATTACATCTCTAATTTTTAGATTTCAGATACTGCTGGGTCAAAAGGAGAGAAGCTTATGCAATTCTTCTGCACTTGAAAGTCATTCTGCCAAGAGGCAGAAACTGGAAGGAGGTCACGTTTGCAAGGTAGACAGCTTTTGTGAATCTATCTTCTTGCCCATTCCTTTTGCTTGTATTTTGGAGAACTTGTCATGAAGTTATATGTACTGATCAATAATGGACTTTTTGATAACACACAAAAATAAGAAAAGAAAAGAAAAGAAAGAACTCTTGTTATTTATACGAGGGTTTTGACCATGTAGTTGCAGGCAGATCAGTGGTTGCCACATTGATGTGTTATTGGGAATGTTCCTTCAATTGTTTTACCGTATCATGCATTTTCATGTTCTATTGTCAAATTAAAGGAGTTGATTAGGATGTAGGTGTGGCTGTTTATTAATGACTGGACCTGGCTTGACATTTGGAAGCTCATGTTAGTGAATTGCGGATTGTGAGTGAAATTGATCCCTAAATTTAGTGCAGGGGTCCTGAACTAAATCTTAGTATTGTTATGTTTTCCTTTTTTATAAATATTTACCAGTCCATTTACATGTTCTACATAACAGATTGGTGATGGAAAGCAGCAAACAGATTTCATCCACAAGACATCTAAAAAGGTAGATGCTTGTTATTTTAATCTGGACCTCAAGTTACATTTTGCATGCATTGCATACTTGATCAATCATCTCCAGTCTTTCACACCTCAAACTCTTAAAAAAATGATTTTTCTGTTGACTTGAGCTAATTTATGTTGTAATCAAACCTCAGAAATGTTAGAAGCATAATCCTAAACCCCGAAGGCATACTTGCAAAACTTTTATGCAATTTCTGGGGAAAATATGCTCGCCACCATTTTTTCATAAAAAAAAGTTACAATCTTAACTTGTATTAACATAAACTGGTTAGGACAGCTTTGATTTTTTACCAATAGTCATGAACTATCAAGCACAAAGCTTTTATGTTTTTAGCTTTGATCTTCTATATGCTTTGATATGTATATAAAAGGAAAACTTATAATCATCAGAACAATGAGGATGAAAAAGAGATGAAGTTCAGACCTTTTGGAATTGGAGAGAGGATTGTGTAATTCAATCTACATAACAGGATAAAATCATCATGAAGTTACCAAATGCTTTGACCTCGTCTTGCAGGATGGTTTTGTTGATAAAATCTCTTCTCAAGCAAAACTAAGGCTGACTGTTCCAAGAGAACCTGACCTTGTAACAGCACACAGGGCACAAAGGATGAGGTTTGTGCTTCTGTTCAAGATTCTGAGGTACCAAGTATCTTTAACACAGATGGCCAAATAATTGACATGTTTATAACTCAGGCCCAAAGAACAGCAATACATGACAGCCCCTGCACGAAGATTCAAAGCACGCCCATTGAACCGAAAAGTGAGTATACAAGTTAAATAGTTTGAGATGTCATATATAAAAGTTTGTTTCGTTTTCCCAAAATAAAAAAATATATATCATTTTGTTTTGCAGATTCTTGAGGCTCCTTCATTTCCTCTTCCAAAGAAGAGTGCCCCAAAGTTGCCAGAGTTTCAAGTAAGTGCTTGAGCTGGCTTCTGCCTGTTTCCATTTCTGTCTGTAATAAGTAGAGCAGTGCTGAGAATATGGGTCCTGCTCCAACTATAGACAAACACTTACAGAAGTAGGGAGCTTTTGTCCTGTATTTGATGTTGAGAAATGCTTCCATTGCTTATCAGGAATTTCACTTGAAGACATTAGAAAGGGCAATGCAGCACCACTCTTCAGTTTCATCTTCCTCGTTTCAGTGCAATGATTCAAACAAGGTTTATTTAGATTCCTTGAAATCATGATTACTAATCCAACTGAAAACAGTCTTCGTCACTGGTTCAAATCTTGTAGATAATATGATGAGAACTGTTTTTGGTGGTATTCTGTGTCTTAGTTAGTGGTTGCAATCATCTTTCTTTGTCATAATTATTACAGGGGCTGGATAAACCCAGTACAATTTCAGAAATTGTGAAGACAGAATCCAGAAGGTAATATTTTTTTTTTTTTATTAATTGACCTCAGAATGAGTAGAAGGTGATGGTCAATTTTCATTAGATGTTCATTTCCCTCAAGTGCTTGCTTCAAATTTTCTCCTACTTTGCTCAGACCAACCACCATGAATCCTCCAAAGCAGGATGGATGTGGTGCAACACATACATTCAAAGCTCGCCCTCTGAATAAGAAGGTAATAGAGAAAATAGTGCAGATCTTATGCTCTAAATGTTGTGGTAACAATTACTAAATGTGAAACTGTTTGCTGTCTCTGATTGCAGATATTCTCTATTAAAGGAGAAATGGGTGTTTTTCAAACTAGCATTCAGGAAACCACGGTGCCAATGGTAATTCATTGATAGCTCTAGTTGCTATATATGTACTGAACTACTGATTAATGGTATGCAGAATCATTTGAAACAATATTGTGTTAATTACAGGAATTTAATTTTCATACGGAGAAGAGGTTTCAACATAATCCACCCATAGATCTTTTCAGTAAGGTAACCCTTCAATTTGTATCTTGTAGTTAAAAGAAAAATAAAAATCATTATGCTATCTCCTGTTTGAGGGATGCATACATTTATTTCTGTTGTAGTGCTCATTATTGTTATCGTAGCGTTTGCACTCATATGCTTTCCAAGATGCTCACATTCTTTTGGCCTGTGAATGCCAGCTCTCCCTGACAAGTGAACTCCAACCAAATAACAAGTCTCAATTGCAATTTCCTCAACCAAGCTATCTGTCTACGAAGGTTCTCCTTGTTCCTTATAAATTCTTTGTTAGCAAACACACATATATCATTATTGCAAGTCTACTCTGCTTAATGTCTCTAATTGTTTCTTTGGCGTAAGGGTTCAAAAGAAAATAGATCGAATCCCTTCCAAACAGAGCAGAAGGTAAGCATGGCACCTGTTTGGAACCTTCTCTGCGCAGCATTACTTTCATTTTGTTTCAGCTGTAAACTATTTCTTTTCTTCTTTTAGATGGTGCATTTGGTGAAAGAAAGGCAATCTATATTTGTTGGAAAGCAGCAGATTCAATATGGGAGCAATATGGGCACCAATGAAGTCAGAAACCAATCGATCAGGAGGTATGTCAATGGAGATCAGTAATTTTTTTCCCTATTTCCATTTCCACATTGATAATTTAATTTGGAATGTCAATAGGAGTTTGGGCATCCGGTGAGATTTGAGAATTACAGGGAATGGAGTATGATGGGTGAACACTTGGACAAAAATAATCAATCTTTTTACCGTGGAAGAAACTGATGTCACGCGTTCGTGTAAATCTAACCTCTTGTCTCCTACAATTTCGTAGGCTTGTCCCCAATCCAATAAAAATTACTACATGGTCGGTGTTGTACAGCCATCAAGGCCTTCTTACCCTTATACCACCACACTTTTTCTGTAGCATTGCATGAACAACACGTAATAGTTAGTGGAAAATACAGGATACAGTTGATATTAGTGTCTTGGAGGTATTTCTAAATTGCAGTTCTTTCATTTTTGGTTCACAATCCATATGACATAATGAACAATGATCAAAGCCTTTACAAATTATATTAGATTTGGCGTAAACATATGTTAAGGTAATGTGCTCGAAGAAGAGCTCATTTCATTACGTTTACATGGGAATTAACAACCCATTTCGTTCTCTCCACTAAAATCCATGTTTGCCGAATTGTGCTTGATCAGAGCCTGCTTTGTCCATCGCCTTGTATCACGGGCTTCCTCGCAGGGTTTCTTTTCCTTGACTAGTCTTCTCTTTGTTATGGCAATGGCAAGATCATTGGGAAATAATGTCTGCCAAACAAAAGCGTGCAGAAGGGTGGATACAAACAATACCAGCACCATTGTCTGCCAAACAAGTGCAAGGCCCCTGCTTAGAACTCCAGGGACATTCTCTGCGTACTTGATTGTTGTCACTGATGCTGTTGTCATGGGGAAGGTATAAGACCACCATGCCTCTGAAAACCTCTGAAGTTACACATGATTATCTACAAGTAAATCTAGGCCTGAAACTAATTGGAATCCTGGAAAGGAAATTCAACATAGGGGCAGTCTTACCCGAACCCTGTGAAAAAGTTGATACGTACGTCCTAGACAGCCCATCAAAATCACCATATATAGAGTACACGGGATGGAGCTCCTTAGCCAATGGTTCGCTTGTTGGCAATTTCTGATACAATGTGACGAATACCACAGTTATGCGCAAAGCCTCCTGCCCACACGAACTTAGCTGCCTCCTTCCACCTAACTTTAGAGGCTAAAATAGCCCCAACAAAATTTCCCACTACAGAGAGACGAGAAGATGGATTAGCTACCTTGCAAAGACGCCTCTTTCCACCTGATAGCCATTGGCCATAGATCTTGAGCTCAAGGAAGAAGTAAGATCCCATGAAGGCGCACCAACGGGCAGGATGCAAATTTTCAGTTGCTAGCAGAGGGGTACACTAATGGCCAGGAACATGCACACAACCCATGGAGCAAAGAAAAAGTTGACACGGAGAGGGTGAAAGTACTCTCTCTTGACAGCTTCAAAGTAGAATATGCATTTGAGAATGTAAGAAACAGAAATTAGGATCGCAAGAGCTAAGAGCCAGAGGGCAAGGTTGATGAATATTATGCGAAGAAACTGGGAAGCTGGACTTGCTGCAAGTGCACGCCATAAGACGGCTTCGCTACCAAGACACTTCCATGAAAATATATTTATTTATTTATTTTTATTTAAATTTATTTCATTTTTATATTTTTTATATTGTTTTAATATGTTGATATTAAAAATAATATTTAAAAAATAAAAAAAAATATTATTTTAATTTATTTCTAAATAAAAAACATTTTAAAAAAAACCCCCTACTACAATTTCAACCACCCTTTGTAATGAATACCAAAGCTACCGAGGAGAAAAGGCCATTTCTTATCTCTGGGAAGGAGAATGCCCTCATAATCCTCCAAAACAAAACAGAGATAACATGCAAATTGAGTTCATCTTATTTGATTGATTGCAGTCTAATCTATGAGTAAACTGTTTCTTTGGTACAATTATTAAAAACTAAAACTAGAGAGGTCTTTTATTTTTCAGAATGAATGGTAACCCTCACATAAAAATCTGCTTGAAGTTACTAAAATCCCCTTTCCTTGCTTCCCCATTAACCCTACTAGCCGAATCAAATCCACCAAAACTACGTCCAGCCCTCCTCTCATCCTTAGCGTTGGTTTCTCTATTTTGTGTTTATTTTCTTACATCCTTTTCTTTATGGAAATTTGCGTGCTTCATTCAGTTTATAAGTGTAAGAGACATCACGGGAAAATTTAAGCGTTGAAAAAAGAAGCTCCACAGCTGCTTGCTAATTAGGTGGTGGTTATTGTGGTAGATGAAATGGAGACCTGTATGCTTTCTTGAAAAAAAGTGGGTCTTATGAGGGATTTCTCGTGATGCAAAACTTGGCTCAATCTTGCGGCTTAGAAAGCTTATACTACACTAATATCACCATTTGATTTCAACAACAATTTGCTTACACGAGAAAGATAAAAGAAATCTTGCTCCATTTCTTGCATGCATGTTTGGTTGCTAGGAAATTAAAGAGATCTTTCCGTCACTACAACACTAGTCTATCAACCATTAAAAACTCGTTGTAGATTTTCATCTTTTTTTTCTTATTTTAACTGTATTTTTGAGATTTTCATGTGAAGCTTCTGGTCTTGATAATTAAAGGGGAGGGACTGGTGGTTCAATGATTCCATAAATTAAAGCCCAACGTCAAACAAAGCTTATGGAGGCCAACTTACAAAAGTAAGGCCTGATACTTCATCTCCACTTTCAGGCCTAGACGTTACCACAGCATCTCGGTCTGGATATTGGAATTAGATGCGCTGAAGAAATGGGCTAATTGCCTACAATTCCAAATGCCAAAGCCAGGCAGGAGCATGGTACAAACAGGCATGTTCAAAAAATGCAAAAGACAGCTTGACCCGAAAAAACAAGAGAGAGAGAGAGAGAGAGAAAAGCAAAAGGCCAGGAAGTTTTCTTGCTTGTTTCTCCTTGCCTTTTTACATGTATACATTCATTTCGTTTTCGATCTCTTGCTTCAAGAAAACGCCCAAAATCATAACATTCTTTTCCACATTTGGCAGGCAATACGTGCAAGATATGTCCAAGTCCTCTCAACTAAGTCCACGATGGCCACATTTGCTGAACAAGTCATGCGTAGCAAACAGTATCTGAATGGCCTTTAGCAGAGTAACTTACTGTGTAAAATGGATCCATCAATTTTTTATTTTTAAAAAGGATTAACTTGCTAGGCAATATTGTTGCTGCCAATTGCTGCAAATTCAAGAATTTTATGGTGCCATTGCCGCCCTTTCCGGGCCACGGGTACGTTACAGAGCTTAGACCCCACTATTTTTTCCTCTAGTGAGAAACTCTATATATAGGCAGCAGTTTTTGAACGCTTTGCAGCAATCAAATTGCATCGCAGAAACATCTCACCAACGTCAATAAAAAAAGAAAGAAGAAAAGAGGGAGAGAATTGCTTAACCAGTAAAAAGTTGTCAACAATGGCTTCTTCGAGGATGTTCATGATCATTCCCATTGTTGCAGTCTTTCTTCCTTCAATTTTGGCAACAGAGTATGTGGTTGGTGACAAGACAGGTTGGAGACCAGGCTTTGATTATAAAACCTGGGCTCAGGGAAAAACATTTTACGTGGGAGACACCCTCGGTAACTCAACTCCATCTAAACAAATTGCATGCATATATTTACTACTACTGCCTTAAATAGTAACTCAGCAATTTATTTATTTATTTTTGTTTTGATAATTTGATTTCTTGGTGCAGTTTTCAAGTATACACCAGGAGCACACATTGTGTTGAGAGTTAACGGAACTGGATTCCAAGAGTGCAAGGCAGCTGATGATATCGTGCCCTTGACTACAGGAAATGATGTGATTCCACTCTCAACTCCTGGAAAAAAATGGTACATTTGTGGTGTGGCCAAACACTGCGAGTCTGGGAACCAGAAACTTTCCATAACAGTGTTGCCTCAATTGGGATCTCCGGCAACATCACCTTCTCCCAGCCCAACTGGTACCACGCCATCCGGAGCAGCAGGCGACATTGCTTCTAGATACCATGGGTTGATTGTGGCCATTGCAGGGGTTTTTGGGATGATCATGTTTTGATTTTCATAATAATGTTATCAATGGATTATTATTCTTTTCTAGTCTTTTGTTACTTGTATTCGTTTTTGAGATGGTTTGTGAGCTAATTTTATTTCTTTCAATAATATACAAGTCATTTGTGCTCTTACTCCTTGACATTACCCTTAAAATGGCTTTAGAACCAGCAGTTGAGATCAAAATAAAAAATTCTTAATTTCCATACCCTTCAACTCTTCCCCATTTGCTAGGCAAGGACCGTTTCAGACACTTTATGGTAAAGATTTGTTTAATTAAATTATGAGTGAATAAAAAATTAGTTATAAATAATTTTTATTTTTTATATTTAAAGAAATTCTTGTTTTCTCTAGATTTAATTTTTGATCTTGTAATGATTAATCAAAAGTTGATAATTATAAAAATCTATTCTTTAACCTTTTAGCTTCTAAAATTCACTATAAACAAAGGTGAATAAAGAGATCTGATGATAGCTATACAAGTGAGGAATAATAAAGGCTTAAAGGATAAATGATGCATGATTGATGAGAATTTTATTTATTTATTTAAAGTGTTTCAACAAGTAAATATCATTTTTTTATATTAATTTAAGTATTGCTATTTTTTAATTAATATGCATACTAGAACTTTGATCTTATATTTGTTACAAGTTTAAATATATGCTTAGCATGCATGCAAATATTTATTTTATTATATTTATATTAAAAATATGTTTGTCTTGAATTTTATGTTATATTTTTTATAGATTTAATATTTTACATGCTCTTAGCTTACCTGAATAATTGTTTTATATTTTATATATTTTTATTATGATAAACTACATATCTTTACCTATTAGTCTAATATAATACAACATATTTTGACAATAATTTTAAGATTTTAATTTTATATTAGACCTTGTTTAATTTATCTTGAAAAAATAATAATAATATAAATTAAATATGAAAGAGATTTTTAACATCATTAAAATTTAAGTTATAATTTAATTTCTTTTTAATTGCCATATATATAACATATTTTGACAATAATTTTAAGACTTTACTTTTATATTAGACCTTGTTTAGTTTATCTTGAAAAAATAATAACAATATAAATTAATTATGAAAGAGATTTTTAACATCATTAAAATTTAAGTTATAATTTAATTTCCTTTTAATTGTCATATATATATATATATCGGTTGTTTCTGGTGCGACACGTTTTTGGAAGGAAGCTTCATCCACTTTGAATATGTATGTATGTATGTCTGTATGTATGCATGTATGTATGTATACACTTTAGCTACCGATAATAATGTTACTACTATTGAAAAAACAGGGAAAGAATGGTATATTTGCAGTGTATGCAAGCAAGCACTGCGAACTGAAACAGAAGCTTGCCACAACTGTTCTTCCTCAAAATGAGACAGCCGTTCTTCCTTCCCAAGGGCGAGGCATCACCACCTTCACCTTCTCAGGCTAAAACAGTAGCTAGCGTGAGGACTACTAAACTGTATGCATTTATGGTAGTGACATTTAGCTTCCTCGCAAGGATCATGACATAGAAATGGTGAAAAAGGTGAAATTTCCCGCATCTGTTTCAGCTTGACAGGCGATCCTTTTTACTTGTTATTTATGCACATTTTAGCATTGCATTCATTGAGATGAGTGAAGTTTAATCCTTGTAGTTCAAGGTGGTTAGCTAAAGATTTGACAAAGGCAGCCTGAGCTTTACGTGAGAAGCTGAGCCAAAACATGGATGTCTAAATTTGAACATGAGTAGTTGATCAACATGTGGCTTGACTCATCTAATCTCGCTTGAGAATTAAGAAGTGAAAATGACTAGAGTTCAACCAATGAGTTCCATTACCCTACAACTTACATGATGCGTACTACTAAGCTAAGCTAAGCTAAGTTGAGCTGCGAAGGAAGTTCCAATTACCATCAAGATTTAAGCAAAAGCAACTCTTCATGTCCCACATGACGCGTATAGCATATAGCGCAGAGGCTACAAAGTTTACAAAACAATAACCAAATACAAAACTATCTGCGGTGGTTGGGACTGTCAGCAAGGCACCTTAACTTAAAGTAAGAGTCTCGACTTAAACTGAATGAGAACATGTCACCTTCATCTGTTAAAATAGTCACTTTCCAGCTTAAAGCATAATTGTCACCCAATCAAAAAAGAAAAAGATACAAAAAAAGATAAATCCAAATGACTCCAGAAAAAAGTACCAGTCATTTCAACCTACTTGAAGAAATTGACCACTTAAAACTATGAAAAAAATTCATTTGTTTGATCCAACGGATGTTTGTCATTGCTATCATGTGGAAATAAGGCTGCTCTTTGTATAGTTATTGCATTTGGGAACCATTTCAAAATGTCCCTACACCTCGCACCTGTCATCTAAAACCCAGTAAGAAACCACTTCTTTTGCATTTCTTAAAGATCTTGTCAAAAGGGGAGGCAAGAATAACATGCTTGCAACATACAATAACCATGATGCAGAAGTGTAATTTTAACTATTCGGAAGCTTGATCAAATTTGTTCTTTATTCAGAGCCCAGTTTCTTATTAAAGGAACTTGGAATATTAGAACCATGTGAAGAGAGATGGCAACTGTGAATGAAAGAAACTTCTATCCTCCTTTTTTTGATAGTGACTAGAGGAGCGTTGATAACCTCAATGGTTATCTTGAAATTTGCTAACAGGCTCACTCAAAATGTAAATGTCATTATGCCCATCAACATTCAATTTTATGCATGAAATTCTCAATAGATCCCAAAGGCAGTATACAAGGCATCAGCAATCAGGAAATAAAAGCCACAAATTGACCTAGGCCATATGACCAAGACATGAACTCCTAATAATAATCACATTTCACATCACAGGAACGTATCATCTGGGTATGTCAAATAAATTAATCACCAACTTATTCAAGCATTCCATAATTCCAGTCCCAAACCCTTGTAACTCATTCCATAATTTTTTGCTGCTAAAATTAGCTGAAGAAGCCAACAAGCAAGCATCCAAAGCAAGAGAAAGAATCCAAAAAACATAAACCCTCCACACCCAGAAACGAATTCAAGGAATGCCAATTTTGCAGAGAAACATATGCTGCATAAAGAATGGAATTGCTTGCTGACAAGACTTGTAGATGAAAAGAGAGAACTTTGTTCCCTCCAATTTAAAGACTTGAAAATCAATATCTGCACCAGTTCTTTCTGTGTTCCAGTTGCAGTAAACTCAATTATATAAGGTTACACACAGAGGAAAGTGAGAGAAATTCATTCCCTTAACCACTCCCAACAGGAACAATTAAAAAGCCAAAAAAGAGAGAAGAAGAGCATAACCCTTTCCCTTTTCTCCACATCCTATACAATCCAATTGATCCAAATTTCCCTTATCTAATCTTAAAAAAAATTAAAACATTAAAGCAAAAGTAAATAAAGCAAAATAACCAAAAAAAAAAAAAAGGACCCGCACCAGTGTTTGTGGCAATCAAAATGAATCTTTATATTATCCTTCAGTGAGTTGTGACCTTAGATCTCTTCTTTGCCTCGCTGTAAAGCACAACACCCATGATTGTAACTGCGAATCCAGCCATTCCCATCGCAGTCACCGGATTCCTAAAGATCAAGATCGAAACGGCAGCAGCCACGGCAGCCTTAGCATTGCCTAATACTTGAAGAGTCAGGGCACTTGTGTGCTTGGTCACCAAAAAATTCGTCAAATTCACCAAATACGCCACAGTTGAATTCCCAATCAACAAGAACACAATATACGGATCCCCTCTGGCTTTCTCAATCGTAATTGAAGCCACATTCCCTTCTATGTAAAGAGTAAATGGTAACAAAATCAAAGCAGCCATTGGTGCCATATAAAGCAACAAATTCATAGAATGTAACTTCTCAGCTTCTGATGTTAACAAAATCCCTTGAACCACGGATTTTAAAGCACGTCCAGCAGTTGAACCAACACAGACCAAGAACCCAAATAAATGAAACAAAGGCTCACTATTACTGGCCAAAACAATCCCAAAAACCACAGGCAAAAGTGCACAATAAACCTCAGCAGATTCTTTCTTGCAAGTTATCAAGAAGGCAAAAATAGCAGTAAAAAAAGGTGTGGTTGCCCCAATAGCTTGATTAAAGGACACAGGCAAGTACCTCAATGAAGTATTACCACAAACCACAGAGAAACAAAAGATAGCACTCAAAGCGAAGATCTTCATGAACTGCTTTCTTGATGAAATATGCTGCAATGGTACTATTTGAAGAAATTTTATAGCCACATAGCTATAACAAGCACAAGAAATCATGTGCAGCATTGTTAAAAATATCGGGTACCGGTAGCCATAGAAACTTAACAAGTACTTGTTAAGTAACAAGACTCCAATGTTGGACAAGTACCATGATGCAATAATCCCAGCTGTTAAAATAGTCGGAGAAAAATGCGATCCAACGGAAGAATATGCATTGTTTCTTACATCACCAGGTGGCGTTGCAGGTATGTCAAGAACTTGGTCATTGGTGGTGGTCGACACGGTGGTGCCATCCATTATTCTTGGGTTGCTCATTCTCCTTGTTGCCCATGTTTGTGCCTCCACCATCCTCCTAGGCTCCAAGGGCAAAATGGGTTTTCACAAGAACCTTCTCTTCCTCAGAATACACGACTCTGCTTAGAGAGAGAAGCAGAAAGTTAGGAGCTTGAAGTGTGTGTGAGATCTGTAAGCGAGAGATGAGGATGATGATACTTTCTTTGTTTTTTTTTTTTTAATTTTGTTATAGTGACGTGTTGATGCGTGGATCTAGGTAAACGGTGGAGATTCAGATTTGGGGGCGGGGATGAAGCACGGGCCTTTGGATTAAGGGAGAGATAGTGGGAAGAGAATAAAACAGCATTAGATTCCTCGTGAGTAGAGGTTAATGTAAAAAGTCAGACTGTCGGTAATGGATACGTGACTGTGGACTGACTGCATTTCACCGTGTTTACCGTCTTAGGTTAGGTTGGGTTACTTTTATGGGGAAAAAAAGGAGAAAAAACAGATCCTTTTACGGGAAGTAAAAAAAACAGAGAAAACACAAAGGTTGTGGAAAACATATTTACGCACCCGTGCGGGGGTTAAGGTTATTTCGTGATTTTTTTAAAATCATTTTAGTGTATTAATATTAAAGATTATTTTAAAAAATTAAAAAAATATTGTTTTTCTGTATTTTCAAATAAAAAATGTTTTAAAAAATAATTACCAATGTATTCATGTAAATGTGACTTTTTCGACCATGCAAGTCCCTATCTATGCTTGTTAAACAAACAAATTCTTGAGTGGATGCGGCTTTGTTGCAATTATTGAGTGAAAGCCTGCCTATTTAGAATGACAAGATGACGCTTCACCTGTTTTTGAAAAACCAAAACAACAACTATTTCTCAATTTTGCGTACTAAATGTTTTTAATATCTCTGTTATGCGCATGGAAATCACATATTAGATTATATAAAGTTTTAAAATAACTATTTCTTGACTGGACCATTCATAAATCCTGAGATGGAACGTGAACGAGAGAGAGGGAGAGGGAGAGAGAGGGGGGTAGAAAAGAGCAGTCATGGAAGAGTTACAGGCCTGGTAATTACCTGAACTTCAGTCCAGCGTGTGAGCGGGGACTTGGTCAAGAATTGTTTGCAAGTGGTTAATTCAGAGGATAAGACCAAACCCTCCCTGGTTTGGAAAGGAAAACTAATGCTAAAAGACGAATTAGAGACTGGGAAAGATTTCTAAAAGCTGTGGAAAATACTTATCAAGGGGATTGAACTTCTGGATTGTGCAGAAAAACCTCATGCTAATAGAATGGAATGGCTAATGTATTTGGCCTCCAAAGTTCTCGCTTTAGACGAGTAACAATAGCCAGCCTCTATATTTATAGAGGGATTAACTAGCCGATCGACTCTTGAAACAAACTTCTCCCTGTAGATTGGATTTAAGCACCGTACGTCTTTGAATCCTAGAAGGGAAGGAGTATGGCTTGATTTAATCACTTGCCAACCATATAACTATTATGCACAAAGTACATTTTGATTTAGCAGCTACCCTGCCATCAAGCCTTATCTATCAAGGTCCCCTTCATAATTCCATCTTATCACGTAACTTGCAGATATCTTTTCGCTCTCCCTTCTCTCCAACAAATACACCTGGAACATCTAACAACCACTAATATTAGTAAAATAATCCCAGACAATGCATTTGAGGCCGTGACTTTACGGTTATGGAAGGAATTGTTTCCTTCATCGAGTATCTGGTTTTGATTTATATATATATATATATATTATTTTTATTGTACTTTACTTATTTATTAGACCTGTAAGGTATTTAATAATTTTAAAAATTAATTGTGGTTTGTATAAACTAATCTAGATATCCTGAATTACTAGAAAAAAATAAAAAAATTAATCCCAAAAAAATAAAGAAAAATTATGATGTTTTAGCTTGTTAACACCATTTGGAAAATAATATTGCTCAAATAATATTAATAAAAAAACTCTTGACAAAATAATATATATTTTATAATTGAGAAATGAGATATTTTAAGTTGTTATTAGTGAAAACTAAAATGTCAAAAAAATTATTAAATAAATTGTTATAGTGGAAACTAGAATGTTAAATGAGCTCGCACAAATTACAACAAATTAGAATGAGGAATGAGGAGAGATGAAAAAGATTAAAAAAAGTAAAGATTTTTAAAGCACATCAAAAATTCAATTACAATACCATAAATACCATCATAGAATCTCGACCATGTGAATCCATTGACACAAAAGAACATAATAAATAGTAATCGGAGTAAGCCACATGAACTTCTCAAATGCAAGTGAGCCACCTATTGCGTGTGGTCCATTGCGGTTACCATTAGTGTCCGTACTTGGTATCGTTGGGTTTGTCTTTTTGAAACCTTTTTTTATAGTAATTATGGTGTTATAATTTGAGTTTCGATGTGCTTTCAGGATCTTTTTTTCATCTCTTTATTACCTCTCTTTAATGTAATTGCTTGTTTGTTCTTGGATAAAGAGTATGATCCACTCTGATTATGGTTAGTGACTTTTCTTGATATCATTGAATTTGTCTTGTTGAGATTTTTTTATGATACTAGTAGTGTTATGATCAAAACTTTGATGTGCTTTTGAAGTCTCTTTCTTTTTCTTATTTCTCTCTTTCCTCTTCTCATTGTAATTACTCACTTATCTTTAAACATAGAGTGTGGTCCACTATAATCGTTATTAATAACCTCTTTGGTATTGTTGAATTTGTTTTATTATTTTTTTTATGATACCTGTGAAGTGATAATTGAAGCTTCAATATGTATAAAAGGTCCCTTTTCTTTCTTTTTTTTTCTCTCTTTTCTTACCTCATCATAATTTATACAAGCTCATTTAATAATTTCTTTGATATTTCATATTTTCCAATAAAGACAACTTGAGATGTTATGTTTTTCAATTACCAAACTATGTTATTTCACTAAAAAATTTTCAAAATGTATTACTTTGCTATTTATTTTAAATAATGTTAGTTTTCCAAAAAATCATAAAATTGAATGTTTATTAATTTTAGTCCAACTCCATTATTTGTCTCATTTTCAGTTCATTCATTTTTAAAAAATATTTTATAAAAAAATATTTTTTTATTTGAAAGTCTTTTTTTTTACTACTTACTTATTTTTTTATTAAGAAAAAATATTATTTTATAAAAGAACAAAAATATCTTGTTATCCAAGATAACAAGAGTTACTACAACCTAGTTTGTCAAAGGTGTTAAGAAACAACACTGAAGGGGTAGCCCAACTAGTCAAACTTTGGGTTTGCTCTTTAATGATCACGAATTCAAGTTTCCTTAGGGTCATTAGAGGCTTATATAGTTGTTAACATCAGGGTCTATGAGATTAGTTAAGGTATATGCAAACTAGCTTGAACACCCATATTAATAAAAAAAAAAGAGGTGTCAAGAAACATTAATAGTTGTTCAAATAATTTTGAAAGATACTAAGCATCATGCTTTTTTTCCTCTAGTTTTTCATCGAAAGGTTTTATTTTTTTTAATAATGATAACATATTTTATTGGCTAAATAATTAATTGTATCTATATATAGCAATATTGATAGTTGCCAAGTATTGAGTTGAAGGAACTTCTCCTACTAAGGCATAGAAGATTTTTATTTTTTATAAAACACACTATGTGAAAAAAAATCCTCTAAATTTATAAAAGGTAGTCTTTAAAATGATTCTTGTCATGATTCAAATTTTAAATAAATAATAAAAAATGAATGAATAGAAATTTTTTTTGAGAATGGGGTTAAGATAGCACAAATTTGAAATTCAAGGATGAAATTATTAAATTTAAAAGTCAATTAGTCAAAAATTAAAGAATTAATAATTTTAAAAATTTAATTATAGTTTGGATTAGTTTAAATAATGAGTGAGGAGCTTAATTAAGAAATTGATAAGTTTGCAAACTTAATTACATTTTAAATTAATTAATTAAAGAAATTATAGGCTTAATTGAAGAAACATCAAAGTTTGGAGTTGATTCAAGGTGAAATTATAGGAAATTAAAGTCTAGAGACCAAATTGAATAATCCAGGAACCAGGACTATTGTGTAAATGACACTATAACTCAGGGATTTAATTGAAATTAATCCAAGGGAAAAATTAGAAATTGATTATTACTAACTAGGATCCCAACTGTTAAATTTAAAATGTTTAGGGGCTAAGGTGAAAATAGTCATTCCCAAGGACATAAACGACGCCGTCTGATGCATTGTTCAGTATCCCTTTTGTTTCACATGGAGAAAGTCGATTCAACAGGGAAATCTGCAACAAATTCAATCCAATCATGGACCACATCTCTCGCCCACGATCCCGTCATTGAATCCATTACAATCCTATAAGTGTAGGACTATTAATGATCACTGACACTTTATAAAAGCTAGAGAAAGAAACAGGAAAAAAAAAGAAGAGAAAAAGAGAGAGCACAAACAAAAACATAAAAAATAAACACAATAGGAAGAACATTAGAAACATGGAGAGACAGGCTAAAAAGAGAAAAGATGAGAGAGCAAAAGCCAGCGTTGCCATCATCCCTAGAACACAAGCTAAGTGTACAAGGGAAAACAGAGACACTGCTAGCATTGATAAGCTTGACACCACTCTGAACCATCAAAAATAGAGGAAGAAACCCAAAATAACAGTAAAAAAGAAAAAGAAAAAAAGCGACCTAGAGTCAGAATCAACTGCAACTATCTTCATTGTCTTCAGAAGCAGGTATGTCTGTTCTAATCTCATTTTGCATTCTTTGAAATTGAAATATTATATGAACACTATACGAAGATAATTTAATTACATTCGAGCTGTTTATGCATGTGTGAAGTCACTTAACATGTGCCTCTTGATTGCCCAGTCAGGTCACTAGCTTAGGCCAGTGACTAGGGTGGGCTAGCTGGGCCTAACCTAACTTGTATGGGTTGAATCAGACCCTATAAAATAAAATAAAATAAAAAATAAAAAATATACATGCATTAAAAGTAAATTTATTTAATTGGTTTGTTCATTAATGCTAGAGTCAGAAATAAAAAATATATATTGACTACGTAATATTCACCAATGTAAGAATTGAAACTATCTGTAGTTGAATATTCACTGATGACAGAGTCAAGAATATTATAAGCAAACTATCATAGTATTCACTAACAAACTTTTAGTAATTTAAGACAAAACCAGTAATGTAGCTTGACATAACCAGTCTCGTATCATAGAATCTTTTTACTAGTTAAAGTTTCTAGTAACCATAATACTAGATGGTGACTCCTTAAATAAGAGCATTCCCCATCAAAAAACAAGATACCCAAGATATGTTCTTTTCATTTTCATTTCATTTAATATTTTAAAGCTGCCACGAAGTCAAGTGTGACAATTCTCAAAGAGTTAATGTCATGATTTGTGTACAATGGATTTTATCCTTATATTATATCAAATATATAAGTATTTATAGATTGATCACATGACAAATATTATTATACTTTTTTATAATTTGAAAGCTTGATACTTACATAAATAATACTAGTTAAAATATAAATATACCAATGTTTTAAAATTACATTTGCACAATTCCAATTCAAAATCTTGAAGTCAATAAATTTTTCTTTTACCATAGAAACTAGTCCTTGGAGACATCCAACTAATATTCATTCAAGCAATTCTCTTGCACTTAATTAGTTGAGGAAAAATGTCATGTCTATAGCATTTACTAGATTAGTAACTTGTGTATTGTTGTGGGTTATATAATTTTTTTTCCAGTGCAAAACCAAAATGTTTAGATATTGTTAATGTGTTTTCTAGTATGAATTATTTTTTATCATTAATTCAAAATATGATGTACATTGGATGATACCTTTTTAAATATTGAGACACTAGTATATTGCATGATATTGTTTTTAGAATGCTTAGATAATGACATATTAGATTGACTCGTACTAACTTGAGATATCCTACTAAATTTACAATAAGAGTTATAATATTGTGATAATTATATAAAAAGTAAATAACAGAAAAATATCAAGTTCAATTCTCAATCAAAAAAATATTGAATAATAAAATTTAAAAAATAATTTTTTAAAAAGAAAATAAACCCTACATGCACTCAAGGAAATGAAAGAGAAAAAAAAGAAGAGAGGAAGGAAGATTGTGTTATCAAAGCCAAACCATACCTCATACATGCATACATATTGCCTTCTCACACATGCTAACCACTCGCATCATTTTCTTTCAATTCCATTCCTAAACACTAAATTTATTTTTAAATTTGATTCTTAAAATTTTAATTATTCTAAATCAATAAAATCAAAATATATTTTGTCAAATCAAGTATTAACCGAGTACTATAATTTTTCTTTGACATAATGAGAAGCCAACAAAAAGTTAATTGGCAAACCATCAAGTCTAATCCCCAATAAATTTAATTTGAAAAAATAATTGAAAGGCAAAGAAAAAAACACTATTATAAGCTATGATAAATCTGTGTCTTGATATAAAGGACCTTCCCTAAATGTTTTAGTTTCTTTTGTAATTTTACATTACTCAATCGATAATCATAGTCTTGTGTTTGAAAACCATCAAATTTCATTCATTAAAAAAAACCCAGTAATTTACTAAAATAAACCAACCATAACTAAAATGTGTCTTGCAAGTCACATAATCCATCAACTTGGTATTTGATAGAAGTATATATAGCAGGTCAACCTCACCACTTTACAATTTCCATTATTTATCAACTCCTGATTAATAATTTTTTTTTAAAAAAAAAGAGAGTAAATGACTGCGTATACTTAGTATACATAGTGGGAATTCTCCTCTTAACAGTTTCTCTTCCTCCCAGCCCGAAGCCAGACTGGTAACAAACACCAATGAACACAAGAAAGAAAAATCAACATCAGTCAATATCTAGAAACCAATAAAAAGGAATAAGCATCATTTTGCATTTGGCTTCATGGCCATTTGATGTGCACGTTTACATGTTATTAATTAACAAAACATTAAAGTTTTAATAGGTTAAGCCATGTTGATTTTGGTTATTTTTTTGGATATTTTTTAAATATATATTTTTAATTTTATTTTTTAATATTAAGTTTATTGAGAATTTAATATTAATTACTATCAAATTACCAATAAGTTGTAAAAAAAATTAATTATTAAACTTATTATATATAATAAATGACATGTTAATACTATTATTAAAAAAAATATAGTAGATTATTCCTTCGAAGAATAAGCCCAATCAATAAGAGACCATAATCCCCAATTCCAAAACTCTCCTTCTATCTCGTTATCCTTTCNTATTTTTTAATATTAAGTTTATTGAGAATTTAATATTAATTACTATCAAATTACCAATAAGTTGTAAAAAAAATTAATTATTAAACTTATTATATATAATAAATGACATGTTAATACTATTATTAAAAAAAATACAGTAGATTATTCCTTCGAAGAATAAGCCCAATCAATAAGAGACCATAATCCCTAATTCCAAAACTCTCCTTCTATCTCGTTATCCTTTCCTCTCCATCTCCTCCAACTCAAAATTTCTTCATTTTTATGAACAAGACAAGCAAAACCGTTGATACTTACAAAGATAATTTCATGTTTAATGTGAGCAAGTAGGACTTGTGATTCATGAATTAAAATCATTAGAGTTGTTTTTTGTTATTTATATCGACCATATGATTCTGATCGATAATTATCCATATCCCACATTTTAATTGTTTTTTAATAATATTTTTAAAATAGTCATCAAACATTATGTATTAAAAATTATACAAGAAGAGATCGCATAATCTTTTTTTAAAAAAAAATTCTCAAAGCTTTTATCTCATTTTTAATATATTCTAGATTTTAGGGTTTCCATGTTGTAGGATGTATATTACATTTAACAATTTTCTTTTATACATTAACTAATCAATTTAACCTATTATTATTAGATTTTCAACATTTTTGAATACTGAATTTAATTTTGATCCGAAGACTATGTTTACAATGTTAATTTTGATGGGGAAACTTCCATTTTCTAATTCACTCACATCCTATCTTTTAAGATTTTCACTAGATTATTGAACTTTAATGACTCCACTACTACATTGATTTTAATACAATAAATATTATCATAAACAAGGTGTCCTAAGAGATTTTCAAAAGCAAATCAAAATTCACTCGACAAATTATATAGTGTTTTTTTTTAGGGTTTTTTGGTGTTTTTAGTTATGATTTAATTGAGATTTGAGGGTCAAATATGGTTTTGATTCTCTGTTTATGAAATTTCTTTGAAACTGAGCACATTGAATTGTGCATTTTCATGCAATATGATTGTACCCCAGATTCATTTCCATGTAACAACATATATTTTTGAACTAAATTTATTTTTTATTTTTTTATTTAGTGTTTAATCTATTTAAAAGTATACTCTCTGGTTTTGTTGTAGGCTGATAAGAGACAAATGAAAATGTGTGTTCTATTATTATATATGGTTAAGGTTGCGTATTGATTTAGGTTATTATTACTTAAGTTTATAATTGTAATGTAATCTACATTCTCTCTGTCATCATCTCAACATGGTTGTGTGAATTCTCATGTGGGGAATATGGCAATTCTGAATTAGAAACCTTGAGCAAATATTAGGGAATGGGTGTTCATAAGCAAAAATTTATATGTTGTTGTTTTTCTTTTTTTATTATTAACCATGCGGAAGATAAGAATGTGGCTTTTAAGATAATATTGCTTAATACATAATCATGTTATAAGATTTATGACTTCGCTTACAAGAATCCAATCCAAGTTGAAGGTGTGGGTAATGGGTTGTCTAAATAAAATCAATTGATTTACATCATGAATTATTGATGTATATTTACAGGTTTTAAGATTTTAGGGTAGAGTGCTGAGATTTTTTTAAAATAAAATATAATGATAATATTTTTTTATCAAATTTGTTTAGAAAAGGGAAAGAAAGTTAATAGAGATAAAGACGAACATGAGTGATCTTGGTTCTTCTAGCAGAGGTTCTGATAAGCATGAGCAGACAATGCTACCAAGTTTTGACCATGACAAAACATCTTAGGCACTCTCTCGTGATGCAAGATTGTTAGGTGTAAGTGCGACTCACAGAGTGAAAATTCTTATTGAACAAGATATTTACACTTGAAAGTATATTGCTTAGTGAAAACCCTGATCATAGTATACAAGTTTGTTTTCTTTTCTACTAATAAAAAATTAAACAACAATGAATAAAGTTTAAATAATTAATTATAGTGAATGAATTGAAATTCAAGTTTACAAATATTGAGTCTATTCACATGATAACATCAACCATGAAATTATCAAAGAAAGTGCTTTGTTTCAATAGAGTTAAGTTTTAAAAAATACCAAATGAAAGTCCGTAATTGATGCTTGGTTTGGAAAGTTTATGGTTAATATATATATAAATAATTATTCTTTTAATATTTAATTTGATTAGCTTTTTAATTTTAATAAGCTAATTATTTTATGAAATTGACATGTAAGGAAAAAAATTATTAGGAGGAGGCTAATAAGGGTATGGTTAAGAGAGTGTGGGATAATCACAACACTATTATATAAGATTTAATTCAAACTATGATATTCTTTTGAGAAAAAATTATAACTTTTTATTTTTGTTATCTTACTTGATTTTTTTTTCTTATAGACTATGTTATGTGACTTCTGGTATGATGTAAAAAAGAACAAAAAGATATGCAAAAGATAAATGTCTCTTAGGTTAGGAAGACATGGAAATATGAAGAGGTTTCAAGGATTTCAAACCTTCATACATCATAAAGGATATCTAGGACATTTATCTCAAACTTGTTATGTCGGAGCATTTTTTAAAGCGATTACAATTCAATTTGAAGAATTGGATGAAGAAGATTTGTTAGTTCATGACCACACCAATAAAACCATTATGTTTGTTTCACGTACAAAACTGATGGTGAAATTATGTTTTATATGATATTTATTTAAAAATATTTAACTAATAGTAACTTTTTTTTATAAGCTATAGTTTTTAGATATAATCCAAGATCGTTGAATCTTTTTATTAAACCTAGTTGCGAAAAAAGGATAAATAAAAAAGGTATAAAAACTTGTGAATAGTTGAGCTAAGATGTTCATGGTAAGTATGATATAAACATTTTTTTAGTTTATATATATATATATATATTCGATGACTTGTTTTTATTTTATGAAACATATAAACACCTGATTGTACAAGAGATATGAGGGAGATCTTTCAACCCATCCAAGATTTGGATTTGTGGTTGGGGGATTGATCTACCAATTGCCTTTATAGAAATCAAGTTTACAATATCTCTAACACTATGATTGAAAATATACAGGTGGATCATAGTGTATTGACTGTTAGGACTTTACAATTTAGATTAAAGTAGTAATTACTAACCATCTAAGTAATCATATGAGAATAGGTTCAAGACAAGATGAGATGACCTAATATAAGGTTAAAACGAACTTCTAAGGGATAAATTGAATGTCATCTTCACTAGTGTATGTGATTCACCTTGTCACCTTTCTGATTCGAGTGAAGATTTGTCTTTGTTTCCTTTTCCATCTTTTGTTATCTAGATAAATAAATTGAATCTGATAATATTCTTAAATTGATAATATAAATTTTATTTTTATTTTTATTTTATTTTGTTTAAATTATCCTTTTTATTTAAATTTAATTTTTTTATTTTATTGTTTGTTTTATTTTTTTCTAAAAATAATTACATATAATTATGTCTAAATTACCATTTATTTATTATATCAGTAAGATAGATATAAATGTAATTCTTTGACAGATTAATTATATCGGTAATATACATACAATCATCGATGGATTTACCATTGATTTATTTTGTTAGTAACATACATATAATTTTAATTCACTAATGGATTAATTCAATTAGTTATATGCCAAAATTATTGATGGATTTACTAATGAAATTATTGCTAGTAAATTTGTTTGTTTAGAGCGATAATTTCATCGGTAATTTTATTACTAATGGAATTATCAACACAATAGAAATCACCAACGATGTATTTTCTGATGATATTTTTCCATTTATTTTTTTGGTAATTATGACAAAATATTCTATTGGTATTTTGCTTCTTTTTTTATTGGTAGTGTTTTAATCTTGTTTTTGTGAGGAGAGAGAGAGAGAGAATCATTTTTTTCTAGCATAGAGAGAGAAAATCATCATTGATGCTGATTCTAACAAAAAAAAAGGTTGATCTTGGTGTCAATAAGTTTTATTTAATGAGAGAAATTTTATCTAAGTGCTATTTTTTCTTCTTATTATCTGAGAAGTTAGATATGCTAGCAAGAATATTTTTAGGTTCAGATAGATTTTAGGATTTGAGCTAGTTTTAGGTTGTTTTATGCTATAAATAGATTTATTAAAATGTCTAGGGTGTTTTAAATAAAAAAAACAAATGTGTAGAGAAATAGTTTGTAACAAAGAAAAAAAAACCCTAATTTTCTAGCAACCTTTTGGTCATCAAATTATGTAAACAATAGATGTTATTTAAATAGATGATATGTCATCTTTTTTTAAATAAAAAATAGATATAAATAACAAGTCATTGGCTTCTTTAAAAAACAAAGAAAAATAAATATAAGACCAAGTTGAAGAGCTGGAAGGCCTGTACACTTGGGTTCTTTTTTTAAATGGTAGTGGCACATTGGGCTGTCAGATCTACACACTTGGACTCTTTTTTGGCTTTTTTAAAAAAATTTAAAATTTTGTTATTTTATATTTAGAAAAAATATAAATTTAATAAAAAGTCATGAACTCCAGTTGAGTTCATGACCTAGATCGTAGATTTGAAAAATTGATCTAAAATGTTCAAGTCGATCCTATATTTTATCATTTGAATATTTTAAATATATATCATATTGAATTTATGTAAAGCATTTATTTATTTATTTTGAATTTATCTTAGTGATGTATTTTTAGTGGAATTGATTTGTTCAAATTTGATTATTACATGGTTGTCATAATTATATGATCAGATTGTAGGTGTAGCATGTTGACATGAGTTGACCCAAGCTACTTTAATGTGTTAAATTATCAATATTTTTTTATAAAAAATTTATTTTGTAGATTTTTTATTTTTTAATTTGTTTTTATATTTTATATTAAATCTCATAATCTGAATCGTGAATTTAACAAATTAAACTGTAAAATTATAAAGTCTAAGTCAATAAAATGTATTGTTGTCTTATGTTTTTCTTATAAAAAAAGATACACAACTAAAAGTTTTTAAAATATTTAATTTTTTATCAATTAATATTTATGATATGTTTTGTTTTACTTTTTACATGATTAATTGGTTTGATTTATTTTTTATCAAGTTTTTATCATTTTAATTTTTTTTAAATTCAAACCACATTATTATTAGTTTATCAAGTTTAATAACACTTCTAACAAAATTTTCATAACCTGGAAATTTCTTTTAATGTTTTTTTTTAAATGATCTGGTCCATTTCATAATCTGGATATTTCTTTTACATTCGACGTCGTGGACTTGAAGGCCTGTAAATCATAACCATTCGAATGCTTGTAGACGAGTGGACGAGAGGGGGCAAGGCCCAATTTAAACCTTACTCAATTACGTTAGACAAGAAAAAAACGTAAAACTACATGGTAAGTAGTACATGCTTGATTCTTCTGTTTGAAAATTAGCTTAAACCGACTCTCGAAATCCGTAAACGACCTTTTAGCAGCTGCTCCTACACATATTTCTTGTGTAGAACGCTCTTTGGAGAGAGACAACATATTGGAGAGAGATGAGGACTGCTAGGCTCTACCACTACCGATTCCAGGGAGGGAAATGGAGAGGTTGGTGCTGGTATTACTATGAGAAGCAGCTTCCACAAGCTTTCTTGAACGCTGGCGTCCTCTGTGTATGTGCCTGTCACAGTACTTTTGATCTGGAAGAACCTCTTTGCTACACCTCCACTTCTTTCCATCCGTTCTCCTACATCTCCTTGGCTCATGTTCCGTTCCTTTCTTATATTCCAAATATAATGGGTTACGCTTACACCCCATAACTAGACCCCCCACGAGAGAAAAAACAAAAAAACGAAAATCAAATCTCTTTTTAGGATTAAGAAAAATAATTTATTTGTAAATTAGTCAATGATCAAGTATTTATGAAAAAAGACAAGTATTTAGCATCCATTTTGTAGTAATTTGGTAAGAGATAGTCATCAAAAGAAAAAAAGCGTGAGATTAATTAACGAGGGACTTACAGCTAGGGTAGAGCTGGTACAAGCTTGAACTGAGACCACCAAGGGCAGTAGTAACACTTTTCCATATAGGTAAAACAAGATGGTAAGGTACAGGAAATCCAGCTTGGATATACTTGTAGATAAGAGACTGAAGTTCTAGCTCATGCAGTTGAAGAATAGTGAAGCCATAAGGTTTTTTGCAGCCAGTTATTGGTCTTTGACAAGAACCACCACTTCCAAGCTCAACTCCTATCCCAATTGAAGGTGACCTAGATCTCCCATTGCGCCTATTTCCCTCCATGTTCCAACCGTTTAGCAGTCCAGTCCCTAGAAATTAAAAATAAAGAGAAAGAGTGAAACAATGATTGTTAATTAGACTTGTTTAATTGAAAAGGAGATATCGGTAAAACAAGAGAGCAAGTGCAAACTAGAGTTCGCAAGACGGGCAATCTTGGAAGGTGGGGCTAGAGTTTTCATTTCTTGCGTAGATGGTCAAAAGGAGCTGAACAGTGAACAGAACAGACTGAGTCGCACTGAGTGAAAGAAAGATCCTATAATGAAATGTTCTCAGCAAGTTGCAGCAATAATAGATCTCGAAGTCAGAAATTTAACAGTAGTGATAAAAGGTAAATGTAAAATCGCCTCTTCTATTCACTGTCACGGAGTATTTCCCCTTCATTTTACAGCTGTAAAACTCTATGCTATGAATAAAGACAAGTAATGCAGCAGCCACAGTAATGACAAACGTACAAGCTTGTCTTTAATGCTCACCCATTTAAGAGAGAGAGAGAGAGAGAGAGAGTGAAGGGAGACAGAAGTTCGCAGACATGTCATGTTTTGTCAGAAACCAACACGTTTGTCTGGCGGTGACAAATAGTAGAGTGTAGGACCTATATGAACATTTCATAGACAGATGACAAGGAGGCTCTTGTTGGCTAGTTGGAACAGTTTAATCACAATCTCATCGTCTATATACGGATCGAAGCCCCCCTTCTGATGCCATATGGAAGTAGTGCCTTTTCTTCTTCTTCTTCTTCTTCTCATGTGTCTGGGGTTGAGCAGGAGAATTCAGTGAACTTCACAATGAGAGTGCGAGCCAAAAACAAGTAAAGTGAGCGGTGCATGAATGGAAAAATACCAAATCTAATGATGCAAAACTTTTTATCAACAGTAACAAGGATTATGGAAAACCTTACTAATAATATAAGTAGGTTGATGGGCTTCATAATTCAGGGGATCATGAGTACCAATAAAACATGTTTTTTTTTTTCAAAAAAAGATCGTTCACTACTTAAATTAATAGTATCAATTAAGAAAATATAACATTTTGAGGCTGTGCAAACTGTTCGTGTATTAGTTTGTTTACATAAATGGTGATGATGAAAAAGAAGATTAGAAAAACAAAAACAAGATGATAAAATCAATGAACGAAGAATGGTGTTCATCCCTACCTTATGATTTATAGACGTACGTTTGTATCCATGAACTTCATCAACTTGGATGGAGCAAGGGAAAAATAAGGAAAGAACATGATATATAGGCAAATAGCAATCACTTCGGTTTATAGCCCTAACAGGTAATGGTGTTCTATTCGAGAAGAAGAGATTTTGTCACATATACTATCAATTAGGCTTAAACATAGCCAACATGGCCAACATTACTTTGTGCCTCATGATGAGAAAATGACATAAGCATCATGGAGGTAAGTGAATTCATACGAGGTCGGGGTGTCTTTTCTTAGACGTATGGCCTGATGGGAGGGGAGGGGACTATGAGCCCACCGTGAAGTATTATGTAGCATGCTTGAACCTAATTAAAAGATGTTTTATGTCCAGACTTGCTCCAGCGTATCATCTTTCAAGCTTAAGCTATATCTCGTGCTCTATTTCATTTGGGCCTAGATTGGGCCCGGGCTATGGGTATAAACTTCAAACCAATTACTACCCCAATTTTTTGTGATGGAATAACAAAAAGACTTAGCTAGCTACTTGAGTGGTTTTGTGGTGAGTAAATTTAATTGAAATACATGTTATAGTTTAATTGATTAAATTTTGATTTTGTTTTAGAAATTATTAATTCAAGTTTTATAAATTTATAAATAATTAAAATTTTATATAATTATTAATTTTAAAATTTATAAAAATAGACGTATACTTATTTGAATATTCATATTAATAAAAAAAATTGAATGAGAGTAATTTTTAAATTAACTTATCATTTGTTGTTTAATGAAATTATTTTTTATTAGTTAGGTGCTTTTATATCTAGGCACCTAGAGAGTACAAGAGGTAAGTGTGGATGAAGCTTAAAGATTGGTATTCTTTAAAAACAACACCTTTTGTTATGATGTTACAACATTTCCATGCAATACAGCGTATGGATGAAGATCATACAGCTACATTAAGTGTACTCCTGGAAGTGTTCAAGGCATTCAACCTGTTTATTGTTGTTTTTTTTAATACCTGCAAAATTCTTTTTAGGCTGTATTTATTTTTTAGAAAGTAATTTTTAAAAAATTATATTTTAAATTTTTTTTATGTTTATTTGTTATTAGAAAAATTAGTTAAAAAAAATATTTTATAGTCAAAGTAAAATTTAACTTGGTTTTTATAAAAATATTTTTCCAGAAAATTTGAATAGAAAATATTTTTTGAAAGTTGTGAAAAAATTAGAAATATCATATTATTTGCTAATTATATCAAATTTCATTGTTAAACTTTTAATTGCTATATATATTTTATTTTGAATATTTATCTTTCAATTTCATCTCTTAAAATTTAGTTTTTATATTAACTTTGATCTTTATTTTTATAATTGTTATTTACTTTCCCCTCGTTATTTTTTATTAAAAATTTTTATCTATCAAATTTGATTATTGTGCTTTTGTTTGTTACTTATTTTATTTAAAATAATTTATGAAATGTTAATTATTATTATTTTAATTTCTTCATCTTTTTTTTAGATTTGATCTCTATTATTTTGTTTATTATTTATTTTATTTGAGATAATCTATGAAATTATTTTTTTTCAGTTTCATTCTCATTTAGCTTTTTAATTTGTAAGATTTATTTTTTATTATTTTAATAAAATTGAGAAAAATAAAATATTAATAAATTATTTTTTAGCTCATTTTTGATGGCATAACAAAATACTGGAAAGTATCTTCCAACTTATTTTTTATTATACTACTAAATATCAAAAAATAAGTTATTTTCTTGAAATTTACTTTCCAAAAAGAAATTATTTTCTAATAAACAAACAAGACCTTAGTGTTTATGCAATTTTTCATGAGTATTTTATAGTGAGAGAACTAAAAAAAACCCACAAATATTATTTTAAATCTTTTAAGACTTATTCTAGATGCCATTCTCCTTACTTTAGATCATTGTCAGGGTGCAATAAAAGAATTTCACCCTATTATAATGTTGGTAACGAGAATTGTAGTTTATAGCAATACAAGTTCTCTCCTATCTAACCAGAATTTAGTGGAACAAATTCTAGTAAAGTCAGCATTTTTTTTTCAAAATAATATTAAACATGGTAAGTTCGAGTAAGGTGATTATTATACCTAAACTTTTTGTTAGTAAGGATGCTAAAAAAAACTACAAAAATGAATCAAGGTGTAGAGAACTTGGAAATGGGGTTAAATAACCCATTGTTGACACTATAAAGTTTGTAGGGGTAGCTAGACAACCCTAGCACAATGGATATAGGTATGTTCTGGAAAAGAGATAAAGGATTATCACAATTCTACTGTAGATAGGTGGTTTGGATAGTTGATGATGATTGTGTGGCGTAGCTCATGATGATTGTGGGCTGCTAAAAGAGAAATGAGTTTAATGTAGTAGCTAGCTTGAAGGTTATGACATATATTATTAATAAGAGCTGGTGTTGTCGTTCTCATCATTGCAATGGGAGGGAGATGGTTTTGGCCGTTAAGATTGCAGCTTGTGAGAAATGTTTTTTTTATATATATATTTTAGAAGAGCGTGTTGGATCATGGCTCCGATCACTAGTGGAGAAAAATCAGAGACTAGTAAATAAGAGAGATTGGTTTTTAATTATTATGAGGGAGGCTTTATGCTAAGAGCAATGACTTTTTCTTTTCTATTTGTGTTTATGAATGGATACGTCTGGAGATTGTGAACTTGTAGGAGGGGTCATGTTTTTTTAGGTGAAAATCTTTATTGTTTTTTTTTTAATGGGAGCGTGTGTGTGTGTTTTATAACTAATTTCTTTTTTAAATTATCTCCCCCCTCTCTCTTCTTTCTTTGCATTTTTGTCTAAACATTCTTTATTCTTTATTTTTTGTGTTTTAATATTTTTTTAAAGTAATACCAACCTAACTTGATAAAATTAAACAGTGATTTTCAAATAACCACGTTAAAAATAAATGCATCAAAAATAAATTTTTAATTTTTTTAAAAACATTAAAAATACTCAAAACAATGCAAATACTTAAAAATATAAAATTTGGGTTTTTTTAATTGTTTTTTTTGCTATTTTTAGGATTTTCTAAAAAAAATAAGAAAAGAGGAGTAAAAAATTGGGTTATGACAAATTATATAAATACCCTTTTAATAAATTTATTTAAAATAAATTTAGTTAAAAAAACAAATTAAAAAAAAGCTAAATTTTGACGAAACACGTTATCTTCTAGTGTAGATTATGGCTATATTTGATGATAGGAATGTGAGATGTAAGTTTTTAAATTATAAAAACCAAGTTTTAAACTTGTTTTAACTTGAAAATAGCTAATAACATTACCCATTAAACTCATTTTAACCCCAGAACCTCTTACAATCAATCCAAAAAATCAAAATTAAATTGTTGATTTTTTTCTTAGACCTTGATCTACTTTTTTTCAACATGATAAAAAATCCAAGCCATATTTATAGAACTTCTCTCTCGTAGACAAACCAATTAACGAGAAGGTTGGTTTTTTTCATGATCAAAATGTACCTGACCAATATCTTTTTATCTCCATTATTTTTTGATTTTCTTTTTTGCATCTCAACATTTAATGATTGAAATCTTGAAAAAATAATTTAGGATTGGAAAGTTTAGTCCATCAACTTTGAAGATCAACTTTCTAGTCCTCAACTATTTTTTTTACATTTCAATCATTAATCAAAAAGTTAATTCTGTTTTTCTAAAAATTATCTTTTTGATAAAAATTGAATAGAATTGAAAATTACTGTTATAGAAATCGAGAAACAATAACTAAATTAAAAAGATTAAATTAGAAAATTTTGATTTAGAAATTAAATTGAGAAAAAATTCATGATTTGAGGCCCTAATTGACTTAAATTGGAATAATTTAAAAGTCTAGGACTATAATGAAAAGAGGCAAAATATTCCAAGGACCACTTTACTATTTATATACTTTTACTTCAGTCCTAGTTGTTTCTTTCCAATCATTTCGGGCCAATTAAATACCAATTTAATCCAATTTTTCCAATTAATTCAATTTTGCCTAATTTAATCCACTAATTATTTCCATTCAATTCATTTCAGTCCAGAACCATTAATATATGCTAGCAATAAAGCCAGATTTCAATCTCCCGATTCTAGCTCTCAATCCCATAATTTCCAGCTCCTGAATCCCATATTTTCAGTTCCCAGATTCCAGCAATTAAAGTCCCAGATTTCTAGCCTTCCAATCCCAAACTTTCAGCACCCTCTCCATTTAAATACACCAGAAGCAAGAACAGACAGTGCTTCTGCAGCCCTCCCACCGATCTCTGCCAAAAATCACCATTATTCCCAGCCTTTTTCCATCGTCATGTGAACCAAACGCCCACATCAGTATTATCCTCTCCACCCGAGACTTCCATAGCTCCACCAGCCTTCCCTCGCAAAACCATTTTAGCGCCTCCCTGCCTCTCAAAAACAACGAATCACCCTGTAACCAAGCCTCCTTTCAACCCGAGATCGACCCAACAACAGTCCTGAGCCATACCATGTCGTACCTCCCCTTCTCCTCTCCAATCCAACGCACTTTCCACCCACAAATCCACACCACCATAATAAAACCCTGTAAATTACATCCCTTACAAAACCAGACCTACCGTTCTCCACCAAGACCACCACTGCCTATTTCATCTCCTTCGCACTACTAGCAGGGGCGGAGCAAGAAAAAAAAATTGAGGAGGGTCAAATTAAAAGAATCATTTAAAAAAAATTATTTTATTAAAATATATATTAAATGAGAACCAAGGAAGGGACTGGGAAAATTTTCCTTGCAGGGGCCCCAGCCCCCCCAACCCCCGCCACTGACTACTAGACTCCCACAGCCATCCGCTTCCTCTCCCAAAGCTTGTCACTGCTGCCTCCTTCTCCTGACAACAAAAACCCTCAGTCAACCCGAAATTGTACTCCACAACCATCACACAATCGAGCCCTACCCCATAGCAGCATCACAGACCTTCGTCGTCGTCATTGAAGACAACCAATGCACCCATCAGCCACACAGAAACTCCAAATCCACCACTGTACACCAACTATAAGACATATTAAAATAAGACTTTCAACACAGCTACCGAGCTCTCAGATTTTCTCAAGAAACCTTCAAACTTCAATCAAGGTCTCGATACATTGGAAAACTTGTGTAGAAGTGTAAAAACATTTTTTATGTTGATAAGAAATTTTTCTTTATTCTTTTCAAAAGTAGTATTAAAAATCATTATAGAAAATGCACTCAATGATCTTTATGATGAAATTTGGATTTAACAGTTTTTTGAATATCATCTCGTAGTTATTAGATTAGAATATGTCCAACGGAATTAAAAGGATTTTGTGGTGTTGTTTCTTTCCTTTTCGTTTTAAATGTTGAATATGCAATTATAGAAACCCACACGTTCCTTTCACGACTTTGTGATTCTAAATCTCACGGTACATTGCTAGATAGCACAATCACAGGTTTCAAGTTAATTTATAAAATAAAAAAATTACTTTTTAATTTATCCATAACTGATTTTATACATGTTGAATAATTTTTAACAAAATATTAACTCAAAATATAAAGTGGATTATATTTAATTTAATCTTAAATATGACCGATAATTATATTTTAAACTAATTTCTAATAATCCCTAACATTTATATGTCATGAAGGATTAAAATATTTACATGGAAAATAAATTGACAGAATGCTATGTCAAGATAAATTGTCTGATTAATATCAAATGTTTTTATCATTGTTTTTCTCCTCTTGCTCCTTAACTCAATTTCATCATTTATAAACTTTTTCATCTATAATTTAAAGATAACCACTTAAGTTTGCTTCCTTCATCCTTTAAAGGAATGAATTTCTTATATTTTCTTGTAAGTAAACACCTTGTCAAAATGATGCAATTGGGTTTGAAGGAACTAAAAGCTTAAAGCATTTAAATGAATATTTAATATAATTATATATGCATTTAACCCGAATATATTATATAAATAATTTAATAAATATTTTTATGAATTAGTGAGATGTGTTTAGACCCATAAAAATATCCGTTTATGCCAAACTATGTTAATATCTTAAAAAAAATAATAAGATATTCAATTTTTACATCAAACTCAATTTTTTTTAGATAATTCTACATGAAATTTGGTCATGAAAAGAACAATGCAATCCACATTATAACGTTATACGAGGGAGTGAACAAATCAGCACAAAGAATTATTGTTATGTTTTTACTACTGCTGTAACATTATTAATAAAAAAGTATTCATTACTTGTTAAAGAAGTCGATCGGATCAAGCCCGAGGGTGACACTAATATCAATGTCTTTTTCTTTTTCTATTTTTTTTTAATGTTCGGTATATAATGTTTTTGTAAAAGTGTTTTTAATTAAAAATTCATTAAAATTATGTCTTTTCAAGATTATTTTTACTATATAAAAAACAAAAAAAAGAACTTTAAAATTAGATTTAGCTATTCAAAGAAATACACTTTTTTTCTTTTTTCTAGAAAGCCTCCAATAAAATAAAATATTCCCAACCACAATATTTATGCTGTGGCTTCTAAGAGGCCTGAGCCGACCACCATGAAATTGAAATTGACGTGGTTGTTTTAGAATCTCATTTTGTGTAGCATACTTCTTGAACTTTCACCGTCAACTTTTTGTAAGAGGACCACGTGTTTTGTCCTTTCGTGCCAAAATCATAAATGAAAGCAAACGAACTCTCTATATCTATCCCTTACAATGCCATTGATACCGTGGTTTTTTTCATTTTCTTCTTTCGTTTTCTTGGAAGTGAGAAGAAGTAGGTTTATTATTTTTTATCCGATATTTATTAAGAAAAATTAACTAAAATAGAATTTAAAATAGAAACCAAAATCAATTTAAATTAACTAGTTTTGATTCGGTTTTTAGAATAAAAATTAATTTAATTTAGTTTTTTTTGGTTTAAGTTTGATTCAATTTAATTTTTTAATTTTAGATTTGTAAAATTAAAACTCAATTGAACTGATTAATTTTTTTAAAATTTTAATTAATTTTTTTTATAATTAATTTTTTTTATTAATTTTTACTTACTCCTGTCAAGAAGTTTAGATCTAGCAACTTTAAGGTGATGCGATTGATGAATTATATATACAAGAGAGACAAGCAAATATTCTCACATCAGATTGTTTTTCTGCCTATTTTCAATGTTGATTAATTATTTTTAACATAAAAAATAATTATATAAATAAATGAAGGTTAATTTAACTAATTTATGATATGAGATAATATCAAAGAAAGGAAAGTGAAGAAAAAATATAGAAAGCTCAAGGCTGAGCAAGCTAATTTCAAGGATATTTTTATTTTAAAATTAATTTTTAAAGAGACATGCTAAGTAAACCCTAGTTTATATTACTAACTCACCACATAACATGAGATTAAAATAAAATAAAAAATTAATGATCAAGAAAAAAAATAAATTAAAATACTTTGAAAAAAAAACTTGAGTCATATTAGGTTAATATAAAACACCTATAACCTACGATAACCCAATAAAAAAACATAAAAAATTAAAAAATCTCTAAACTCAATAACCTAATATTAGATAATAAAATTAAAAAAATAAAAAACATTAAAAAAATTCAAAGTAACCTGTGTTAACTTGACTAATCTATAACTTGGTATAACATTCAAAGAAAGTAAATAGTTAAAATATTAAAAGATCAAGATATAATAATCTAATATCAAATAATAAAATTAAAAAAATAAAAAATAATCAAAGTTAAATCATATTGATCTTTGAAACCAATAATTATGATCATGAGATCTAGATGACCGTCTAGAACATAAATAAAAAAATATCTCGAACAAAATTTTTAATCATAAAAAATTAAAAAGAAAATAAATAGAAAAAATATTGATCAAATTTGGTACAAAAATAATGAAAGAAAATAATGATATTTTTAATAAAAAATATAAAAAAACAATTAAAAGAATAACGATTAAACTTAAATAAGAAAATGTAATATAAATTTGAGGGACAAAATTAAAAGAAAAAAATTAAAAAAATAATAAATTTTTCTTAAAAAATAAAGATCAAAATTAAATAGAAAAACAAATGAAATAAAATTTTAAAGGACTCATTGGAAGGGAAAAATAAGAAAATGATAAAAAAAAAGAGCTATTAAAAGAACAAGATTCAATTTGAAAATAAAATAAAATATTAAAAAGTAAAGTTAAAAAAAATCAGAAAAAGATTAAAAAAATAACTCAGAGAATGAATATTTGATATAAAAACAACACAAAATTAAATAAAAATAAATTAAATAAAAAAACTAATAGAATAATAATCATAATTAAAAGACAACAAATGAACCTGGCATGAATTCCGAGGAACGCAGAGAAAAAAATAAAAGGATGAAAAAAAGTCAACCTTTGCCAAACTGTAATGATTTGAACAACACATGTCGCCCAATAATCTCCGACATTTCAAATGATATAGTGGCTGAAAATTTTTGATAATTCTTTTTTTTGTTTTAATAATTCTCATCCACCAAGACATAAATACGAGTCTCTGAACTTGATGAATCAACAGGTAAATAGTTGATTAATGAGTATCCAAAAACAAAGCTGATAGAACTGAATTGAATATTTTCAATCAGCACATAATGAAATGTTTAACCAATCAAACATGAGATAACTATTATTTAGGCTTCGTTTGTTTATAAAAAAATTATTTAAAAAAAAATAAATTGTAAAAAAAATAAATTCCGAGAAAAATAAATTTCTGAAAAGTAAAGTATTTTTTGATATCTGGTAATATTATGAAAAATAAACTGAAAAATATTTTCTAGTATTTGGTTATGTTATGAAAAATAAACTGGAAAATAATTTATTAATATTTTATTTTTTTCAAATTTATTAAAATAATAAAAAATAAATCTTACAAATTAAAAAGTTGAATAATAATAAAATAAAAAAAAATCATAAATTATCTCAAATAAAATAAATAATAATCAAAATAATAAATATCAAATCTTAAAAAAAAATAAAGAAATTAAAATAATAATAATTAACATTTCATAAAGTATTTCAAATAAAATAAATAACAATCAAAAGAATGAGGATCAAATTTGATAAAAAAAAATTCAATAAAAAAATAATAGAAGAAAAGCAAATAATAATTATAAAAATGAGGACTAAAGTTAATATAAAAATTAAATTTTAAGAAATAAAATTGAAAAATAAATATTCAAAACAAAATATACATAGCAATCAAAAGTTTGAGGATCAAATTTGATATAATCAGCAAATAATGACATTTCTAAATTTTTCACAACTTCCAGAAAGTGTTTTCGTCCCAAATTTTTCAGGAAAACACTTTCTTGAAAATCAAGCTAAATTTTCCTTTAACTGAAAATGATTTTTCATTTACCAACTTTCCTAACAGCAAATAAACACAAGAAAGTTTGAAAAATGTTTTTCCAGAAACTATTTTTTTGAAAAACAAATACAAGAAAGTTTGGAAAGTATTTTATTGGAAACCACTTTTTGGGAAACAAACACAACTAGAAAGGAAAACACTTTCCTGAAAACCAAGTCAATTTTTTTATTAAAAAATATTTTCATTGATCATAAAGTGTTTTTCGTTGACCATAAAATGTTTTTCATTGACTGAAAAAGTGTTTTTCATTGACTGAAAAATGTTTTTTTATCGAAAAATGTTTTTTATTGACCAATTTTTTTTAATAATAAACAAATATAAAAAAATTTAAAAAATAATTTTTTCAAAAAAAAAACATTACCAAATTGTTGAATATCAGGACAAAATGATCATTATTTGTATCAAAATGCAATGAATCGAGACCCCACACAACAATCATTATTTAATGAATTGTTGAATATCAAGACATACCACAGACACTTCTGTTTTATTCATTAGAAGTCGTATACTTGCATTCATGTGACGTACTACTTAGTTTAACCTAGAAAGATATATCTTCAATTGATTTGACATGTCTACCATTCTTGTAAGAAGCGTTTTAGATATCAATCCAGATTTAAAAAAATAAAAAATAACACAAATTATTATGTTATCAAGTAAAATTATGAATCATTGATTGAGTTTAATTATTTTTATTACTAATTTCATTTCTTAAAAAAAAAATTAGTGTCACGTCACTCTAATCTTGAGTGAAATAAATACCATTGCTTCAAATCTTTTTTAATAAAATAATCATGTTGTAAATCAATAAAATCAAAGTTATTGGATGCAGTTAGTAATTTATAATTAGAGATGTATAAAATGACAACTTCTTTCTTAATAATTTTATGTTTTACATGCCCCTCTCCAACTTGTTAGAACTTACCCTACATTTATTAATATATTTTTTAATTTTTATTTATAAAAATACTAATTTACGTCTAGTCCAAATAAAATATAATAAAAAATATACAAGAAAAATACTAAAATATCTTTTGATTCATCCTTTAATTTTATTTATTTTATGGACACGGCAGTACTTATACTATTTAAAAATAAATTACATAAAAGTTCTCTTAGCCTTTTTTTTTTGTTATCTTTTATGAGCATTTATGCAATTCAATTGTAAAAAAAAAAGTGTATATATAAACTATTAAATTGTCCCAATCAATTTAGAAATGAACTCTGGTTCCATGAAAAATGTTATTTTACCCTCGCAAGCAAGGTAAAAGCTTTGTATAGAAAAGGGTAAAAAAAAGAAAAAGAAAGAAAAATAATGACACTATACGTCAACGGTGAAATATCTCACAACTTGCAACAAATAACCGAGCTCCTGTATGTTTTTGTCATAATAACATCCAAAAGGAACCAATGAAATCTGACCGTCCAAAAATAGGTGCCAAATGCTTACGTGCATTCCTCAGCATCAAACTACTTAACGTAACGCATCTGATATCATTAGCCGGTGGAAAAGTGGGATGCAAAATGTGGTGTCCCGTTTTGTATGAAAAGACCAGAAAAGAATAAGAGAAGTGTACAAAGATTGGCGTTCACAATCGATTGATTTCGGATTTCCAACAGTTTACATTAGAGAGACAAATGGAATCCTTGATAAATCTTGTGCTATGTGTTCTCTTCACGTTTGTCACAGTCAAGATGCTTCATTTCATTGCAAGGGGAAGCAAAACTGAAAGTTCAGGAAAGCTTCCTCCAGGTCCAGCAGCTTTACCGATTATAGGCAACCTCTTGGATCTTGGTGACAAACCTCACAAGTCTCTGGCAAGGCTTGCCAAGACTCATGGTCCCTTGATGAGTTTGAAGTTAGGCCAAATCACCACAGTAGTTGTAGCTTCCCCAACCCTGGCAAAAGAAGTCCTCCAAAAGCATGATGTCTCCCTTTCTAACCGAACCATTCCAGATGCAATTCGATCTCACAAACATCATGAACTTGGTCTGCCTTGGGTGCCGATAGCCATGCGGTGGAGAAACCTTAGAAAGGTTTGCAACTCCTACATTTTCACTAATCAAAAACTCGACGCTAACCAAGAGCTGAGACGCAAGAAGATACAAGAGCTGGTTGCTCTTGTTCAAGAACATTGCCTTGCTGGTGAGGCAATAGTTATAGGCCAGGCAGCTTTTACAACCGCACTAAATGCCTCGTCAAATAGTATTTTTTCCTTGAATTTGTCTGATTCAAATTCTGAAACTGCAAGTCAGTTCAAGGAGGTTGTTGGGTGTATCATGGAAGAGGCAGGAAAACCAAACTTAGCAGACTACTTCCCTGTACTCGGAAGGATTGACCTGCAGGGCATAAAGCGTCGCATGACAATTCATTTTGGGAAGATACTCAACATCTTTGATGGCATAGTCAATGAACGGTTGCAATTAAGAAAAATGCAGGGTTATGTCCCGGTCAATGACATGCTAGATACTCTTCTCACAATCAGCAAAGACAGTAACGAAGACATCATGGAAACTAGTCAGATTAAACATTTTTTCTTGGTTACTTCTTTTTCTCCTTTTACCAATTGTTTAATTTACGTTTTTCATTTGAAGTTTTCGAATTTTCTGTATATTTTAAGAGAATTATCCTTGTTAACTTACTTGTTTGTTACAGGATTTATTTGCTGCTGGTACAGATACAACTTCTAGCACACTGGAATGGGCTATGGCAGAACTACTCCACAATCCCAGGACATTATCTAAAGCCCGAACAGAGCTTGAGCAGATTATTGGCAAAGGCTGCTTGATTGAGGAATCAGACATTGTCCGGTTGCCTTATCTGCAAGCAGTTATCAAAGAAACCTTCAGATTGCATCCAGCAGTTCCTCTCTTACTCCCTCGGAAAGCTGGAGAGAACGTAGAAATAAGTGGTTACACTATCCCAAAAGGTGCAAAATTGTTTGTTAATGTGTGGGCCATAGGTAGAGATCCAAGCTTATGGGAGGATCCAGAGTCATTCGTGCCGGAGAGATTCTTGGGGTCAGATCTTGATGCCCGTGGCCGGAATTTTGAGCTTATTCCATTTGGTGCTGGAAGACGAATTTGCCCTGGATTGCCTTTGGCAATGAGGATCTTACCCATGATGTTGGGTTCACTCATTCACTCTTTTGATTGGAAGCTAGAAAATGGAGTGATACCAGAGAGCATGGACATGGAAGATAAGTTCGGCATCACCTTAGAGAAGGCTCAATCCCTGCGAGCCGTACCAATACAATTGTAAGGTAAATTGGTTGTTTCGTTTGAGACTGGTAGAAGAGCAAGGGACATAACACAATTACTTGAGAGGATATGTTGTGCCTTGGAGACAAAAACTAATCACTATGTCTTTAGCCATCCGTGCATTTATGGTCTAAATTCATTTCATTTTTGTGTCCCATCTTCTGGCCAATTACTGTAATCTGACAAGCAAAGCAGAAAACTTTAATAATTTAATATCCATGTGCTACTAATAGGAGAACTTGTTTGGGATAATAATTCTTTTTTCGTTTTAAAAAAGTATTTTTTTTAATTTTTTATTTTAAATTAATATTTTTTTATTTTTAAATTATTTTGATACGTTAATATCAAAAATAATTTTTAAAAACTAAAAAAATATTATTTTAATATATTTTTAAATAAAATATACTTTAAAAAATAAACACAACTAAACCTCTCATGTACACTCCCATGCTAGTAAGATTATATATTTATAGACCTTTCCGACTTTTTGAGATCCTGCCTGAGCTTTATTCTGATTTGTCTCAGGGGTGGTCAAAGGACATGTACAGATCTATTTGTGTTCAGCAAGTATAAGCAATAGTAATAATTATGGAATATATATTTTTTTAATTTTCAAATATATATATATATATGTAAATAAATATTTTTCTGAGAACACTTTCAATACAGGAATAGAGCTTTTAGATTTTCTCAAGAAATCTTCAAACTTCAACCAAGATCTCGATAAATTGAAACATTTATGTCAAAAAATAAAAGCATTTATTCATCTTGATATAAAATCTTTCTTTATTTTTATTTTTAAGAGTAGTGTTCAAAATTATTATAGAAAATACCCTTAATAATCTTCACGAGAAAATTCAAATCTTTATTTTTTTAAATTAAAATTTTTATGCAGTCAATGATCTTTTTCTTGACACTTAAAAATATTCATACACAGGAAGTAAATTAGTAGATCGTTATATCAAAGATATCTTTTTATTTTAAACCTTTCCTAGTAAAGTATTATCAAATTTAACCAGTTAATTAGCAAATATAATATCTTGAAATATCTAATCTTTTATTTGAATTAAAATAATAATATGACATTTACAAAACCCAAATTTTTCATGTTAATCTTATTAATCAATAATTTCTTAGCAAGTTTGATCATGTATATATCTTTATCCAAAATTAACTCCAAATTAACTTTTCATTCACATAGAGATATACAATAACTTCAATTCTTTTTTTTTTTACATAAATATATTTTTTAACCTTATTGATTTAAACTCATTTGATAGCATAACATTATCAAACTTTTTATGTTATTATGTAGAAACTTATTTCAAACTATATAATAACTTGACAAGTTTAAAACTTTAATTTCTTTCTTTTTAATGAAAAACTCCTTAATTTGTTCCATGTAAACTTCTTCATGAAGGTCATCATTTAGAAAAACTATTTTTATATTCATTTGATGTATTTAGAGCTTGTTAATATATGAGATAATTATTACTGTCCATATTAAAGTTATTATTGACACAAGTAAGTACGTGTTAAAATAGTTCATACTTTCTTGTTGTTTGAATTCTTTAACAACAAATCTTGCCAAATATTTTATGAACTTCCATCCTTTACTTGAAAATCTATTCATATTCTAATAATATACTTCTAAGAGAAAGATTTACTAGGTCTCATAAATGGTTTTGCATGATAAACTCAATCTCATTATTTATTGTCTCCTTTCAATAGAAAGTTTTAAAGCAGAATATTTTCTCAGAATAGCTTCAAGATTCATTTTCTAACAAGTTAAAAAATCAAGACCGAATGTTTTTATCATCTTCTCCCTCTTACTTCTTCTTGACTGGATTTCATTGTTTACTATATATCTTTTGTTCATAATTTGATAATGACAACTTAAACTTGCTTAATTTGTCCTTTAAGTGAACGAATTTCTTAAGCTTTCTTAAAAAAAATATTTTTTTTCTAAAAATATTGCATTCATTACTTCTTTTATTGTATTATGATGAACATTCTTACTACTTGACTTGTATATAAGAAATTCATATACACTATTATTATAAGTATATCCAATGAATATATGATTTATAGTTTTAGGCCTTATCTTGACCTTTGTAGTATAAAAAATATTATCACTTTCACAAGGCACTCATACTTTGATGCATTTACAAATTTTTTTTTCCTTTCCATAACTTAGACAGGTTTTTTTTCAAATTTTTATAAGGTACTTTATTAAGTATATAATTGGTAGTTAAAATTTTACTTAATAAACTCAATCTTATTATTTATTGTCTCCTTTCAATAAGAAGCTTCAAAGTAAGACATTACCTTGACGTAGCTTCAAGGCTCATTTTCTAACAAATAAGTTAGAAAATCAAGATTGAATGTTCTTATTTTTTGCACTCTCTTACTCCTTGTTAGCTCAATTTCATCATGTTTTACAAATCTTTTCATGTATAATTTGATGATGACCACTTAAATTTGCTTTGTTTATCATTTAAATGAATGAAATTTTTATGCTTCCTTAAAACACCATATCTCTTCAAAGTGATGCAGTTATACTTGTAAAAATTAAAAATTATCAACATTCGAGTAAGGATTTAACTCAACTAAATAGAGATCTAATCTAGATAAACTATATGGATAAGCTAACAAATTCTTTAATGGACCAATAGGTTAAGTTTATGTTCAAAAAAAGGTCTTGTCATGTCAAATTAGGTTAACATTTTAAAAAATAACTCTAGCAAGAGGTTCAACTAGAATAATTTTCATTGTTTATTGAATCATCATGTTTGGGCTAATTTTTTTTAACTTTTCCTAGATTTTTTTATTTAATATTTTATTTTAGATTTTTTTTTGTTTTCCTTATGTTTTTAATTTTTGAATACTTCCTACTAGAGGTACGTTCTTTCTAGCCTATTTAAAAGTGTTGTAAACCTCTATAAAGAAAAACCATATTATTTTTATTTTTTTCACAGAATACAATTATGAATTTAGATTTTATATCTGCAACCTTTTTTGCTCGTCAAATTTTCTTTGTTTTATGTGCTGTTGTTTTTCTTATAGCTTCCATCTACATAACAAAGAATGCATCATTCTTTTTTATCGTTATTATATTGGGATGAATATACTCAATACTTGACTTGTGTACAAGAAACCAATATATACTACTACTATAAGCATATCCAATAAATACATGATCCAAAATTTTAGGCTTATATTGACTTTTTTTAAAAATATATATGTTATTTTTTCAATGTTGTCCCATACTTTAAGGTATTTAAAGGAAGATTATTCTTCTTTCTGTAATTTATATGGTATTTTTTTGAACTTTTAATGAGCTACTTTGTTAAGAATATAATTTGTAGTAGAAAATTGCCTCCTTCTCAAGTTTTAAGGTTCTCGTAACTTTCAGACATGACATTCATTATTTATTTTAGAGCTATATTTTTATATTAGTAATGTCATTTTATTATGGTAAATAAAGACAAGTTGTTTAATGGATAATATCATTTTAAGATCACAATTCATCAAAATATGCCTTATATTCTCAACTTATATCACTTTTTATTGTCTTTATCTTTTTATTAAGTTAATTTTTAACTTCATACTTATGATGTTTAAAAATTTCAAGAGTCTGATCTTTGCTTCTTAACAAATAAGTATAATAATATCTTATATAATCATCTATAAAGATAATATAATATTTTTACTTAATTATAGTTTGCATAATTCTTAAATTGTCAGTATCATATTGAATTAAATATATAGCTTTAATACTTCTATTAATTATTTTTTAAAAAGATCTTTTTGAATTTTGATTCTATATAAACTTCACACATATCATTTAATACGATCTAAGTAAGGTCAGATTTAAATTTTTTCATAAAAGTTTTTACTGTCTAGTTTTACACTTTTAAGCATAACTGGAAAGTTAATAATTGGATGAAGCTGAAACTTGACTTGAAGATCCTAGAGGTATTGGTCTATATTGGGATAAATTTTTAGATGAATTGAAGTTTGGGAAAGACTTGTGATATATGTCAGAATAGACTATATAAATTTTGTTATTTACTTTCCTTTAACTTGTGGATTTCCAATTTAATAAGGAGTATTTTCCTACAAGGATGTGAAAACTTATTTTAAAAATTTTCTAGTTTTACAAGGATCTTTAATGAGCTGTAATATAATCTCTAAGTGTGACAAAGATTCATCAATATTAATCCTTTTCTTATAAGGATTCTTATTCATCCTAGTTACACAAGAAAAGGAGGGCTAAAGGTATTTAATGATATATACTTATTTTTATTATTTTCTTTCATGTTTGAGTTTAATTAATATTTTGTTTTTCAATTAGGATTCAAGGCTTATTTGGATCAGGCCATGAGCTTTTTAGCTTAGGGTTTTTAGATTAGTTTTGTATGTAGGTCAATTGAACCTACTAGGATAAATCCATTAGAGTTTTTTCTAGAACTATTTAAACATGTGTAACTAGAATTTCTACAACTATTGATGAACATTACTTTTTAAATTTTTGATTTTAATATGTGAGAATGAATCTTGGATTTTTTAGTTCTTAAATGAACTAAATCTGACTTATCGAAGATTAATTAGCTTTATGGTGTTATTGTACTTCATTTCAATGTTGTTGGTTTCTCAGAGTAAGTTTTCATTATGTCATACTTTTATTAGATCTTTTTAGGCTTTTTAGGATCAAATCTTAATTTTGATTATGGGTATAAAAAAACCTAGAGAAAAAAAACTTGTAGGAAACTCTTCCTTTAACCTTTTTTTTTAAGTGGATTTTAAAAGTTAAAATGTTAAAGAATTAATGGGTTGAAAGCTAAAAGGTTAAAAAATTAACATAGCTGTTCTAAATTTGAGTTTTTAAGCTAAAAAAATTATCTAGATTTGTGGAAAATATATCTAGAAGAAACTATTAACATTTATGGGTTGAACTAGATAAAAAAAATGATGGGAAGAATTGAGCTAAAAAAATAATCTAAATTTGCAGTAAATACTTTTAGAAAAAAGAGTTAACATTCATAAGTTGTAATAGACAAAATAATGATTTAAAAAATAATTCTTAATGGACCACTCCTAAGCCCAAATTTCAATTGGAAAAAAAACTTATGTGACTCAAAATATTATTTTATAATAAATCTAGGCCCGAAGCCCAAGTCAATGTCTACTTTGCTTAAAACCTCTTCTCTTCGAAAGTTTTAAGTGGATGTTAGTTTCAATTTTAACTTTGTAACTTATTACCTTAAAAATACTAAGAAAGTTTTGTTCATTTTGTGGGGTTTTAAGTTTCATTAAAATATGCCACTAAAAACTTATTTAGATCAATTTTAATTCACCTAAAATTTATTTAAATCACGTTAATATTTTATGATAAAGAATTTATGTCGAAAATTAAATTTTAATAAAATTTGAACTTCAAAAATAAGTTGACTCCACTTTAATTTGATTTCAAATGTATCCATTACCCATGTTTTAACAAATTTACCAACATTTTATGTTGTGACATTAGAAGAAGGTATCAGATCAAGATTGACTGAGATTGGAAGTTATTGTGTGTCCACAAGAAAAGAACCGGAACTTTCATTTTAGAAGAATGCAGGTCTAGATATTTCTTTTCTATTATGCCCCTTCTGTGCCCTTCTGTCTTTCGAATGATCGGTGCAATTGTTGGATATCGTTGCATTTGTATATTTTAACGAATTCAATTTCTATGTTTGTGAGTCTTGCAAGGTGTCAAAGCATATGTTTTTGATTTTTTTTTTATTTACGTGGGGTGTCCGGGCCAGCTTGTGCGCACCACGACTAATCCCACTGAATACCCTGCAAACCCAGTAGGCATGTAAAACACCGCGGGGGTGACAGACATGTACACCAGGGCTCAAATCCAGGTGCAGTAGAAGGAGACAAACTTCTTCCACCATTAGACCAAGCCCCTTAGTGCATATGTTTTTGAAATTTTATTCGGCCTTTAAGTTGCTTAACGATCATATGTTATCTTGACAAGGATGCCATTCATTTACTCTGTTTTTGGCCCATTACCATTCAAACGACTTGCTTGCTTTTCCTTCGGTGGGGACGATGCGTTGATAAACAAATTATCACGCTGCTGCAAGGAAAAGAGACTGGCGCTCTCGAACATGGCGAGCTAATCAAGGGTCGCGTAGTTCCATTCAGGGAACTCTGGCGAACGACAGCGGATGCCAAGGTTTTATGCTCCGTTTGGGAGAGAGCGTTGCACCGAAGTTTCCGAACCAAAAGTTCCCTATATAGAAACCGCAGCCAATTCCTACGGAGGCACTTGATGGCCGTTGTTCTCTATGAGATGGCTGGAGGAAGCGGAATGTTGCCTCTGAAGACCCAATCAGCTGCTTCGTATTCAAGGCCTCTTCCAAACCGACCTTTTTTGTTTAGCAGCCCTTGGTTAACTGATGGAAACGCTGTCTCATGAATACAACATTTAAGGTCTCATGAACACATCATTTAGATCACGGGAATCTGTCTCGAAATTCCTGCCTTGGATTGGCTTTTGTGGGTGCTCAAAATTCGTTCCATGTTTAAAGGCATTGATGATTTTTTTGATAGAATTCACAAACATTGGCATTGCCAACGGGCTTGGCAAAATCAGTTTTCATGGTCGCGTCCATTTACTTAACACAGACAAGGAACCTTCCCAGAATTTAAAACCTGAATAAACCTTGTACAATGGCAGCGCATGTAAAGAGGTGCTCAAGCTACGTCAAAAGATTTCAGCTTCTCGCGGTCAGGGTAGTTTCCGAACCGCAACATGAAGCCCATGGTCATTAATACCAATCCAATACAGCCACTACTGACAACTACATTAGACGAGTCCATCACCAATGACAACTAGGGGAGCGAACAAATTGCAAAGTTCTAAACCCAAGCCCCTAATATAGAGCTGGGAGTCGCGGTCCTGGATCAATGTATAGCATCTTATTCCATAACCAAAACGGTTACACAACAAAGGTCTGTGCTCATATACAGTGAACAGAGTAAAACAAACACAGAGATACTTGTGCAGGGTTTACTTGAATACTTGAATACTTGAATATCAAACCTTACCGGCAACAAAATCGTTATTACTGGATTCCCATATGGTCGTCCCATCACATGTACAAATCTTTTTGTAATTCTCGCCAACTCCTGCACTTCTAGCAATTACTGCTGCTGTTAGACCTTTATCTGATTTATCTTCAGTTCCATATACTACTAGTGATCTCCCAATCAGATCTGCAATTCTTAGCTTCTGTATGGTGCCCGAGAAGAAGGCATCTCCTTTCTCATCGACATATAATGTTCCCAGGTCGCCAAGAGGCTATCAAAAAGAAACTCAGTTAGAAAATGCTATTACTACATCACTTCAAATATAATCAAGCAAAAGTACTCAATATGATAAGAGAAAATCAAAATATGCTAAATGAAGTTCAAATCACAAATCCCTCGCTACAAAACAAGCTAAATTAAGTTCACATCCCTGGTCTTATTACCATTGTATTGATTTGCCACTTGAATATTTGTGGCATGAGAGATAATTGCATGAAGATATTCAGAGAAGGCATGTGCTGATGCAAACCTCTAGTTCATTTCCTTGATTTGTTGGATTAAACACTTTCCCAGTGCTTGCTGCTCCTTCTGTTAGATCACCAAACTCATTGATAGACCAGCCGTGTTTACCAAGTGACAATCCAGTAAAGTTGGCGTCGATCCTAGCTAGATCCATATTCACCTGGGCGAAGCGAACAACACCAAAAATATCTGGACCTTTGAATTCAGCAACAGCAGCAGACACTAAAAAGTCTGAAATGCAGAGCATGAGGTAAGCTACTTGAGAAACTGAAATTACATTTTGATAAAACACCATGCTGCAACGGGCTAGGGGGGTGGGGTGTTTACAAATGCCACAAAAAAAGAAAGAGGATTACATTGATGAACTAAACAAAACAGCTATGGTTGCCAAGAGTGTCTTAATAAGATAATGGCTCACAATCAAAGATCTGGTTTCGTCTTATTCTTTTAATTACTATTTAGTTTATTTGAAATAATTTATAAAATAATAATTTTTTTTTTTATAATTTCATCTTGATTCAACTTTTCATTAGTCTAATTTGATCTCCATTCTTTTAATAAACTTTTTTTATTAAAAAAAATTAATAAATAAGTTTTCATAGCATAACTAACTCATTTTTATGACACTACCAAACATAGAAAATAATCAACTTTACATGAAAACCATTTGTCGAAAGAAAACTACTCCCAGCAAATAAAAGAGGCTACTATATGCCACGGAAAACGACCCTCATGCTCGGAAATCAGGTTCGAAAAAAATATAAAGTGCACTATACTCTCCATGCAGTTTAGGCACTTCAGAAAAGCACACCGCTTGAGATGGTATGTGAATATTAAAGTTGCATATAAAAAAAATACGGAAGGGGATATCAAAGTTGCATACAAAAGAACTGACAATTCAGTTAACCAACCTTCAGGGATCCCTTGGCCAATTAATCTAGCATTTCGACCTGTCTGCTCTAAAGCTTCAGTCATAGTATTCACTGGAGACGACCCGAGGATTCTCACCACTTGATTCGCCAAATCAACCTCCACATTCTTCACTCCTAATTGTTTTTCCCACAATGGAAAACAAAACACAACACTATAAGAAGAACAAGAAAAACTCCATTTCATACTAGTCAATGATTGTGTATTTAAAAATTGGAGTCACGACATACCATTAACACTTTGTAACTTGTTCTTTACTGAATTAACACAGCCCTCACACTTCATATCCACCATAAATTCTGTCTGTTTATCAAAACAAGCTCACAAATTTCAATCAACAGAGGTCAACAAGAAAAATCAATGAACAATCAAATAAACACCCAAATTAAAAAACTATCAAATAAAAAGTCAAAGAAGAAACGGGAAAAAATGAAAAGTTTTTAACTTACAAATAACTCTGGCAGGATTACATTATCCTGAAAAAAAAATGATTAAAGATTCAAACTTTAAGCCTCAATATGAAAGATTGTGATACAAAAAGAAATGGGTAGATGATAAATTTGAACCTGTGAGACGGACATGTGTTTCGATGCAGGTGTTTCCATGTTAAGGGCAGAAGGAGGCTGAGTCAAATTCTTTACAAGGCCAGAGGCAGTTGAGGAGAGAAAAGAAGATGATTGGGAGAGAAAAGAGAGGTTTCGGGGTTTGGGGTATGGAGAAGAAGTAGATATAGATGAGAGAGCAGAGGCATCAGGTAAAGCAGAGGCAGGTATGGCAACCTTTGTTGTGTTTGTTACAGACCTGAGAAAAGCCATTTTATTTGGGGGTTTTTTATTCTCTGATATTGGTTGTGACTGGTGTCCCTCTGTGTCTAGATTTTAGCTCGAAACTCTCTCTCTCTCTCTAGCAAATTCAGTAATAAATTTTGACATGTTGCAACCCAAATGAGAACAAAACAAAAAGAAAAAAGAAAGACTGAACCACTCAACCAATATTTCCTTTGTAGATTTTTTTTTGTTAATTTAAATTCTATTTTTTAAACTAATTTTTTGTGATATATACTAATAAAAATTGAATACATCTTCACAATTAATTTCGGAATTTTTTGAAGGTGGAAGTTTTATTTTTTATTTTCTAAACAATAAAAACTCAATAAATTATGAAAAAATGAGCTGGAATTATCTCTTTTTTTGTCTTTATAGAGGCCGTGTGAATTTATATAGATAATTTTAGTGTAATATTTAATTTTTTTTATGTATGGTGCTTAAAAGTAAACATATTTTAAGCTTAGTTTGATGTTACATGTTTTATCATTAAATATATTTTTATCATTAAATATATTTTGATCATTAAATATATTAAAACTATACTAAAACTAAGTAGATAAATTTATATGAATTTTTTAGGATTCCTATCAAAATTCTCGATCATTTCAAATTATTTTTCTATTTTTTGTAGTAGTTTTATAATTCTTTAATATTTAAGAAATTCTATTAATATATGTGATATTTTTTGTTCAAAATATCAAAATTTGATTTTTTTTAAGGAGTTTTTGTCAATAATAGCGGTTAAATAAAAAAATCCAAAATAAAATAATTTAAGAATAAAATTAACAAAATTGTTATATGTATACACACCTTAATAGTTTAGAAGTAAAAAAAAAATGCCATAAAACCCATTTTTCGGGCAAGATCTAATTAATGTTACACTTCTTTACTCGAACATTGTTTATGAAGGTGATTGATTTTTTGTAGTCATAAATGCAGTCATCCAAAATGCTCTCGTACTATAATAAAACAAATGAGAGAATTAACTAGAGAAAAATGGGCAAAAAAAAACCCATGAACTATAATCTTGTATTGATGTTGTGTATTCTATTTTTTTTTTAAAATAGGGCTTAAAGTNATGAGAGAATTAACTAGAGAAAAATGGGCAAAAAAAAACCCATGAACTATAATCTTGTATTGATGTTGTGTATTCTATTTTTTTTTTTAAAAATAGGGCTTAAAGTACAATAACTAAATTATACGAGACATCAACCCAACAAGATCATAATATAAAATGGAATATAACTCAATAAATGGGTCATCCAAAGTGAGGTATTGTCTACTAACAGGGCTGTTTATATTAAAAATGATTAACCAGTAAGTTGCTACATTGGCTTAACCGAGCTTGTGTTGGACTTAAACGTGTGAAGAATATATATATATATATATATATATTGAGAATGTGATTATTTTATATTATATTTCTTTTGTTTATTAAATTTTCGAATTAGATTATGTGGTTTACATATCTACTATATATAAAAAAAATCAAGCCATATGACATTGAGGTCTTAAATCTCCCTATTAAGAGTAATTAAAAAATATATATTTAGAGCTCTTGATATTAAAAAATTTTAGAAGACAATCACATAATAATCCTCAAATAATAATCCGAGATTCAAGTTTCATTGGCAAGTATATTGGTGAATCCAGGATGTTTTTTCTAAATAAATTTTAAAACTTTTTGAATAAATATTTTTTTATCAACATCTTTTACTTGTTTTTTTTTAATGTAGGAAAGATATAATGTCAGCATGCATGCTAAATACAAATAAAACCCTTCAACCCATTTAAAATATAATTCAGAGTTATGGTTAAAAATAACAACAATGGTTGAATCCTATAAAACTTAGGTTTACAAAATCTTTATAATTATGAACTTAGATATGAAGGCAGATTGTGGTGTGGTGTTTCGATTATAAATACCTGTAATCCTACATAAGTCAACCATTAATAATTGTTCATGAGCTGAAAGATATATCTAGAGTTCTTGATGTCAGAGAATTTTAAAAAACGATCACAGAATAAGTCTTCAAATAAAAACAATGAGACTCGGATTTTATTAGCAAGCATATTGGCGTAGCTAGAGTACTTGTTGTAAGTAAATTTTAAAATTTTTTAAATATTTTTTTATCAACATCTTTTACTTTTTTTTTCATGTAGGAAACTTATAACATCAGCATGCATACTAAATGCAGAGAAAACCCTTCAACCCAATTAAAATATGATCTAGAATTATGATTAGAAGCGGAAACAACGGTTAAACTTATAAAAATTAAATTTACAATATCTTTATAATTATAAATTTAGATATAAAAACAGGTTGTAATGTCTCAACTACGAGCATATATAATCCTGTACAAGTCAATCATTAGTAGTTATTCATAAGTTTGTTCAAGAATAAATTGCTTCTGTGATTGCCTAAGGACTGAACTTAAGGTGCAGTACAAAGAAAGAAGTAGGAAGCAATAGGAGTAGATGATGACATACTGTCAACTCATTATCTTTTTTTTTTATGGATTTTTAGGAGATGTTTACTTTTTTTTTCCATTTCAATTTGCAGCTCCATCTTCTTTCTAATATATAAAGACACTTGTAATTGATTTTATAATTAAATTAATGATATATATATTTTTTAGTTTAATTTACTTCTTTAACATTAAAAATTGTTTGATCCAAATAAGAATGTATTGAAAAAACTATTGAAATATCGAAGGAATCATCAATAAATATAAAAATTATGTTGGTAATGTAAACCCATTTTCTTTATATAATTATAGAGAGTTATGATCTATTTTAATATTGATTCACTCATATACTAGTAAAATAATAATATCAATGATTCTGTTAATAAAACCATCAATAATATATAATTCATTATTAATGGATATTTCATTATTGATTCATAAGTAATATTTACCAATGGATCAACCACCATAAAAATAATTGTCATTTTTTTTTTTGGAATGAATATTTTATTGATCTTTCTATCCGGTGAAACATATCAATTAACCATGGTTTTAAAACAAGATTTTCAACATAAGCATCTGCTATAATAACTGCGTGTCCTTGATATTACCCTGAAAGAAAAAATAGAATACATCCATCTCCGACAGAAGGCTAGATCTCTTTTTCTAACATCGACACATCTTAGACTACCAAATTGCTTTCTCAATGGTGTCAGTTAATTTTATTTGGCTGATTCACAGGAAAAGGAAATAAAAAAAAAATCATTTTACAGGACAATATGCGATCAGGCATCCTACGAATTAAGTAGTTCCCTTGCCCATTGGCCCTCCAATTAGGAATTGAAAGCATATGCGTGACACTGATAAAGGCTGTATCACCACAATAGTTGATTAGATTTAAGTAGCAAAGGTGTTTGCCAACAAATAAGCTATAGATACTCATGTGCAAATGACTTTCAGGCACACCAAAGCTCTTTGCTCAAAGATTTCTGGTTCAGGTTTCTGTCCATCGTATTCTTAAGCTCTTACATGTTCAAGAAGAACAACAGACAAACTGTTCGATTTGATTAAAGCATATGATAGGGCCAGACATCATATTTATATCCTGAAGCTTGTTATTTAGTGATCTTATCTATATCTATATATTTATACCACCTAGTAAACAAGTAAAAGCCACAACCACAGGACCCGTTGGAGTTCCTCATCCATTCAACAGTGGTCGCTGTGTTAACTGGAGGCAAATATTCACCGTGTTACTTCATAAATCTAAATAAATATTTTTATTTATTATTTGATACTATTTACATGATAAATAAATATTTTATTTAACATGGAACCATTGAAGTTTTTCTTTTAGAACACTTGGATCGATCAAAACAATTTTAATGAATAATATAATTGGAATACAATTCAATACAAATCTTTTTTGAGTCTTCCATAAATTTTAACTTCATATTAAAAAAATAATAAAAATTCACAGTCATTCACTATACCCAAATAAAAATAATTATAAATTAAAATAATAAAATAATCATCTTGCCATTATCATGCAAAATAAAATGACTTACTAATACAGGTAATACGATCTTCTCAGCATGATTTATTGGTCATTATTAAATTAGTTTGGATAAATTAATCTTTATAAAATTTTTTATGTACAATGAAAATGAAATGACTTAAAAATTTTCTTTTTTAAAAAAGATTAAATTGACATTGGTTGGCTTTTTAGTTTTTTTTATTTTATTTTTTATCACAGTAAAATAACTTAATTATCTTTAAAATAATAATAATAATAATAATAATAATAATAATAATAATAATAATAATAATAAATAAATAAATAAATAAATAAATAAGCTGGCATTCGAAAAGTGTGTATTCAAGTTAACTTAAGAATGATTTGGTAATTTAATTAACAAAAATATTATTAAAAAACATATGGTTGATGAGTGCATGCATGCATCAGTATTTGAGTCTCCAAGAACACATGTAGGCAATTATATGACAGCTTCTAGGATGACATTTGAATCATCTTAGATCTCATTCCATCCATAAGTGGAGTGTGTAGTCAATTGACTTTTGATTTGGTATCAATGATATTTTTTTCCTTTTCTTTTCTTTTATTTTCTCTTTTCTTTTTGATTTCCACATCTAACTCTCAAGTTTTGAAAATAGCTATTCAATTTAATTTTTCTATAAATATTTAACTAATTTCATGTAAGAACTCTTTTCTCTCTTGCACTTTTATAATTCTTATCGTTTGATGCTTTGAATTTCTCTATCCCGTGAAGCTTTCATTCATCTTTTAATTCTTTAGAAAAGTTTTGATTCATAAAGTGTATAAATTATATTTTTCACATCCTTAACTTTCGTTACATCTCTATGAAAACTTATCATCTTGTAAGAAGTGAATATTCTCTTGTGAGAGGCAATCTAAGTTGTTAAAGTGTATGTGATACTTATACCACTTAGGTTTATTAATTATTTGAGTGTAAGTTAAAAAAAGGTTTTCAATCATTATCATTAAAGAAGATTATTTGTAAGGTTTTCTAACCCTCAACCCATAAAAAAAATTAGGAGATAGGTTTGATCTTAAGCTCGTAAAAGGATTGAGTTTAATCATAAGCCAGGAGAAAAAATTGAGCTTAATCTTGATTTTAAAAATAATTATGTAAAGTTTGATCTTAAACACATAAAATAATTGATTTTGATCTTGATCTTGTACTTGTAAAAATATTGGGTTTGGTCCTAAAACCAAAAAGGAATTAAGGAAGATTTTGAATCTTTGATATATGAAAAAGATTGTATAAAGATTTAGTTTTACTTGTTAGAAAACCGACACAATCAAAATATTGATGTTTTTTTTTCAAGTGCAAGAGTGTTAAAGCAATAAATAACTTGGCAAAACCGAGGTCGAACCACAAAGAGGTTAATTGTATAAATTATAGATAACAATAATATAATAATAACAACAACAATAATAGTAGTAGTAATAGTAGTAGTAGTAATAACAACAACAACAACAACAACAACAACAACAACAACAACAATAATAATAATAATAATAATAATAAAAGAAAATGATGAGAACTTTGAGATAAAAGATTAACGTAAAGATTAAACAATAATAAAAACAAATATCAAGGTTATATGATCCACTAATGGTATGTCAAACAAGTATAATATAAACTCTTATTATTCAATTGGAAACCACACAAAAAAAAAGATCCAATCACATTATAAATTGTTAACATGATTAAATTAGTTATCTTATTTGATTAATGCTAATACTTGTAAATCTCATCAGGCATTCATGATTATAACTTATGTTAACAACAAATCAAGTTCCTTTTATAGTTCAGGTATCGGTTATACCATGCAATATAGACTATGAAAGTGGCAAGTATTTGTTGTACCAAGTGTTATACAACATAAATCTAGATTAATCATTTAACAAGCAAAGTATCAAAAAGTGAACAAAATAACAAATATAAAACATGTTAGTATCAAACATTAAAGTCTATTTTAAGTTTACACTATATTTATTTTTACACCATTAGTATAGCCTTTTCACCTTGACATAATAAACTTAACTAAACATAATAAAAGAAAGAAAAATAAATAAATAAAATAAGAATATAAATAAGATAAAAGTTTACTAAGTAAAGGAAATGAATTGAAAAGCATAAATAAGATATTAATGAAAATAAAACTTAAACATTACAAAAATATAAAGAAAAAAAAGCAAAAGCATGATCTTGATCTGGAAACCAAAATGCCTAAATGCATGATAAATGTCTCCTTTTATAGGTAAAAAATTAGAAACTATTGATTTGATGACTAATTAATGAGTAGGTGACCAACTTTTAACTTGGTGATAATCCTTATCTTCTCTTATTTACCTAAAACATCATTAATAATGTTAAAATTAGAACCACTTATAAACATAAAAGTTGTAGAAAATTATCTCAACTTTCTAAAAAAATAAAATAGAGGTCATTTGGACTTCTAGAACTTCAGATATGGGCCAAACACTGAACAGTATTAGGGCTGTAGGACAGATTCAGACTTCTTCGTTGTTGCTAATAAAAGTTGTAGGCTTATGTCTTACCTTTTCATTCATATAAAATAGACCTAAATCCGAGATCTACAACTCTAAATATGACCTAATCACCGAATAGTGTTTCGGTTTGGATTGCACCAACATTTTTTTTTCTAAGTTTGACCATCTCTTTATCCTTTCAATTTTAGTTTTTAAATTCATCAATCAATCATTTTATTTATGTAATAAACCTGTATTTAAAATAAATATTTACCACAAATTAAAAGTATCTTATATTATTAGATATGTAATTATAAAACATGCTTTAATTAAAGAGTTATTGATACTTCAAGTGTAAAATGATGATATAAAATCTTGATAAAAATACAATTTTAAGTACTAATCACACCCCCTAACCAGCTCATTACTAATCCCTAGTAATTAAAGCGTTAAATAAAAAAAATAATTTACAAATTCCAGAAAGCAAGATATTCATCATTCAACTTTTATTAATCTATCTAGATAAACAAACTCTGATTAAATTTATATATATACTCAATACCTCTTAAATAAGATATTAATAAACTTTTTTTTTATGCTCACTATATCAACACATAGTTATGATGATTTACTTAGAAGAAAATAAAATTCTTATTTTAATATTTAAGGTTAACTTCCTTGAGTTGAGATTTTTTTTTAAATTAACATACATGTAACTTAAAACACAATGCATATTTAACCCATGTAATAAGCTTTTGACTAATGACTTCTAGACCAGTTGGTCTTAGGGCATTAAGTGTTGAGACAACCCTACAAGCTTAGTAACTCGGGTTACCGATACTAATATGTAGATAATACAATGTTTGATTTCCTTAAGCTTTTCTCCTTAATCCATGTAACAAGCATTGGATCAATAGCTTCTAAGTCAGCTGACTTTAGGGTATTAGGTGTTAAAACACCCCTTCAGACTTAATTGCTTAGGTTAAAGAGGCCACAAAACCAAACTTATTTACATTTTTATTATCATTTTTTTTGCTCTTTAATAAAAGAATATAAATAATATAATAATTCAGTATGCAACCCATAATTATATGTTAAAGTGTGTGTGTTAAAATTAAGGTTTAAGAATACATGTTGAATAAGTATATGAGCAGAATTAAATGATAATAATATGAGAGTTTGTAAACCTTAATATTTCAAGAAGTATTTTGATAGACCTTATTATGAATATTACAAATAACCATTGAAAAATGTTAACCAAAATTCATCTCAAAAGTCAATAGAATTCCTCCTTACTCTATCATTTTAGTAACAATAGTTTGCAAATGGTTTATGAAAAGAAAATATAGTTAGTTTTTTTTTAATATCAACAACTATTATCTCTCCTTCAACTAAAACGAGATATTTTTCTCAATATCCTAAGATAAAAGGATAGAGTATAAAAGATATCACCTGAAACACTGAACATTAACAAACTTGAAACACACTTAAACAAACATAATAAACAATAAAACACAAATATTATGCTATTAATAAAACCAAAAGACACAAGTTTTTACAAACTCAAACTCAAATCATAGTTGTGACTGCGACTCATATCTTCCCTTGATGTTACGTTCAAGAACAACTTAAATGTCTTTTATGGGTCAGGGATAGGCTTTCCATCCAATTTTTTTAAAAACCGACAAATATGGTTTTTTTAGTCAGATTTTTAAGACTATTTCAAGCATGTTCTTTATGAAAATGAGTTCATAAGTCATGAATTGCATAATGCATATGCCCACTATGATGAGACTTAAGAGTCAATAGAAGATTATTTATGTTTTGAATAAATCCCATCTTTTAATAATTTTCACAAGTTTTACAGAATGCATGTGAATTCTTGAATATAGTGGACCAATAAAATCCATTTTGTAAGATTTTTACAGTTTTTTATGAGAAATAACTCCTCCATGTCTTAGAGTGACAAAATTTAATGACACTGCTTAACTCATTGTCAGGAATGCAACTTTAAAATATTTGATTATAATAATATTTGAATAAGTAAGGGTCATCCCAGTAAAAGTTTTGCTTATCACTCAAAAACTTTCTTTTATCTTAGTTATCCGAATGAGTTGGCAAAAATCCTAAAGGAAGAAAATTGATATTTTTAGCAAACTAAGACATTGAACTAAGAGAAAGTAAAGATTCAACAAGAAAGTAATAATCAATTGGTGTGATGTCGGATGTTGAATCTATTGTTAATTTTGATAAATAATCCGCGACAACATTTCTAGTGTCTTTTTCATCTTTGATTTCTTCCTGTTTAAAAGTCTCAAAGATTTCACAATCGTGATTAACTTCTCTTTGTTTGGTTATGACATGAGGAAATGGAAGTACTGTTGGGAAATCAGTCTTTTTCTTATAATATTCAAATTCAACCCCTTCCTTACACTTAGAGATTGACTCATCGTCTTTCTCATAAGGTTTAAGAGTTAGTTTTTCAATAACCTTACCACTACGAAAAGTGATGACTGATTTGAGTTGATTCATGTGTTGACTTCTAGAACTACTTGCATTTGTATTGTATTGCCCCTTAGAATTTTATTGTGGTTGAGATAGAAACTTACATTTCTTTTGGAAACTGAGAGTAGATGTTAATTTAGCAAGAGTATTTTTAAAATTTATCATGCTTTAAGTAAGTTGAGTATTGATTATCTCTTATTTTTTAATGAATGCATACAATGTTTCCTTAAGATTTCTTCTAGGAGAGGAAGCATAAAGAGGTGCAGATCCATAAGAATTTTAGAAATTATGGTGTACTTAAAACTGTAGTTGTGAAGTTTGTGCGTTGTTACTTTTCCAACTGAAATTTAGGTGATTTCTCTAACTAGGTTCGTGTGTTTGCGAGTATGGGTTATGATTGAGGTTTTGAAAACTGTTTAAAGAATAAGCTTATTCATGGAGACATTTCTTAAAAGAAATCAACGTTAGACAATCATTGGTTGAGTGTTCATTTGTTTCATAAATTTGACACATATTATCTTGAATAAATTTTAATTGACCACTCATTTTTAATTTTAGTGTCTCAACTTTTCTAGTAAAAGATGCAAACTTGGCTTGGAGGTCATAATCTTCCCTAAGGTTGTACATACTTTCATTAAATGTATGAGGTTAGATTTTACTTGGAGTCTCATACGTGCCTGTAATGTTTTAATTTTGAGTATTTTTAGCTAGCAAGTCTACGTACTCCATTATTTCATTAGGGTCTTTAAATTCAAAGGTTCTATTGCACATTAATTCAGCCAATTGTCTATCCTTAGGTGTTAAGCTTTCATAAAAATATGAAGCCAACCTCCATGTCTCAAAACCATGATAAGGAAAAGTATTAAGCAGGTCTCGATACCTATCCCAACATTGATAAAATGTTTCTCTTGGTTTTTGAGTGAAAGTGGTGATTTATCTTTTGAAAGAATTTGTTCAATGAGATGAGAAAATTTTCTTTAAAAACTATTGTTGTATTTCATCCTAAGCACGAATGGATCCAAGTCTCAAATTTTATAGCCATATTTTATCTTTATCTTTTAATGAAAAAGAAAAAAGCTTTAATCTAATGGTGTTCATGCTACAATTTGAATCATTATAGCAGACTTCCTCAAATTCCCTTAAATGCAAGTATGGATTTTTCAAATCTAAACCATAAAAAAAGGTAAAAGTTGAATAATACCTAGCTTAAAATTGAAATAAGATGCATCAGGAGGGAAAATTATGCATGATTATGCACTTGTTCTTATGGGATTCATGTGGTCTCTAAGTGTTTTAATACGATTATTCTTATTATTCTCATTATGAAGTGATTCATTATCTTCTTCGACTATATTTTCTAAAAATAATAAGAATACCCTATAAAGTCTACCACTTAATATACGTGACCACACTCTCATGCACATATAGGAACATAATAAAAATAAGAAGAAAACAAAACAAAAGAAACAAAGTTATATACAAGAAAAGTAAAAAAAAAAAAGAATAAAATAAATACTATAATTTATACAAGAACTTAACTCCCCGGCAACAACGTTAAAAACTTGACATGATTGATGTCTTCTCTCAAGTGTAGAAGTGTTGAAGTAATAAATAACCTAGCAAGACCGGGGTCGAACCACATGGAGGTTAATTATATAAATTATAGATGACAATAATACAACAACAACAACAACAATAGTAGTAGTAGTACTAATAATAATAATAATAATAATAATAAGATGATGATGAGAACTTTAAAATGAAAGATTAATGTAAAGATTAAATAATGATAACAACAAATATAAAGGTTAGAAGATCTACTAATGGTATGTGATTAGTATTTAAAAGTGCATTTTTATATTATCATTTTTCATTTGAAATATCAATAACTCTTTAACTAAAGTATGTTTTATGATAACATATCTAATAAATGTTTTATGATGATATTATCAATTTCTTTATGAAGGATTATGTATTAGCCTAATATGTTTAATTTTTAAAATAATTTTTTATTAATATTTAATGAGAATAAAATATATTTTTAATTTATTTGGAATTTTTTAATGTAATTTTATCAAATTTATTTTTATCATATTTTTTCGTATAGGTGTGTGAAAATGATCAATTCAATTTTTTAGTGAAACTTACTTTCAAAGTTTTTACTTTAAAAACAATGCTTCTCATACAAAAAAAACATATTTTTATCAAAATCAAAACATGTGTGAAAATTTTTTTTTGATTAAAAATATGTTATTTCCTTTTTAATTCCAATCATTATAGTTTTTTAATATATTTTCTTCCTAGTTGCTTCTGTTTTTTTGTTCAGTGAACCATGATGCTCATAAAAAAACTATTTTACTATCAAAATTTTTAAAAAATCATATGAATAGAAAAAATAATTTTAAAGAAAAAAAATACATTTTTCATTCATAATTTTGTTAATTTTATTTTTACTAATGTTTATTTTTATTATTATATAATTAAATAAAAAATAAAATTTTAAAAGTAAAATTATTAAACCTAATATTATAGTGCAAACCATGTTCTCAAAAAATTTAAATATTTTTTGCTAAAAATAATTTTTTTTTGGTGCACTAACCTCGAAAATAATTTTTTAAAAATAAAAAAATTATTTTAATATAAAAAATATTTTAAAAAATAATCACAATAATATTTCCAAACAGATAAATACCAGAATAAATTAAGTTAAATAATACAGTGAAAAAACCCCATGCGTCAAGGCGTGGACAACCATGCTAGCTGGTTTCTAAAATTCAAACAGATCCAAGATTGCTTTGTCCTCAACTATTGAATTTATACCAAGAGTTATGCACACGAATCCATCGTATACAGATCGCTCATTTTAGATGAAAGGGGTCAGCAATGTTCTTAAGAAAAAACCATAAACCAGTTGACAATGCACCATCCAAGTATACATAAGATTCATCGGAGCTTCGTTCTGACAATGACTAGCGGGGTTATCAAGTCCTCATACACAATTCTTGGATGTACTTTTGGTGTCTTGTAAACAAGTAACAACAAGTTTTGCTACAATGATCCAACCACAAACATATTGATCAAAGAAAAATTCCAAACACTTGCTGATGCCGGCTATCGTTGACACCAACAAAGTAAAATTATCTTCCTTTGTCGACTCCCTATATAAGACCTTATGTTTGAGGTTGTTTTCACTCAAATAACGAGAAACATACTACTCCTCTTACTAATATGGAAGATCGGAGTGTCAAAATATTACCTACTATGTTGGTTACCATCCTTCTTTTTCTCACTTCCATGTTTAGCTCAACACGGGCTCGAGCTGTTATTGATCCATTACTAAGTTCATCCAGCACTGAATCCATTATAAAGCAGGAAAGCAACTTGGTAACTTACATTATCTTCTTAAAGAAACCGGAAGATATGCTGTCTGCTGAACGCGAAGAACTGGATAGCTGGTATCAATCATTTTTACCAGAAGTTACCACCTCAAGCTCAAAACAACAGCGCTTGGTACATTCCTACCACAACGTGGTCACGGGGTTTGCTGCAAAACTTACAGAGAAGGAAGCAAAGGCTATGGAAATGAAGGAAGGGTTCGTGTCAGCCCATCCCCAGAAGGTTTTCCGTGTGAAGACAACTCATACTCCTAGCTTCTTGGGTCTACAGCAAAATTTAGGATTTTGGAACCACTCCAATTATGGAAAGGGAGTGATAATTGGAGTCTTGGACACTGGAATAACACCAAGTCACCCTTCATTTAGTGACGAAGGAATGCCTCCTCCACCAGCAAAATGGAAAGGGAAATGTGAACTTAATGGAACTCTATGTAACAACAAGCTTATTGGTGCGAGGAATTTTTATTCTGCAGGTAAACCCCCAGTTGATGATAATGGACATGGGACACACACAGCAAGCACTGCTGCTGGAAGTCGAGTACAAGGTGCGAGCTTTTATGATCAGCTCAATGGAACTGCTGTTGGCATAGCTTCCTCAGCTCACCTGGCAATATATCAAGTTTGTGACGGCTTTGGTTCTTGTGAGGAAAGCAATATATTAGCTGGAATGGACACTGCAGTAGAGGATGGCGCCGATGTGCTTTCACTGTCCCTTGGTGGTGGATCGCTACCATTCTACGAGGATTCAATTGCAATAGGTGCATTTGGTGCAATTCAAAAGGGCATTTTTGTGAGTTGTGCTGCAGGGAATGAAGGACCTTATAAAGAATCATTATCAAATGAGGCCCCATGGATCCTCACTGTAGGAGCAAGTACCGTTGACAGAAGCATAAGAGCAACGGTGTTGCTTGGAAACAAGGCGTCATATGATGGGCAATCCTTTTACCAGCCAACAAATTTTTCTTCAACGTTGTTGCCACTTATTTATGCTGGTGCTAATGGTAGTGATACAGCAGCATTCTGCGATCCAGGGTCCTTGAAAGATGTTGATGTCAAGGGAAAGGTTGTGTTGTGTGAGAGTGGTGGATTTTCAGAATCAGTTGATAAAGGCCAAGAAGTGAAGTATGCTGGTGGTGCTGCAATGATTATCATGAATGATGAGCTTTCTGGCAACATTACCACAGCCGATTTCCATGTATTGCCGGCATCAGATGTTACTTATGCTGATGGCTTGAGTATCAAAGCCTATATAAAGTCAACATCATCACCGATGGCCACGATACTTTTTAAAGGAACTGTTTTTGGGGTTCCGTATGCCCCCCAGCTTGCTTACTTTTCCTCAAGAGGCCCAAGTTTGGAAAGTCCGGGGATCTTGAAGCCAGACATTATAGGCCCTGGCGTTGACATTCTAGCAGCGTGGCCATATGCTGTGGACAACCACAGGAATACAAAATCCACATTTAATATGATTTCAGGCACCTCAATGGCTACTCCCCATCTTAGTGGGATTGCAGCATTGCTTAAAAGCTCGCACCCTGACTGGTCACCTGCTGCCATAAAATCTGCAATAATGACTACTGCTAATTTAACGAATCTTGGAGGAACGCCAATTACTGATGATAGCTTTGGTCCAGTTGATGTGTTTGCCATTGGTTCAGGCCATGTGAATCCAACAAAAGCAGATGATCCAGGGCTTGTTTATGATATCCAACCCGACGATTACATTCCCTACTTATGCGGTCTTGGCTACAATAACACAGAGGTAGGAATCATCGTGCAGCGCCCTGTGACATGCTCAAACAGTTCCAGCATACCAGAAGCACAGCTAAACTATCCTTCATTTTCTATAAAATTGGGGTCAAGTCCTCAGACTTACACAAGAACGGTAACAAATGTTGGCCCTTTCAAATCATCTTACATTGCTGAGATCATTGCACCACAAGGTGTTGATGTTAAAGTAACACCCAATGCAATTCCATTTGGCGGGGGGATCCAAAAGCAACCTATTCAGTGACATTTACTCGAACTGCCAACGTGAACTTGCCATTTTCTCAGGGATATCTGAATTGGGTTTCTGCTGATCATGTTGTTAGAAACCCAATTGCAGTTACATTTGAATAGGAAAAGTCTTAGGGTCTTGGCCATGTCATCTGATGTTCTTAGAGGTTGTTTGATTTATGCCGTTATAGCATACATCACTTTGAATAAAGTGAAACTAAAAACCAACTTGTTTGAGAAATTGATTTGTGTATTTTTACGTGGTGTATGTCTCCAATAAATATATTGCTATTTTTATCTTACATGAATATATTTCGCAATAGGGTTACTTGTCATCATTTAGATAATGAGTGTATAAAAAAAAAATCAACCTATAAAAATTTAACTTGATGTCATTTTTATTTTATTTTTGTATAAAAATAAAAAAAATAACATAAAAAATAAATGAGTTTTTTTATATTTCTTGATCAATGAAAAGTTGACACAAATAATGAGATATTTAATATATTTTATCATAAACACAATATCCCATGAATAAAAAAACCAAATAAAATAATATTAGCGTAGTATGGACAAAATATCTAAGTGTTTTTATAAATCTTTATAAATAAAGGATCTCATCCTAGATAAAAAAAAAAAAAATTTCTTAGGAGATGCATAATTCTCTTAAAGACAAACTCTTCAAGTAAGGAATCTTTCATAAAAGCTCTCAAATCCTTTTCTTTTATACTTGAAATTTATAAAGGACAAAACTTTATTAGATCAAGCCTAAAGTCTCATAAGAATTCTTTAACAAAATTTTAAGATAAATCAAATATGCTCTTTAAAGTATCTAATAATCAAATCTTGCTCTACAATAAATACCTGAATTCATGTTCTTGTATAACACAAATCTTGTTTGATTTCACAAATTAATAAATCAAGATACCATAACTTGAATTCAAGAAAAACAAATCAAAAAACAATTTTATTCTTTTGTAAGAATATTTTAAACATGGATTATACCCAATTATATATTTTAATAAAATCAAATATTTATATATGTGTTTACCTAATTTTTAGGTAAGATGTTTTTAGGGTTTCCATTAATTTCAAATATTTAAATATGGATTATACTCGATCATGTATTTTAATCATAATCTTGTTAGCTTTAATTGTATTTTAAAAAACCTAAACTCACAACAACAAACAACAAACAATAAATTTGAATTAAAAAAATTTATAATATTATTTTAATAGTTAATACAAATATTTTAATTACAATAAAAAAAATTCCTAATAAAATGGAGTTAGAGGTGGAAGAAGAGAAAACAAATTTGGACTAGAAAGTCCTAAAAAAGAAAGATAATATGTCAAAAAATATGCTTAAGTTGGTTGCATTACTTCTTGCTTTGTTCTTTATAATTTGCCTCTAGATTAGCCTTCAAAATAGGATGATTGTTCATCAACTTGTTATTAAACCATTTCTTAAATGACTAGTGATGGCTAGCTGGGACTGGATTGTGAAGTGTCTATAATAATAATAAAAAAACTATAATTTACCTTTATATCTTGTGTCATAATCATAAATATTATAAACTTGATTTATATAGGTTCTATTAATAGCTCTAGCTTTCAACTACAACTTGATAAGGATAAAAATGCATATAAGGATAAGGATAAACCTCAGCATAATAAGAATAAAACCTCAGCATTTGAGCCTATCGAAAAACACTGAGATTAGTCTCATTGTTTTTAAACTTCTGTTTCTTTATTTATCCTTGGATTCTCTTATGTATGTAAACTTTTGTAAAGATAAATGATCTGTAACAAATTTTGAATGTACATATTTATGGCTGAGAGAACATGGTTTTTCTTAAGTATTTGTAAAAATATTTTAATTCTTTCATGGCATTAAAGTAACTCTTCTAATAATCCTATAACTGTTACAATGTATTCTTTATTATCTCTCGTTGCATTTTATCTTCCAGCTCAAGTGATTTCCATCAAACTTGATGGAATTAACTTTTTTGTCTGGTCTACTCAATTGCTTCTTCTATTTTGGAGCTATGGACTCTTAGGAATTACTGATGGTTCTGATTTCTATCTTCCTTAATTTTCCTGCAAAGAACATAAAGCTCAAGGGATTCTTAATTCTACTTATCTAGCTTGGTAGTATAAGGACCAAACCATACTTGGCTGGATTATTTCTTTATTATCTTTCACGGTGGTTTCTATTATTTATAGCATTGAGACTTCCCATCTTGCTTGGCAAGCCCTTGGTGCACATTTTGCTACGCCCTCAACTTCTTGCATTTCTCTTATTAAGAGAAAGTCATAGTCTTTACAGCAAGGTTCCCTATCCTGTCAAAATTTTTTAGATGAAGTTAAAAATCTTGTTGATGAATTCTTTACTATTGGGAAACTAATTGCTAATTTTAATTTAATATTATTTGTTAATAGACTTAATTCTTCATTTTATTCTTTTATCACTACATATATGCTTCTTTCTAGAAAGGGATTTATGCCTTTTTCAGAGTTCCATGCAAAACTACTGAACTATGATTTTATACAACAATTTCATACCCACTCTATTCAATTTGAGGCTGGCTTATATGATCTTTACTTATATAAACTTGGCTTCAAAATAGGTTCTCACCATAACAATGCTAAACCTCACTTTTTAGGGATGCCTAAAGGTTCAGGTGGTGCTTTTTCCTAGTTTAGGTAATTTTTCCCTCACTTACCTCACACATCTCTATGCTTTCCTCTAAAACTTGCTCTTGCTCACTATGCCAAATCTGTAAGTGTGAGGGGCATTAGACCTTGGATTGTTTTAATAGAATGAATTACACATTTTAGGGTCATTATCTTTTTATTGAATTATTCATCAAGGTTGTAGAGGTTAATACCACTTATCTAAATCAAAAGCAATGGTATGTGAATAGTAGGGCTAATATTCATGTTACCTTTAATGTTACTAATTTTGTAACCTCTCAACTATATAAAGGGGATGATTCTGTTGGGATAGACAACGGAACAAGTTTGTCTATATATCTTGCATTGACAATGTTTCTATTAAAACCTTGTCTTTTACTCTTGCTTTAAATAATATTGCCTATTGTCCTCCAGCCTTTGCTAATCTTCTTTATATCAATAAATTTTATAATGATAATAATGTTATGTTTGAACTCACTAGTTCTAATTTCTATGTGAAAGACATATTGACAAGGGACACGCTTCTAATAGGACTAAGTGACAATAGATTATATTCGATTAACCTTCGTCAATTTTCTTCCTTCCTATACAGTGCTCTCACAATGATTGTTGGAGTCAAGGCTTTTATATCTACTTGGCATTATTTTCTAGGACATCTTTCCATGGATATTCTTCATCATGTCATTTCTAATTTTTCCCTTCTAATTAGTGATTCAATCAATAAAAAGTTTGTATGTGTGTCTTGTCAAGTAGGCAAGTCCAGACAATTACCATTCTCTAATTCTTTAAGAGAATTTACTGCTCCTCTTGAATTAATCCATTCTAATATCTGGTCTACTTCCACTTCATCTTTAAGTAGTTGTTGCTATCATGTTATTTTTATTGATGATTTTACTTGTTTTTGTTGGATATTTCTATTTCAAATAAATTTGATGTTTTATTCCATCTTTGTTAAATTCAAGCTTTTAGTGGAAAAACAATTCAACTCCATAATCTAACAATTTCAAAGTGATAATGGTGGTGAATATTGTTCTACTATCTTTAAACAGTTTTTTATTGACAATGGTATTTTTCACCTTTTGATGTCCATATGCATCTCAACAAAATGATCTTACTGAGAGAAAATATCATCATATTATGGATATGGGGCTTACTTTTCTTGCTCAACCTGGCTTATCTAAAAAATTTTAGGTTAATGCTTTCCTAACTATTATCTTGATAATTAATTGATTATCTAGCAAAGTTCTTCATTATTTATCACCTTATAGACGCTCTTTTCACCATCCACCTAGCTTCACCTATTTTCAAGATTTTGGATGTCAATGTTTTCCATGTCTTTGTCCTTAAATATATGATAAATTATCATATCGTAGTACACCTTGTATTTTTATTGGTTATAGTTCTAATAACAAAGGATTTTATTATTTAGACCCTTCATCTAGATATGTCTATATATCTCAAAATGTGATTTTTGATGAAGAAAAATTTTCAACACAATCCATTCTCACAGATCCTGTCAGCTGCATCTCCTCCTCAGGTAAGACTCTAGGTTTGTCCTTCACTTTTCCTTCTTATATTTCCAATTAATCATCTAACTCTCATATTTCCTACTCATCATCTGATTTTTCTCCTCTATCTGAATCTTCTTTACCATAATCACCTTATACTTGTGACTCACCCAACATTATTCCTTATTATCTGTGTCAATTTTTAATTCTTCTATTGCTCTCTAAGAGATTAAATAACTTAACCTCCAAGCTAGAGATCTCCCCTCGTCTCTTCCTCTCAGATTATCATTAGATCACAAACTAGTAATCTTAAGCCTCATAAGTTTCCTGATTTTCATTTATATTCTACTTATCACCCCCTCCAAGCATTGTATGCAAGTTTGGTTTTTCCTAAGCCATGAACCTACTCATAATTAGCATTAATATCCAAGTGTGTACAACAATGAACAATGAATTTCAATCTTTATTAAAGAATAAAACTTAGTCATTGTGTTCTCTTTCTCTTGAAAAGAATGTGGTTCCTTATAAATGGGTTTTTAAACTCAAACGTCAACTTGTTGGCAGTGTTGAATGTCATAAGGCTAGACGGGTAGCTGTCAGTTATCTATAAAGGAGCGGGATTAATTTTATTGAAACTTTCAGCCTAGTCATTAAACTTTCTACTGTCCGTATGGTTCTCGCTCTTGCCATTTCTATTTACTGGGACATTCAGTAGCTTGATGTTTCTAATGCCTTTCTTCATGAATTATTAGAAGAGGAAGTTTATTTATCTTAGCTGAAGGGTTTTGTAGATCCAATACACCTCAACTTTGTCTAGAAGCTTCATAAATCCATCTACGGGTTAAAACAAGCTCCTCGCACATGGTTTTCACAGTTCCTAAGTTGATCCTTTATTATTTACTTATCACCTAGAGAACATCCATGTCTTTCAGTTAATCTATGTGGATGATATTCTTGTTACCTTTAATGACCAGAATTTTGTTAGCTCTCTTATCTCACAACTCCAAGTTAAGTTTGCTATGAAGGATCTTGGTCAGTTGATATATTGTTTGGGCAATGAGGCCACATACAACTCTACTGGTTTACATCTTCATCAAACAAGATATATTATAGATCTTTTGAATCGTATGCAACTAATTGGTATTCATCTATTCATCAAATTTCACCAAATTCGTTAAGACCCCACTGAATAGAGGCACACAATGGGTGCCTTATAGTATGTCACTATCACACACCCTGACATATTATATTTTATGAATCAATTCTATCAACATCTACAAGTACCAACCTCTGCTCATTAGACAACAACCAAGCATGTGTTATGATATTTAAACCATACAAATTATGGGCTTTTCAACAAACCTAGCTCTTTTGCCATTAATGCCTACTATGATTTTGATTGGGCGTGTGATCCTGATGATAGACATTCCACTTATAGTTATGGTGTTTTTGTTGGACCCAATCTTATCTCCTAGTTGGTTAAGAAACAACTTGTAATGTCCAAGTTAAGTATTGAAACTGAATACTAGTGTTTGGCTCTCGTTACTATTAAGGTATATTGGTTGCGAATGCTATTGCATGAGCTATAGGTTTCTCTTGCTTTTGCTCCATTTGTGTGGTGTGATAACATCAATGTCTTAGCTCTTGCCTCTAATCTAATTTTTCTTGCACAATTCAAATATATTGAAGTGGATTACCACTTTGTATAAGAAAAGGTGGCCAATAAAGATATCGGTTTTGCTTTCTCTAGAATAAACTTTTTGCAATAGAACTCCTTGATAGCTTATAAGAAAATGATAAGGATAAAGCTGCATGTAATGATAAGGATAAGCCTCAGCATGATAAGGATATAAAACCTTAGTCTGTCAAAAGATACTGAGATTAGTTCCATAGTAGTTAAACTTTTATTTTCTTGTTTATCCTTAGATTCTCTTCTGTATGTAAACTCTTGTAAATATAAATGGTCTGTAACAAACTTTGAATATATATATATATATATATATATATATATATAGCTGAGAGAACATATTTCGTGTCAGAAATATTTTAATTCTTTAACAATTAAAAATCATATTTTAAATTAGTTGAAATGTCATCTGTATATTTCACACATATGCAAGTGTTACATGCTTCTTTCTATAACAAAAGTTGATATTTCATAATCAAAGTAATATATATATCAAATATATTATAACTTTTCAAAAAAATATTTACAACGACCGTTTCAACTCTGCCGTTGACAAAGAGTTTTCATTGAGCACCTGCCAGAAAATAGTAGATTGTGAGCTGCAAAACAAACATGTTAGAAAGTGTTTTAAATAATATATTAATATTTTTCACTGTTTAGTAAAACTGACTCCATTGAGTTTAGTTTGTAAAATCACTCATATAGGCTTGGAATGATGTGGAGTTACGTATCACTATCCTTCTCATCATCTTTCAGTTTAGTTGTAAAATCACTCTTGAACACGGATTTTAACATCTTTTAAAACTCTCGAGATTTTCTTCTCTCTCTGTTTTTTTTTGCGGGGGGAGGGGTGGGGGCTTTATTTTAATCCTCTTCTCTTCTGTTCTCTTTTCTCGCCTTGCCTTGCCCCTCTTTCACTGCTATAAATATTGCAAGCTATTGACGCTCAAAGAATCAGAATAATGACGACGGCTAACCTTATTACAAAAATCTCAATTCTCGACACGACACAACGCAACGCAACACAACCCTATTACTTGGTCGGACCGACTCGTCACGATATGTCCCACCCCGACACGTCGTCTCAAATACTATTGTTGTTGTTGTTGTTGTTGGTAACGTTGTCCAAAACTACTGTCCGGCGCGTCACCTTCGCCGCACCGAAGTCATCCTCCCTCTTTTTATCTCCCACATTAAAATCCCCAAACGCTAATACCAAAACCTAAAATTCACCTATTCAAACCAGTCAGCGGCCATCTCCTTCTCCATCCTTAATTGATTATGGAAGATCTGATCGAATCATCTTCTGTTACTCCGTCAACCGCACCACACTCTCGTTCATTGCCCATCCGTGAAGATTGTTGGAGTGAAGAAGCTACCTCTACTCTTGTTGATGCTTGGGGACGTCGTTATCTTGAACTTAACAGAGGTAATCTCCGTCAGAAGGACTGGCAAGATGTTGCCGATACCGTCAACGCTCTTCACGGCCATACCAAGAAAACGCACCGCACTGATGTCCAGTGCAAGAACCGGATCGACACCATTAAGAAGAAATACAAGATCGAAAAATCTCGTGTCGTCTCCTCCAACGGTACCCTCATGTCGTCTTGGCCCTTTTTTGAACGCCTTGACGCTTTGATTGGATCTAATTTTAATTCATCTATTAAGAAACCGCCCTCTCCGTCCATCTCCCCTTCTCCTCCCGTGGCTCTCCCATTGCATCCTACTTACCGGAGGACTCCTCCGGTTAGTTCTACTCCGCCGCCGCAGCCAGCGGCCCTGGCGGTGGCGTTGCCACAGAAGAGGGCTTTGCCTGTGGATGATGGTGGTTATTTTAGGAGGAATTATTCGGCAATGGCAGCGGCAGCGGCAGCACAAGAGTCAGATAGCGAGGAGGAGGAGGAAGAGGAGGAGGAGTTTGAGGCGGGGGAGAGAGAGAGCGTAGAGGAGGACGGGGAGGGGGAAGGGATTAAGAGATTGGCACGTGCGGTAGAGAAATTTGGGGAGGTTTATGAGAGGGTGGAGAGCGAGAAGTTGAAGCAAATGGTGGATTTGGAAAAGCAAAGGATGAAGTTTGCTAAGGATTTGGAAATGGAAAGGATGAGGATCTTCACCGAGACGCAGATTCAGCTTGAGAAGATCAAGAAGGGTAAGCGTGCACCGGATAATGAGAGGGATTATTGATACTTGAGAAATTGAGAAATCAACAATGAAATTGATCCGTCTTCTTTGTGTAAAAAAACTTTGATGTAAGATTAGGGTTTGATTTGATGAACGAATTTTAATGTTATAATTGTGGATTTTGTGCACAATTCGATAATGTTCGAGGAAAATTAGTTACAGATGACGATATTTATTTTGTTAGATTAGTTCAATTTAGTTACTTTGTCACCTATTTAATTGGCTGAGCAGGGGGGGAGGGGCTGTTTTGTTGTAAAATTGGAGTTTCTTGAAGAAGGCAGCATGAGGGGGGGACATGGTTGTAATCAAACGCTTACTGGGTATGTCAGATTATAATGTGAAGCAGATGGCAATGTTACTTGGTGACCTTCTGCAAAACAGCTCAGGGAAACGATATGGAGTCAACTGTTGGAGGATACTAGAGATGGGTTCCTGTTCGGATTTGGTTAGAAGGGCCCAGTTTTGTTTCTATCCTCCAGTGAAGATAAGGTACCGGTACCTGATTATTTAAGGTTTGCCGGTAGAGATGGGAATCTGAAAACATATTTGAGTACTGTGTTACACCAGAGGTTCTTGTGCCTGGTTTCAGAGTATTTTCAATGATCAACAACAACAAACTTGTTTACTTCCTGGTGCAAATGCTCTTCAAATTACATCATCTTGTGCATTCTTTATTTTTTCCTCCCATTAATGCATCTGAATCCCTATGATGCAGTGATTTTAGTTCTGATCTCCTGGATGCTCCTTGTTGTGGAAGTTTATTTTGCTTTTCCTTGTCTATGTCGAAGTTTGCTGCAGGTTCTGTTTCTGGTAAGTGTTATTGAGCTCATTTTGTCTCAACGTGGTGCCTCTGCAAAGTGATTCCATTTAGTTGCGATCTTTGTCCATTGCTGAACTGCTTGTGCTCTTCATTAGTGAAATTTATTCCTCATGTTTTCTGGTGGCCCGTTATTCGCGGTCCTCTCAGCCAAAGTGTTTATAGGCTTCTGCCCTTCTTTTGTTTTGCCCCCCTCCCCCACCCCCTCCTCTTCTTGTCTGCTGGATAGATTAAGTTCTAAGATGAAGTTGCCGTTGCTCTCTTTTTGGTGATATGTTTTACTGGTACTCGTACTGCTTGCTAGTTGCTACAATTATCCGCGGCAGATGGATTCTGGTTTTGAAATAGGGATGTTTTAAAATGGCTGGGAAGCTGCAGCTGCTGCTATCAATGTTTATGTTTGTGCCTCACCTGTTCCGAGCTCCTTGCACTGGTTCCGTTTATGTTACTGCAGTCCTTTAGTTAATCATTTGTTTTTGTCAGTTTTATGTTATGCCAATATCTGGCCTCAGTCAAGTATCAACCTCTGTGTCTCGTACAGCATATCTATTTCCTGGCATGGAAAAGGTGATGCAATCACCTGGAATAATTAAACAAGATTAAGATCAGCGTCCAAGGTCAATCAAGCATATAGCAGAAGATCAATCACCATTACTCCTTGTTGATTGCACTGACAAGCATGGCAGTGTTACCAAGTTCACGCCCTCCTGCTGTATTTAGTAATTATGTCAAACAGGTTGGAATAGACCCATCCATCAACTTCCAAAATACCAGAAATGCCTGCCGTCGTTCATTTCCATATGCAAACTCTCTCTACTACGCTATATAAATGCGTGTTTAGGTTCGTGCGTTGACTCACAAAATCCATCATTTTCTAGTTCTTTCCCTAGAATGGAAAACAACAGTTACTGTTTCCAACCATGGGGAATGTCTTTCTAGTTGGTCTCATCTCCATGTTTTTAGCTTCTCTCAAGCGTACACTGAAGGAGGGGAACCACTAGGAACTTTGAAAACTAATCAAGAAGGCCTATTTGAAACTTACCTCATCTTTGTAAAGAAGCCAGAGGGGGGAGTTTCTGCCGATGACTTGGACAGCTGGTACAAGTCATTTTTACCGGCTACCATACCAAGTTCAAACCACCAAGAACGCATGGTGTATTCCTACAGAAATGTTGTCACTGGGTTTGCTGCAAAACTAACGGCAGAAGAAGCAAAAGCTGTGGAAGATAAGGATGGATTTCTGTCAGCAAAGCCCCAAAAAATACCGTCTTCTCTACTTACAGCTCACAGTCCAAACTTCTTGGCGTTCCAACAAAATTTAGGATTTTGGAGAAACTCGACTTATGGAATGGGAATGATTATTGGGGTTCTTCATTCACTGATAAAAAAGTTCCGTGTCCACCAGCCAAATGGAACGGGAAATGTAATTTCAATGGAACCGCAACAACAAAGTCATTGGTGCAAGAAATTCCATTTCAACGAAAGTGGCACCATCATTTGATGATGAAGGCCATGAGATTCAGCCTAGCACAGCAGCAGGAAATTTTGTAAATGACACCAATGTTAGGCAGCGCTAATGGCACAGCAGTTGGCATGACACCTCTGGCTCACTTGACCATTTACAAAGTTTGCTCTGATTTCGGTTGCTTGGACAGTGATATATTGGCTGCAACGGATGCTGCCGTTGAGGATGGGATGGATGTGCTTTCCTTTTCCCTTGGCGGTGGTTCAGCACCTTTTTTTGAAGATTCAATGGCAGTGGGGTTTTTGGAGACACTCATAGAGGAATTTTCGTGATTTGTACAGCAGGGAATGAAGGTCCATATAATGGTTCTTTTGTAGTGTTTGGCATTGGGTTTAGTCCCCCGCCTTTCGAAAAATTTGTTTTTTTTTAATTATTTTTTTATTACTAAATTTTAATATTCTATAAAAAATAAATTTTATTTAATATTTTTATTTTAATACATTATAAAAAACATTTTAAAAATTATCTTCTCACTGTTGGAGCGAGCAGCGTTGATAGAAGTATAAGAGTAGATATGTTGGTGGCAAATTCCAAGTATTTTTTTGTCGAATCCCTTTTCTAGCCAAATTCACCTCCATATATGAGTCATGTTTACACAAGCTCTAATGGTTCTGAATCAGTAGCATTTGGTGCACCAAAATCATCGACCGATATAGATGTCTAAGGCAAGATTGTTCTTCATGAGAGAGATGATGGGACAGCACAAAGTGACAAAGGACAAACGGTGAAGAATGCTGGTGGTGGTGCTATGATTCTTGTAAGTGACAAGGATAATGGCTACAGTATCTTAGCAGATGTTTATGTACTCATTACATCACATGTGAATTATTAAAGCTCAGCTGAGCATCAAAGCCTACGTAAACTCAACACAGGTTCCAACAGCAACAATCATGTTTCGTGGAACTAAAAGATATATTATATTGCTGTTTATCTGCTGGCTTATAGCATTATCTTAACTAGGATATTTTTTTCAATTTGTTTGTTTAAGTTTATCTAGGATTAGACTAGCTTATTATACAACTCTTAAATAAAGATCATAACTGATACATTTCTTTAGTTTTTTATATAATTCTATAGTGGTTGTTTCCTTTTATAAATAAAACATTGAGGATGATAATAACCCATCAAGACATTTCTTTGCTATTTGTTTTTTTAATTATAAAGACTTGTTTTTTTTGTTTTTCTTCGGGTTAATAAACATAAATTTATTCTTTATATATTAATTTTTTACAATAATTAATATTAGAGCTCCTCTAATTTTTAAAAGGTTTGTGAGTAAAAACATGAGAGAATAGAGAGAATAAAATAAAGTTTTTTGCTTTAAAGGTTGGTGATGAAAACACACAAGAGATTAAGTGAGTTTTTTTTTGCAAATTTTCTAATAAAAACACTAGTGTTCATAAGGTAGAATTATAGTATATGGATTGTGAAAATGAAAACTTATCTCATAGAGTTTGATTTGTAGGAGATAGTAGAGAGTGATGAGTAACCTACTCCCCTAGAAAACAATCCTACAATTGTACAAATGAAATTTTTCAATGAAAAAAGACAAAGCCATTCAAAGCTCTTTCTTGTCTTTATAATACTATAAGTGAAGACATCTTCATAAAGATTATGGTGTGTAAATTTGCTATAGAAACATAGGATAAATTAAAAGCAGAATTTTATGGTGATGAGAAGTCAAGAAAAATACAGGTTTTAAATCTTACAAAACAGTTTAAAAGTTTGAAAATGAAAGAAACTAAAACCATCAAAGATTTCTCTTCTCAAATTTCAAAAATTATGAATCAAGTGGGACTTTGGGACTTTTAGGAAAAGATTTTCGAGATTCAAGAACAATAGAGAATGTTCTGGTAAGTCTTTTAGAAAAATTTAAATATAAAATTTGATCTTTAGAAGATTCTAAATATTTTTCTGAAATGAGCCTACAAGAACGAGTAAATACATTACAAGTTGTGGAGCAAAGGTAAGTTTATAGATAAGAAGGATCAAGTGAAAGAGCTCTTATTATAGTTTATAAGAAGAAAAGTTGGCTAAGAATTTTTACAGAAACAATCAAGAAGGAAAAAAAAAGGCTGACAATCCAATAATTAGCAACAAAATTGTAACAACATCTTCACTAGAAGGAAATAGAAGAAAGAATATTTTCCTGCTTATGAATTCTATCAAAAAATAAATCATCTTAAGGTTTGGTGTTGGCTTAAGAATGCACAATTTCAAAACTGCAAGTAATTTGATCACATCCAAATATTCTATAAAAATAAAATAAAAACAATAAAATAAGCTCAAGTAGCTGATTGTTCAAAAGTCAAGGAAGATATTTTATTCATGGTACAATATAAAAGATGTGTAACATAGTAAAGACACACGACTCATCATGGCTCATTGATAGTGACTAGACGAACCACATAGCAGTAAATCTGATCTTATTCAGAGACATTGATAAAAACTATCTATCTAGAGTCTGAATTGACAATTAATGCCATGTAAAGGTTGAAGAAAAAAGCAATTGAAGTAGAAACATTATTAGGTACAAAAAACTCCAAAAAATCTTTTTTATGTACCTAAAATCAATAAGAATCTAGTTAGTGTAGGATAATTAATTGAATCTGGTTACTCAATATTCTTTAATGATAAAGTGTGTAATATTAAAGATAAAAATTGAGTGCTACTACTTTCTACAAAAATAATGAATAAAAATGTTAATGTTGATTGGAGAGAAGTATACTTGAGTGCTAACGCTTATTAGAACAATGAATCTGTTATTTAGCATAAACGATTAGGAAACTTCAATTATACAACTTTAAAAAGAATAGCTGACTTGCAAATGACTTACAGTTTACCAGATATATAGGAACAAAAGATTATTTATAAAGCTTATCAGTTAGGAAAACAAACTAGAGTTGTTTTTCCTAACAATGCATTCAGAGCACCATCAAAACTCCAACTTGTAAACACAGATGTGTGTAGGTCGATGCATAATGAATCATTAAATGATTTAAAGTATTTTTTTATTTATTGATGATTATAGTAGGTTTTATTAGGTTTACTTTTTAAAATCAAAATCTGATATGTTTGCTGAGTTTGTTAAGTTCAAAACAGTAATTAAACTAAAGATAAGGAACAAATTAAAGATATTGAAATTTGACAATAGAGAAGAATATACCTCTCAATAATTTGAGACATACTTAGCAAAAGAGGGGATCAAACACTAGCTAAGAAGTCCCTTGACACCACAATAGAATGGTGTTAGTGAAGGGAGAAATAGAACTTTGCTAGATATAGCAAGATGTTTGCTATATGAGAAAAAACTACAATTGAATTTTTAGGTAAAGGCAGTGAACACAACATCATATCTTTTAAAGTAAATAACTTCAAGAATTTTAGCAAAAAAAATTCCTTATAAACTCTAGGATGGTTTTAAACCCAACATTGATCATGTAAAAGTGTTTAATTGTGTTTGTTATATCCTGAAACCTAAAGTTAAAAGAAGAAAACTCGATCAGAAGGCTGATATATGAATTCTTATAGGCTATAACATAACATCTAATGCTTATAAAATTTGTGATCTGAATTTTAACAAAGTTGTGATTGTTAGAAATGTAAAAGTTACAGAAAATGCTACATGGAATTGGAAAAATACATAAGGTAAAGGATCAAAACAGATGCAACAAATTGAGTTGGATGTTGTAAAAAATATCAATGACCAACCAGTAAATAGGACAAGGTCTTTAACAAATATTTACAACAGATGCAATATAACTGAGCAGAACCGATAGATGAAGAAGCCATGATTTCTCAAGTATGGATAGCATCAATAAAGAAGGAGCTTGTGATGATATAAAAAAAATCAAACATAGATACTAATTGACAAACCAACTCACTAGAAGGTAATTTGAGTGAAATGAATTTTCAAAACAAAATTGAATGCATAGTAAGATTAATAAGAATAAAGCCAAACTTATAGTGAAAGGATATTCACAGGAGGCAGGCATCGATTTCACAAATACATTTGCTGCAGTTTCCAATCATGAAACAATAAAGGTCCTGTTTGTTCTAGCAGCATAAAACAATTGGTATATCTTTTAGTTGGATGTTTAATCTGTATTTTTGAATGATGTTTTAAATAAGGAGATTTATGTTAAACAACATGCTGGTTTTGAAAAATCAAACAAAATATATTTACTAAAGAAGGCATTGTATGGACTAAAACACGCTCCTGTAACTTGGTACAACAGATTGGATAATCATCTTTTAAGCTTAGGATTTGACAGGAGTATGAATGAGGTAATTTTATATGTGAAGCATCTTGATAGATATAAACTAATTATATTATTTTATGTAGATCATTTGCTAATCACAAGAGACAATGAGCAGCTTATAGAGGAGTTTAAAATCAATATTAAAGATACATTTGAAAATGAATGAACTTTGTTTGTTGACATATTTTTTTAGGAATGAAAGTCACGTAGTTTAATCAAGGTTACTTTTTTTATTAAAAACATTTTTCCTTAAAAATACTAAATAATTTTATATTGGCTAATTGCAAGCCAGGACATCTATGATACAGGAGCAGAGTTTTTTTCTGTTTTCAACTACTCAAAACAAACAGCCCTCTTTTTTTTTCTCCACCGTTTCCATTCCCCTCCTTTTTTTTCTCCGCTACCCTCTATTTATAAGCAAGAGGAGAGGACTCCCCTGCTCGGTTCCATCGTGGTGCAAAGGGGAAGCGGGTTGCCTTACCTCTGCTGGGTAAGGTGGCCGGCCGTTTGCAGGGCATGGTGTCCCTCTCCTTTATTTATCACGTTGGTAGGGTACGTGGGAGCATAGGATGTTGTCAGTTTTATGCAAGTGGGAAGGAGATAAAAGGCGAGCGGGAAGAAGATTTTAAAAGCCTTCTTCTCCCCCGTCTCTAGATTCACAAGGGAGAAGAATATGTACAGTATCGTTTAAAACAATACCATGTTTCAATTTTTTTTTTTAAATAAAATATAATTAGAAAAACTTAAAAATGGATTATGACAGCTGTACTTAACAGGCACATGTACAAATATTTAATTTGTTGTGAATTATCTTTCTAGGTTTATACAGTATCTAAGTTAAATTTATCTTATGACAGTTAAGAAAATACTGAGATATTTGAAAGAGACTGCAAGATTTGACATACATTTTATAAAATCCAGCTCAATCAATCTTGATAGATTTCGAGACAATGACTGGGGTGGAAGTGATGAAGGAATGATGATTACTTCGAGTTATTGATTTGCAATGGGAAAGAGTGTGTCATGTTGGAATTCAAAGAAGCAACTAGTAGTGGTACACTCCACACTAGAGGCTGAATACGTAGTTGCATATGTGGCAGCAAAAAAATTAATTTGGCTAAGAAAGATGTTAAGTGATCTAGATTGCAATCAACAAAATTCCATATAATTGTTTTGTGACAATATGTCAACTACAGCTATCTCTAAAAATTATGTCTTCCATGACAGAACCAAGCAAATAAAGATTAAATTTCATGCTATTAAGCAATTTCAGTAAGATGAGAAATTAAAGTTACGTTACTGCACCTCTGAAGAACAACTAACAGATCTATTTATCAAGTCATTAGCCAAAAATAAATTTAAAGATATTAGGGAAAGAATTTGAATGGATAGCTTTGAAATCAAGGAAGAGTGTTGAAGTCTGGTATCAACCATATGTTCACTTAATTATTTAACTTATTTTTATGAAGTTTATATTTGATATATAGGGATTTAATTTGAAAAAAAAATCATTCAATGACTAAATTTTATATATATTGCTATAAATATGATAACAAAAGATATTTCAATTAAGAACTTGTTTGTAAGACAAATATTATACAGTGATCAAAATAAAGTTTTCAAAATTATATGAACGAAATGTGAAATGTGCTTAGGAGAAGAATCATATTTTGAACATGTAACACATGTCAATTTATAATGGTGTTAATGATACAACTGATAGAATGATATACAAATAATTAAAAAAAATATAAAGTACATGGTTGATATTAAAATAAAAAATAATAGATAAATCTTTTTAAATAAAAAATAAAAAATACAGGGATGAGAGAAACATTGATCTATTTATTAATCAGAATCTATTTATCTAAGAGCATTCTCTCCTAAAATTTTATACTGACTTACTTTTTTTATATATCTTAAAATTTAGGGACTGAAATGTAAAAACAACAATTAAATAAATTTTAGTGTCAAAATAAAAAATATAAAAATAGAAGTGATAAAAAATTAATAACTTATGGACTAGAGTGTAATTTTCCATGCATTATGAACAATAGACATGGAAACAAAAAAAGGTTTATTTTTATAATAAACTTAGTGATTTAACCGTCCCGTATTTGTTAACAATAAACACAATATAGACAATTCATTCATGTCTAAATTTGTTCCCATGACCTTTTCCCGAGATATCATAATGTGAAAAGCAAAATACCAGGGTCCATGGCTCAAAATCATTGAGTATTTTCTAACATTTTTCGTTAGAAATGCATACAAGAGAGATCTGGATCCCAAATTTTAGTTCCACCATTATCAATTCAGAGGAAACCGAGCCACAACACCACCTTATTCATACACATACAAGCTAACATTGTTTGCTTACAATTTAAGCTGTTCAGTGCACAAGAATTTTCCATTTTCAATCAAATTCTCAGCTAAAACTTCAAACTATGGATGGTGATTCACAAAGGTACGCTGGGAAATGGATCCCCAGACGCGGCCAGGACCTGCCACCTGCCTTAAAATTTGTAGAATTCAGTTAAGTACAGGAACTTCAATACCACCGCCAATCATTCTGAAAAATGCTTCCAAACTTGTGTACATGCTCTTAACATTCTATTCACAACCGTTGGTTCAGAGCTTTATGGCGTTGGAAGACATACTAAAAGGCTGACTATTTTACATCCCTGTTTTATACTGTCCTCCTGTCAAAAGAATGTCATGCCTAACCAAAACGACGGCATTTGAGTATCTAAATCTAGTCCAGCACTACACAAATCCACCCTCCATCAGCCAGGGAAGGGTGAAAAAAAATGAAATAACACAATTAGTAACAGCGTAGCCAATTTAATTTCTGTACAGGTTGGTCACAAACCCCCAGTAAAAAAATCTACTATGTAATCAGATCGTCGAATAAAGTACATAAGTATACAACATGACAACATGAGTCCCGATCCCTGGGATACAACTGACTGAGTGCCTGCCTTATGGCAAATTCTAACACCTCACCAGATACAACCCTGTCATCAGGAGAAACTCCAACTACCTCGATCTCTGGTGGATATTCAATCATTTCTCAGATGAATTACGTGAGTGTGACCTTTTACGAGGGCGGCCAAGGTCAGTTACAAAACTTGAGTTTCTGCAAAATGCATCATTAAATCAGCGAAGAAAGATCTATACGATCACAAATTTGGGTTTCCAGAAAAAAAAAAAAAAAGACATGAACTTACAAATTGCCATCATGTTTCTTACTTCTTGAAGGCTCATGTGTTGTCTGAGATGGTCCAGCTGCCTGTCAAAGGTACAATAGCTAAGTTTATATACTTCGCATTGGCAGGTGTAGATTTTCTTGAAAGATGCATGTCAGCACCAATATAGTATATAATGGCAGTTGCAATAGCAGTATTTATGACACTGCTGACATCAACCAGCGAGTTTTCACACCAGTAATCTGATGGCCCAACCGATGGACCAGTGGTATACTTGAAAAACAGGCACATGATAAAAATTACTAATAAAACAATTCAACACTAAGAAGATATCATTTGCTTAGAAAAAATCAAAACAACAAATATTGGAAGATAGAAGTTCTGAAATAGAATACTGTCCACTGATCTGCAAAGTATAAATCACTTGTAACAAGCATCAATTGCTGGTGGGGTACATAAATATTTTGACAGGATTATTATATCAATATTTATCTTCAGAAAGCACTCGTTCAATTCAGTAAGATATTTGCAGACAAGCATACTAACAGGGGGATTTAATTGCTTGATGCTCCTGCTATGGACTTCCAGGTACTCTTCATATGTCTGCAAAAATCAGGAAAAAGACATTTAAGGGTGTAAAAGGTGTAAGGATAATCTATCATCATTAAGTTTTCTCAACAGAAGATAATTGTGCCAATTTCACATATAATAACAGACGATCATCTACAAAAAGATAAATTTGAGTGTCAAGAACAATGAATATACATCGCCATTCACCACAACCACTCTTCATATTTTATCTTGCAGCAGCCATGAATGGGATAAAGCATGTGAAACCTAAAATTTATTGTGGATTCCATGTCTATTTGACCAGATGTGTGTAATGCTTGATGAACGGTTTTGCAGCATGCTACATCCTTGTTGATCTAGAAAGATTAACATTAGAATGGATAATTCTTCCTTTAGACATTAAAGAAAGAGGATGATGCAGGGGCTGGAGTTCAATTAATTATGTAATCTAATCCGATGAAAATTGATTTTTTCTTCATGAGAGATTTGGATATGTTGACTAATATGAAAATAAGTAAAAGATTATAACGCTAACAATTGAGAATCAGATGCAAGATATTGAGATCACTTCCAATTTGTGTTTATTTCATCTATCTAATCCACAGAAAAGTGTATAAAATATCTCATAAAAGAAGAAACACAAATAACCAGGTTTGTATATGTTTTCTTCCAAGTTCAGAGAAACTAAGGTGGGAAACATCATACCATTTCAAGAAAATCATCATCAGTCAGAGTACTAGCAAGAGGGCTTTCCGCTGACAAACCCCAAATATCAGTTCGTGAAGGCATTTCGCAGTGTATTCGCAAATTAGTGGAGTTTCGAGACTGTTTCATCCTTGCAACTTTTGAAGCACCAGAGCTAAGAGCATTGTCAGTGAAACCAGTACCAGTAGGTCCCTGATGTGCTAAATGAAATCTACTTGCTTCATCATGTTGCTGGTAGAGGAAGGAAGGATAAGGTGTGGGTGTCCTGCCCCAAGGCATCTGCGGTGGAGGGACAGTATACTCTCCATCTCCTGTGTAAGATGAAGGATCAATGCAAGGCCTTTTCATAGGAAGATCATCCCTGGGAAAACTGTTACTATGAGAATTCAAAACAAAAATACTCGATTGCTTAATTTTGGCAAAATGCATAAGCTTGAAGCTTACAGGAAAAGAATACCTTCTCACCATGCTATCAGTGTCTCTCTCCCCATCAATTAGCTCACAAAGGGCCTCTCCTATATCTTCAGGTAGTTCCTGGAAGAACAGAATGCAATTATACAATTAACAACTTATAAGTGCAGCAAGGAGTATAAAAGCACTCTACAAAAAAGAGACACCTGGCAGTCTCTGCTAATTTTAACAGGTTTGTAGTCATTCAGTGGATTCTTGAGATGAAGCGTCTTTTGGAAAGGCAAGTCATTTAATCGCAGCCACTTAACCTTAAAACTGCGACCCCAAGGATTACTTTTACCACTTCCTTCGCTCCATAAATTGTCATGCCTCCACCCAACAGAAGATATCATTTGGGCATACCCTTGGAAGAAACCACTCATGTTGACACTATATATTAGAATGACTCTACCAGAATTCTGCAAGACAGGCATATGCTTCTCTATAAAGCATCAAGATTAAGAAAGCACCACATGACATTTTAAAATTAACGGGATCTTACATGAAAGGCTTCTTCCAAAATTGGTTCATTCCTGACTTGAGTAGCCCATATCCCATTCTCAATTGATAGTTGGATATTATGCTGATTCAAACTCTTAATGATGAAATATCTTGTATTACACAATTTTCTCTTTTTGTTTATAGATGAATTTCCCACCCGATCATGACCAGCTTTTTCAGCCATAATAGGATAGCCATCCTCATTACCTTTGTAGCTTGGGCTTTCTGACAAGAAACAAAGATCCTATGTTAAACTTAATATGCATTCTGACACATGAATGTGATTGTGAAAAGTTCAAGAAGAAGAGGAGAAAAGGTCAGAAAAGAGAGAGAGAAAATGCATGGCTGAAAAGGGGCTGAGAAAATATAATCACTATCATCTATACCCCTTATACCATCGCATGCAGTAGCCCAAAGCTTACAAACCTTAACTGAAACGCATGCCAATGCTCATATATAGTGGGCAAATCAAGTCCGCATTGAACTACTGAAAAAGTGCCTATAAATCAAAAGATACATTAGTTCTGCAACACTGAACAAGATCATGGGCCCACAATACTGATCACTATTTTCTCTATCACAATAAATCGCCAGTTAACATGAAATTCTTGTCACACAATATGAACCATAAAACTTCCAGACCCCATCAAACATAGCTCTAAATTTCCTTTGTGCTCAACCAACAAACCATTTATTATCCTATTGTCCTCTGAATTGCCAGGTTACATAAAAAACAGTACAGCATCAAGAGTAGACCTTTTTCATCAACAGAACCAACCCAACCACCAGCCATGCATGGTTTCACCATCTTGTGTCCATGGTTGGAGAACAGTGGTCCTGTCAATGATTCCCCCAGTCCTGTGATTTGCTCAATATAAGTATCAACATGCTTATATCCCAACATCTGAGTTTTCTTCAATAAAATATAGCACATATTTTCTTAGGGAGTAAAATATACATTATTTTAATCTTGCTCCCTCAAGTCCGAGAAAGTATCTAGGCAAAATTTCACACTATTCACTTCCTCAGCATCATTTCCAATCACAATAAAGTAAGCAAGGTGTACAATGAGAGCCCATTTAAATGACAAATAAAGAGCATAGTCCACCTATCCTGCCCAAGATCAAGTTTCAACAAGGCCCTTCAATACCTATCAGGCTAAACCATAGGAGCTCACCTTAATCCATGTAGTAACCTTATTCCATGGGGTAACGTTGACAATTCCTTTATGCATAGAGATAAGAAATCAAATTCAACACCAATAAGAAGTCATCTCCTACGTCCCATGAAGTAGCAAATTCTTCAATAATCATTAGTGGAAACTACCTAGGAATGCTTGAGCCCTTATAGGTTTGCAGAGTCTAATTTATACTAGCCAGTCCCAAGCCCAGTACAGGATGAAGTCAAGTAAATAGATGACCAACAGAACCAAGGTGCTGACACCTATATCTACATCACTTCTGATAGGAATTATCCCAAAAGGAAAATACAGGTATTGATTAAATGATATCTATGATCCACCTATGATTTTTAAACTACTCAATGGATACATTAATGTAATTCTTGACGTGAATCAGATGGATATTTGCAGATCATTCATGAAATAATTCCCACGCTGATACAAGAGCGTCCCAAATAAATGTCTATTGTGAGCATCAAGGCAGGGGGGGGGGGAGTGGAGCAAGAAAGAGATAGTTAACATTCCAGCCCAGCCCACTATCATCTCCTTGATGATGCATCCATGCCAATGGGGACGATGAAAGTTTAAGGAGTAGATATGCATCAAAGGCGTGATAGAATAAGGAAATTACAATACACAAGGAAAATATAATGAGAACCTGTACTGTTTCGTTACCTGGATCATCAGAGTTTCCCATGTCATGCTTCCATTCAGTCACCGAAGAATCAACTACAGATGCATTTTCCTTTGCACTATCAGAAGACATATCCTTCTTGGCCTCCTATGTCCCAACTCACAATGCAGGACCTATCCATGATTTTATTTTATTTTTTCATTTTAATGTATCAAAAATTTAAAAGCACCGAAAAAGAGATGTGCCTCTAGAAAACAAGATGCATACAGAGCACACACACAAAAAAAGCCAGAACAATGACGTTACAATAAAATAGTCTTTCGCTGAAACTCAAAACAACCACCAAGATATTACTTAACAGAAGCCAAAACCATATTGTTTTGGTTTGAAACCCAACCCCAACTCCCTGAATCTTCGAAGGGAGGCAGATTACAAGGTGCCAATTGACGTCTATCTCATTGTCACAAAAAGGAAACAGCAATACCAGCAGTTAGAATACAAATACAATGCGCACATTCCAAACTTGCCCCATAAATCCAATTTACTAGGTGCTACAAAAGCAATGTTTGTAGAAGTTAAGGCCAGGATAAAAAGCTCTTTGATCATCCACCTTCCTCACACAGAAACTATATTTTCCACCTCGCCAAACCATTTCATTCAACCCTAAACTCTCCGGTCCAACAATCGAAATTGCCAATAAAAAACTCATCACAATTTACCCTCGTTTTCATCACTCAAAAAGAAAAGGAAAGAAATCCTATGTTTGGTCAATGAGAAAGATTAGAGGAAAATTAAAAAAACAGTAAGCAACAAAATAGCATTTGGCTCGGAAACTCCCAATTGATTATCAAGATTTCCCTGCATTTCCACATATTTTCTTATTCACGAAGGAAAAAAAAAACATAATTCAAGAAGAGAAGGAAGAAGAAATAATCTCCTTCACCTTTACAACAAACAGCAAGCAAAACAAAGTTGAGAAATCTAAAGTAGAAATGGAAGTGAGAACTCTCACCTCAGAAGCAAACAAGCGAAGCGAAGTGAAGAGAGGAACAGACGGATTTTTACGCGTGTCGGTTTTTCTAGTTTTTCAAGATAAGTGTGTGTACTGTTGGACTTGTTTCTTGGAGCCCTAGCCCTTTTCCTTTTTTGTTCCCCCTTCTCCCTCTTCCCTCTCCCAAACTGAAGAAAAACACACCCTGCTATTTCTACACCACCGCCGCACGTGTACACTTTTGATTTTTTACCGCTATTTGTTTGTTTATTCTGGGTTTCTTTTTTTTTTTTATTGGTCGGTGCAGATTCATTTGGTTGAAACCATCCGATGGTGAGGAGCGTTTTGTGTGCGTGTGCGTGTGCGCGCGTGTGTGCAAAAGTTTTTATAAATGTTGTGTTGCTTGCGCATGCCTTTGACATTCCTTGTGATAACCATTCATTTAAGATAATTAGCTTAAAAATCTTAAATATGATAAAATAATTAATTAATCTTTTTATTTTAGAAAAATTAATATTAAGTCATGATAATATGATCTTCTTTAACTACCACTCTCATAAAATAAACAAGGTCGACTTACATCAAAATTGAAATATATTCATAGCTTAAACATTAAAAATATTTTAAATAAAAAATTCTTCGAAACATAATTCTCTTATTACAAGTTCCTGTACAGTTTTTAAAAGGCAGCTTCATTAATCTGAATATCCTATATTTTATTTAATTTTATATTTTGACTTTATAGTTCTGAAAATTACAGAATATATGATGAGCTTTACATGTTTATAATATTTTTTCACGTGGCAGAAAAAAATTAATAAAAAAACATTCAATTACTTACAAGATCATCGTCATATTTCATTTAATTTAATGACTACAGAATTCCCAAGACGTCAAAATGATAAAGATATCATGAGATAGAAAATAACAATCTACTTATTATAGCATGCTTTCAAAGCTTGATGCTCTGTGAAGTATTTTAACAAACACATCATATGCCATTTTTGTCGATATGCAGTCTCTCTGCAAAAGCATGCAAGCCATGAACCTCTCTCCAAAGGATTCAAGGAAGAGCCCGGCATCTTCCTGGGTGATTTTTCTGTCAATATTTGTATAATAAACATGACCAATTGCACTAGGGGTCTTGATCTAGCGATAAAAAGAGCTTGTTTTTTTTCATTGCACCTGGATTCGAGTCTTAGTGTGCATAACTGTTACTCTCGTAGTGCCTTATATGTCTATTGGGTTTACAGGGTATTCAGTGAGTCGTGAGGATTAGTCGTGGTACGTGTAAGCTGGTCGGACACCCGCTTAAAAAAAAACCATGAATGTGAACAAATTAAGGAATACATAAATAAGCTTAAAAGGTACGTGGAGTTGGCGAAGAATGGGTCGGCAGTGCAATAACAAACAAAACAATACAAAAGGAACCATTCGCTTGGCCAATCCCCGCTTCCTTACAGAGATGGACAGCGCAAATTTTAGGGGGGAATACTTGGAAGTATAAATGACTGATTATTTTTTAAAAAATATTTTATTTTNCACTTGAGCTAAGTCCATTTTAGCCCCCATAAAAAAAAAGAGGTAAGACTTACTAGGCTGATGGCAACCCAACCTGGTTAGGCCCAGCCTAACCCCTGTCTCTTATACACATCTAGATGTGTATAAGAGACAGGGTTTAAGCACCTTCGATAGATAAATTCCAAAACTTGCACAAACACCAATCTCCCAAATCCTTTTTTAAAAAAAAAATTGAAACCCTAATAAATTATTTTCATCAGAGGGAAGAAAGCCCTATAAAAAATTGATTGGATCTGTGTGGAGGGTTAAAAAATTTGTGGACAAATGAAATTAATTTATTTTGCGCTTGTGTTTTAAAAATATTTTTTAAAAAAATTATTTTTTTAAATTAATATGTTTTTTATATTTTTAAATTATTTTGATGCGCTGATTTTAAAAATAATTTTTAAAAAATAAAAAATATTTTTAATATAATTTTTTAAATAAAAAAATTTAAAAAAATAATCATAGCTATATTATCAAGTATCCTTTTGATATTAAACTTCTATTTGCACAAAAAATAAAGAGTTTTTATTAACTCTGAAAAAGTTAAAATGAAAAAAAAAAAAAAAAGAAGAAGAAGAAGAAGGAAGGAAGGAACCAACAAATGCTTAATAATTGCTTCAAAGGAATGTATCTCATTTGCACTCGGATTGGAGACCCTAGTGGAAACGTTTAGAGTCTTTGCAGTAATCATAGATCATGTAAGCCATCGAAGTCTGTTTCTGCCACGGGCACCAAGTGCAAGAACTTGCCAAGATTTGACACAAGGGTTTTTAGTCTTTGATTGAAACAATCTTTAGGAAAATGATATATTGTTTGTTTAATGTTATATTATATAGGAAGGTAAATTTATTTTTCTATTATTGTTTAGATCTTGAGTTGATTAAGGAAGTAAAATGTGATTTAAAAAAATGAGATGAAGTAAAAGATATAAACTTAATAAACTCCTAGGATAATTGATTACATCAAGAGTGTAATACTTTTCACTTGTTGATTAACTCTGGCGAACGTGTTTTTGTATATACATGGGACTCGATTAAACAAAACCGAATATATATATACACACACACACTTCTTAGACATTTAGATATGATTATATTACCCTTCAATACCAAAAAAAAAAATTGGGAAAGTTAATGGTTTATCTTTTTATTTCAATTTAGTTATTTTTTTTCAATATCATTTGTTTCTTTTCTTAATTTTATCCCTAGATTTTTTTTAATAGCCATTTAAGTAATATTTCAACCAACCAAATTGACTGAATCATGTTAAGACAACTCTCACATGATTTAATTTTAAAGATAAAAAGTAGAGTTGAGAGGTTTTTTTTAATGAATTTCAAACTTTTTTTTCTTAATTTTATCCCTAGATTTTATTTATTTTTAACATTCATTTGAGTTACATTTGAACCAGCCAAATTGACTAAATCATATTGAGACAATTTTCACACGATTTAATTTTAAAGGTAAGGAGTAAAGTCAATAGGTTTTCTTTAATGAATTTCAACTTCTTCTTTTTTTAAATTTCATCCTTAAATTATTTTTTACTAATCAATTAAGTTGCCTTTGAACTAGCTTTTATTTTTTAATCAATTATTTTTTAAAATAACTTACATATAATTTAATTTTAAATTAATGCTAGGAAAAAGATTTGGATCTTAAGGGTTTTTTTTTTTGCCTTTTTAATTTTATTCTCAAACTTTTTTTATCGCTTGATTAGGTTGTATTTAAATTGATCAAATGAATTGGGTCACTTCAGGCCAACTCTCATATGAATTAATTTTACACATAGTTAAGTAAGGAGTTGTATTAGGATACTTTAAAGTTGATCTGCTAGGCTAGGTTAAATAAGAATACAAATTAGTTCTTTATGGACTAAATATTTTTTGTTATATTCAAATATTTTATTGATCCAACCCCAATATAGTGTGGTCGTGTAAACTAGTAATTCTTTGATTAGATGAGATAAAATAGAAACTTGGATATGGAATATATGCACAAGACCAGCATAATTGAAATTATCTTGTATAATTTAATTTTAATCTGGATACCAAATGTTATAAAGTATGGAAAAAACATATAATTAAAGTAATCATAGAATACTCATTTATAGAGATAAAACTAAGAGTTTGTTTGACATTATAGTAGTGATTTTTTTTGTTTGGAAATGCATTGAAATAATTTATTTTTATATTTTAAAATTTATTTTTGACATCAACACATCAAAATAATCTAAAAACAAAAAAATAATAATTTAAAGCAAAAACAATTCAAATTTTTATCTTATAAGTTATCAATAAAGCACATGTCTGAATATCTTTATTTCTCATGAAGTTAACATGTTGAAAAAAAAACATTAAGAATATATAAGTAAAACAAAAATGGTGAACAAAATTAAGTAATTATAGAATATCCATTATAACTAAATAAAAAACGTGTGGGGAATTCATTATGTCAAATACACTATGAATCCCTTCACAAAGATATTATGGACATATTGTTTACAATGTTTTTTTTTTACCTACCCTTTGTTATTAATTTTCAAAAAAACATTGGTTAATTTCGACTAATTTATTAGGAGAGGGTGAGATTGAAAGGTAGAAAATCAAAGTGAAAAGGACATAGAGGATTGGTGACATTTTTAGATTTTGGTGTGAAATATCTATTTTACTCTTAAAAACCCAAAAACTCATTTCCAAACAAAAAGGCTCTTTTATAAGTTAGCTTTCAATTTAATTTTGTATTTTTTTTCAATTTTTTTCTCGATTCTTTCTTTCTTCATTTCTTCTTTGTTTATTTTGTAGACTTTCAACTCTTTTCAATTTCATCCTTTAATTAAATTTTTTTAATTTGGCCCTCAATCTTTTGGTAGCCTTTTCAGTTCTTTCATGGAATTGAATTTTCTTTTCAATTTATCTCTTCAATCTCAAATTATTCATCCTCTCTTTTATTATATTTTTCAAATTGAATTCTTATTCTTTTAAATATTTTTTATTAATTTTTTTTAATTTTATCATTCGACACTTGATTTATTGAAATTTGAGCTTTGTGGTTTTTTCAGGTTATGTGTTTCTGATCAAATTACTCGCATCACAGGTTTTATAAGCTAACACGAGTTTACATCTTTTTTTATCTCATTATTGGCATTAATTTCATATTTTATATAGGATTAATGGTTTTTTTTCTCTTTTTATAAGGTTATCTCGATCTCATGATTTAGACCGTGTGTTTAGCAAGATAACCCTGATGGACTTGTGCTTTTTTTTTTTTGCTTTTAATTATTGTTTTTTTCTAGATCATTTTATGTGATTATTGTTTTTTTCTTAAAAATCCATTCTTTAATATTTGATATGTTGAGAATTAGCCTTTATGTTTTTTTTTCACATTTGATGTTTTTGATCAAATGACTTGAGACAAGGATTGACATCAACTATTTTTGTGACTTATGTTTTGGTTTTTTTAATAATTGAATTTTATGATTTTTTTATTTTTTTATTGAGTTATTTCAATTTCATAATCTGACTCATGGGTTAAATGGGTTGACCTATGCAAGTGTCATAACCCGTTTCTGAGTTATTCTCTAAATTCATTTTCTTCTTCTTTTTAAATAAAATAAAATAAAAGTAGCAAAAAAACTAAAATTTTGATGAAAGTAAATTGAGAAGATTACACATGTAAAAAAAATCAAGCTGTAATTTTAGATGGAATTAGAAGCCTAATTGTACCTTATTTCACCAAAAACTAAAACGACAACGTAGATTTAAGGTCAAATTAAATTAGTATTGGATGAATTTGTATAAAAATTAAGCTTAAGAACATAATTAGATTTTTAATTGGCCAATTTGATTTAATTATGGGTCAAATTAAAGTTTAATTATGTTTAAGAATTCATTTGGATTCAAATTAATTTTATTAGTGGTTTAATTAGTGAAAAATTAAGTTTGAGAGCCCGATTTAGACTTAATTAAAAAAATTAAAATTTTAGAAAACCACGTTTAACTTTTACCAAGTCAATTAATTAAAATTAAGGGTAAAATTATAAAAAAATAAAAGTTTTTAAGTTAATTTAGAGCTAAATTGCAGATATTTAAAGCCAATAATCATATTGGAAAAGGCGTCTAACTCTAGGGATCCAATATGCTAAAATTACGTATGAAATTGAAGAGATTTAAAAGTTTAATAGTCAATTAAGAGTTAAATTAAAAAAAATCTGAAAGTAAGGACCAAAATGAAAAGAATGCTAAAATCTGTGGTTGAAATTGAAGTTTGTTAGGGGAAAAATTGAACAAAATTAAAAGTTTAAAGTCAATCAAGAGTGCAATTAAGAGAAATAAAAAATCAAAAAACTAAAATAAACTTGAATAAAATAATGTCGTTTTGGGTTTACTGTTATCTTCTTCTACAGAGAAGCTGCTTAGGAGATCGTCTTTCCAAGGTATTTAATGTTTCATACCTCTATCAAATTTGACAAAACTTATATGTAAACGATTACCTAACACCGGACTAACTACATACCAGTGTGAACATTTTTATCTAATTGACACCACAATAGTTGTGGCACTACCCTAAAATGGTCAACCCAACCAACCTTTATCTTCAACAAATTTGATAGCCTATGATATGAAACCAATGATTAGGGTCCATTCAGATTAAATCAAGAGTTAAGATTTGACACCAATAAAGATGAAATGTTTATTTTCCACCCCTTATAAATAGGTGTGGATTTTATAAACTAGAGGAGGAAAAAACCAGGTCCAATGTTAGCAAAACAAATTAGCCCACCTTTAGTTTTGCCTTCGCTATGACCTCTTTTTTTCCTCCTTTTTCTTCATTACCTCTTCACCCACATCCACCACAACACAATCGTGAATAAAAGCATCCTGACCTCATACACCAACTTAGCTCCTTGCTAATGATAGAATAGTCACCATGAGCTTTGCTCTCTCATCTATAAGCTTATTCTCTTTCTTCCCATAATTGATGTTGGCTATCATTTTTTCCACCAATACCTACTAAGTCACCAACAAGATGTCCTCATCATGATAACGACCATTATACTAAATAACTTTCTTCTCCTTCTCCTTCTCCTTCCTCTTCCTTCCCATTTCCCTTTTCGTGGCAGCTGCATGCAAAAATCATTTTGCATACAACGATTGAAATAATTAACTCATCACTTGAGCTAGGTCCATTTTAGCCCCCATAAAAAAAAAGAGGTAAGACTTACTAGGCTGATGGCAACCCAACCTGGTTAGGCCCAGCCTAACCCCATATAAATAATAATATAATATTTTATATTAAAAAATTCAAAAGTCCTTTCAATTTTTTTTATTTTCTCATGTATTTTTTTATCAATTTTGAATAATATTGAACTATGTATTTTAATATTAGTAGTATAGATTTAAAAATATAAAAAAATTATTTAAAAAAAATATATTACCAGTGAAAAACAATTACTATCTCTGCCTCTAGCTCAATATATACATATACTGTAAGATATAAATTTAGTATTAAAATATTTAATTTTCTCCAAAACATTCCTATTTAAAAAGAAATTAAAAAAAATCTTAAAATTTTTAAAATTAATTTCCTCTTACAAAAAAAAATATTTTTTTTCATGCATACAACTAAATTCTAGAAGTTTTCTAAGTATACATTTTATATATAAAAAAAAAACAAAACAAAAATTCTTCTTTCTCATATTTTAAAAATTAAAAAAAGAAAGATATTATAACTAGTTTATGATTATCCATTAGGATTTCTTAAAAATATCAAAAACACTTCACCAATTATTTTATTCATTTTATATTAGGGTTTAGATGTAGACTTTAATATTTAGAGGTATAAAACTACACAATAGAGTATATTTTTCAATATTAAAAATACAAAGTACAAAATAAATATAATGATAAGATTTAAATTTTATAACGATTAGAACTTTACCCAAGATGATATAGACTTTCTCAAAAAGGAAAATCTTTCTTAGACCTTAGAAAAAGATCAATAAATTGAAACTTGACCTAGAAAAACAATTAAACAATAATGCAATTTACCTCAAATAGGGTACATTGAAGGTGATGTGTCTTTTCTTTACACAATTAGTCTCTTACTTAAATTTTTGCAAACCATAGGTTTTCTCGTAATAATTATAGTATTAGGTGACGACTCTTGAATCTTAATCATATAATAAAACTTAAAACCCTTTTTCTTTTCTTTTTTTCTTTTCCTTTTCCTTCCAACACCTCTCAAGAGGCACACTTTTAGCGTCGCAAGTCTCGACATTGCCCTACGATAGCGGACTCATGCTTTTTTTAGGCTTGTAATTGCTTTTTTTTTTATTATTTTGTATGTTTAATTTTTATTTTTAATCTTATCTTTCAATATTTAATCAGTTAAATATTAGATTTTGAGATTTTTTTAATTTATTGTTTTTAGTTAAATGACTCATGCCATCGAGTTAATAGGTTACCATTGGTTTTTATTATTATTTTTTAGCTTATTTTCTTTTGTGTTTTTATTATTAAACATTGTTTTTTTTATCTTTTTTAAAACATAATTACATCTTTTGAACAAAAAATTTTGTTCAATTTTTTTATTTAACACATGACATATCATGAATCACATGTTGGTTATTAACAAAAAGGTGTTTAATTTTAGATTCACATGTTGGTTATTAACAAAAGGTATTCAATTTTAAAGTAATTAGTAAATTTGATCCAATCCGATGTGCCTCTTTCATGATATATTTTTTTTCATGATAATTTGTTTTTGTACTATTTATAATTTTGGTTGAGTGGAAACTAATTCCATTACTTTAATGACTAATCCAAGAGAAAATTATAACAAAGAGAAAGGTGGTGTTATTCCCACTTCACCGTTCTTGTTATGACTTTTACCATATTAAATATATGTCTTAATTACTCTATATATAATCTTAAATTCCAATATCTTCTCCTTTAAAAATAATAATACGATGAAAAAAAGATTGCATGTAACAAATCCAATTTCAAAAAATTTATTTTATCTTTAATTGGCTCAAAATTTATAATTCATAAAATATATTTTTTAATAATATATTTTGAAGGATCTAAATTACAAAATAGGGATTGTTATCTATAATTATTATATTTTTTTCTCATCATATATAACTTTTATAGTAAAGTCGTTACATCACAAAAAAACTTAAAAACTCAGTTTTAAGTTTTATTTTTTTATTATTTTCTTTTTTTCTATTATTTTTGTAATTGAAAAATCTTATCTATTATATTTGGTCCCTATTCTTTTGATTGCTATTTATTTTTATTTAAAATAATTTATAAAATTTTATTTTTTAAATTTCATCATCTATTAACTTTTTTATCTATAAAATATGTTCTTCATTATTTTAGTTTTTATTTATTTTATTTGAAAAATTAATAAAATAAGATTTTTATAATTCCATCCTCCAACTTTATTAGCAATAAGATATCATCTCGTTCTTTAAATAAACTTGAAAAAAATAAAATATCAATAATTTATTTTTTAGTTAATTTTCTATGATATAATTAAATACTGGAAAGTTTTTTCTAATTTATTTTTTATAATACTAACATATATTAAAAAAATTCACTTTGCATAAATCTATCTTTTTTTAAATAAAAAACTTTCCAATAAATAAACAATTTTAATTACTAACATGATATAACTCGCTGTTATTTATCCATAACATACATATTTGGTACCACTGGCTAGTTTGTTTCTTCTAAGTATATCACAATTAATTTGTGAAGGTTTATTTGACATCTCATGCATGGCTTCTGGGTTCCTAAAATATGTAAGGGGATAGTCTTCGATGTCATACTCAAACAAGGTTTAGGATTTAGAATTTAGAGTTTAGAATTAAAAGTTGAAGACAACAAATCTCATTTCATATATTTTGAGGCTGAGAACACAATTCATACACAGTAAGAACAATTTGGTAGGATGCCCCTCCCTCGTGGGCTCATTAAATAAATTATGAATTTGACCTTTGATTAAATTTTAGCTGTATATATATATATATACATATATATATATATATGTTACTGGCAGATCGTTATTAATATTATGCCAGAAAGAAGGGGTCTCAGTATGCACACACTTCTGAATCGCTGGACCCTCCTAACCAAAATTCACACCTCATCATGTTCCCTCTCCTACCGAATATATATATGTTACTGGCAGATCGTTATTAATATTATGCCAGAAAGAAGGGGTCTCAGTATCCACACACTTCTGAATCGCTGGACCCTCCTAACCAAAATTCACACCTCATCATGTTCCCTCTCCTACCGAACAACGACCGATATCATTAAACAAGGAGTAGCCTTCCCCATCACTTCTTGTATTGGCAAATGAGTTTGTCTTGATCTTGCCTTGAAACAATGTCACACATGTTGATCTATTTTCCATTTCGAAGAAGATCCATATTAAGATATTGTTCACATTTTCTATTCTGCGTATCTTCTTTATATCGTGGGATATTCTCTTCTCTCCATACCATCCCCTCTTGCCTCTCTTTTTTTCCTTTTCTTTTTTACGATCTTTGAAATTGATCCTTCTGTTTTTGAAAATTATAAGTTAATCATCTGACAAAAGTTGACTTCTAATTCTTTTTAAAATGTTCACATTAGCCCCTTTAAATTCAATTTTAATTTTGTATGTAGTGGATGAGATTGAGAATCTTGACAAGAAATGAATGACGATTTAGGAAAAATAACAATTGATGAAACTAGAAGAAAAACTAAGTTAGCGCGCGACAAATAATTTACGATTTACTCTTTATATATTTGATTTATTTCATTAAAAACTATAGGGATATGTTTAGCAATTATATTTTTAACAGTGAAATATAATATTTTTTCGCCAAGCTTTCATGTACTGAAATCAAGTCTTACTCTTGACTGAGTCTTTGATAAACCATAAGTTATGAATTAAAGCATTCATAAGGAAATTTATTCCTGCAATTATATTTTTTGGAAAGCACATTAGAAAAGAAAATCATTAAACATAATTGTCACATATAACTTGCGAAGAATCATGTTGGTTTACTGGTTCGATCACTAAGCAAACAGAGTTAACCATAATATATTATGCATGATCAATGGTTGATAATATGTCTGCTTTCTGTAATATTTTCGGTGGCAACTATTTTTCCAGATGGGAATTAAATTAAGATGTCAAACCTATTCCATGTCCCACACTGCAGAAGGCTAGCTGTTTCCTTCTGTATGTGAATGTGAATAGGTTTAGGTAATTAGCAGCCCTCAAATGTACATTGCATTAAATACCAGCTATGTTTTATGAAAAAATATATATATAAAAGAAGCCCTGCTAGGGTGGTTTTGAAAGCGAAGTCACCGTGAGATAAGCTTGTTCGTGTAATTAAAATCACTAAATATTTGGAACCTTAGGCCCCTTAAAGAGATATCCCATTCAAGGACTTACACTTTGAAAAGAATAGTGGGCGTGCAAAAGGGAGATAGGGAGAATATTTTGAGCATTGATCATGGATTATATTTCATCTGTTTTTCAGATAGACGACAATAGCACTGATGATCTTGTCCAATATTTCTCTTCTTTTGCATCCCAACAACAGACAACACCTAAAGATAAAGTTCCATTAAGACCTTATGAAGATTGCCACGATCTTGCCAACAAAACTCAACATGGCCGTTGCCGTAAATCACCCATCGCTCTTGGATCTGTCAAAGACGAAAACCCTAATGACAACAACAAGAAGAAAATCATCCATAGAGACATTGAGAGACAAAGAAGGCAAGGAATGGCTAACCTTTATGGGTTCCTACGACGCCTTCTCCCCCTTAAGTATCTCAAGGTCATATTTTGTTCCTAATTGATCGGACATCAAATGATGAAAGAAATTTAGTTTTTTTATTTTTTTTTCCCTTCAATCTTAATTTGTTGTGTTAATTACATAGTTTACTTATTTTTTCTTTTGTTTGGCCAAGCTAATTAGTTTTATGTATACATTGATTAACAGATAGATAATATAAATTTTTGATGTTTTCAGGGAAAGAGATCTACATCAGATCACATTCACCAGACAGTAAACTATATAAAACATCAAGAGGAAAAGATCCAAAAGCTGATTGACAAGAAAGATGAACTAAAAAGGTACTTGTCTACTTCTTCTGCACTTGAAAACTTGGAAGGTTGTGAGAGGGATACCTTGACAGTCAGTACTTATTGTGTTGGAGTTGAGGTTGACATTAACACTGCCTTGAAAAAAGGGTTTCCTCTTTCAAGAGTGCTTGAAATTCTAATTGAAGAGGGGTTCAGTGTTGTTAGCTGCATTTCAACTAAAGTAAACGAGAGGATGTTCCACAATATTATATCTGAGGTATGTTGTAGGGTTTTCGAACCAGTTCTTTCTTCTTCTTGGTATGATTCTTCTGATGATCACAATTTTTTCTCGCTCTTCTTTGCTATATATTAACAAATAGCTCCAACTAATCTTGAAAGTTTACACACAGGTCACTGATGGAAGAAGTCTGGATATTTCTGAGTTGCAACAGAAGCTAACAAGCGCAATAGTCTAGTGATCTTGATCTACAAATTAGTCGGGGAAGTGTTGGCTTATTTGCTTGGGGAGATTTATTCCATTGAAGAAAGATAGATTTTTGTCCTTGCTAGCTAGACTTCCTCTTCCTGGCACCTCAGGTTGGTCTGCCTTGACTAACAAGTGTTTTTCATGTGATGAAAAATATCATAGGGATGTATGAAAGAAATAGCTCTGAGGTGTTGCTTAATTAGGTTATGTTCTTCATCCTTCACTGATGTATTATATAATTTCTTTGTATGATTTATAAATATTGTGAATTCTGACCGGTGATGTTCTGATATTTGCTTATAGGAGGGCTAAGCACACTGACACAATATTTAACGTGGTTCGGCAAAATCGCCTACATCCACGAGAGAAGTCAATATATTTAGAAATAGAGAAAAATACAAAACAAATACATGGAGAAGAAGAATTACACCCTCTCATACTCAACTCTCAACTCTCTTTGCTGCACTTGCAGCTGCTGCCATTGCAGCTCTCTCTTTCTCTCTACTCTTTTCACATCCTCACAAAACTCTTCACTCATTTTGCTTTCTTGCATATGTCTCTATTTATAGGTATTTATGGAGGCTTTTCTTCAACAAAGGTGGCTGCCAACTCCAATTTTTTTTCAACAATGGTGGCTGCCAACCTTTGACATCTTAGATGAGTGCACATGGTTGGTGCAATAGCAAATGGTTGTTGCACAGTAATGGCAACCAACCTAACAATAAACATTTCATTTCAGAGTAACCGCAACATGTGTTGGCCAACTCGCACAGTGACCTGAACCATTTTTTATTGCCTGATTCAATTACTTTTCCTATATACAAACATTTATCACTTTTTCTTCATCAACTTATTCTTCTATATCCTTCTTTAATTTTTTTGGTAGTTTAAGTAAATTTGTGGTGTTTTATGTCAAATAGCATCCAATCTGATCATGTCTGCTAGTTTTCGCAGCATAATGGCAAACTAGCGGATCTCTTCTCAAGACAATAGAACTCATTTACCTAAACTATTCATGTTTTGTTGCAAGGGTATGCATGGTATCACTTCCTTCTACCACTGATATTTTGATATTAACTGGTAACAAGTTTCTTTGTTGCCTGTGGTGATCAGCTGTTCCAGGCTTTATAGAAATAATAACACTCCCTACCTAGATTCATAGCTTTTCCTCTATTTAAGCTGAAGGAGCTTTTGTAAGATTGGTGGTCGCTTGACTTAAAGATGCCATGCATTTTTAATTTTCAATGCTTGATACACACACATATTCTCACACACTCTCGTACAATAGCCATATATGGCATCATTTTCTTTTTCATAGGAAATAATCCATGGATGATGATCCGTTCATGTAATATTCATCATCATATCCACTGCCTTTGAAGCATCAAACCAACACACCAATATTCAACAATTATCTTGAAGCAATTGGAAATGAATAGTGTTAGAGAAATATAAAACAATTCTTAGCCCTTATCAAATAATTTAAATTTCTGATTGGAATAATTATTTGATATTATTATAATTTCAATGATAAAGCGGTTAAAAATTTAAATTTTATCATTTTTATTTTTTAATAAAATTGAACAAGTTTAATTATACATTCAAAAAATTCACTTAAAAAAATATATTAGATAAATATAAAATTAAAATTCCATCTAGCATCTTAAGTTTTTTAATTTAAATGGCTCTTTAATTGCATCAAACACATTATATTCCTAATCATGGGTATTTTTTTTACATGATTGATAAAAATATTTTAAACTAAATTAAAAGTGAGATCCCATTTAGGATTTAGATTTTGTTGAAAAAATTTTAACATGTCTAAAACCAATTATAGATCAATAAAAAATTGATCTTAAATAATTCTAGGTTGACAAAAAAAATTAAATTAAAAAACCTCAATCCCACAACGAAAAATTACAAGATTTTCAAATCACTTATACACCAGTGCATTGAAAGTAAAAATTAGCCTGGCAGAGCACCAAAATTTGTAGAAGAGAAAGGTATTGTGGAATTTGGTTCCAAACTCCACTTGTAGGCTTAGCTAGCTCTAGTTGTCGGAATTAATTTAAGTAGTCTAGGTCCCCACAGAGGATGGGGAGAGTGTCCAGAGCCCCAACAACAAATCGAGCAAGTCTACTGCTATGTATTTTCATCATGCCTTGTTTTTCATTCTATCAACTATGTAATCTTAGAGCTTTACATTTGGTTATCGTAGAGAGAAAATTGGGTCTATCTTCTTAATTCAAAGATCTTGATAGGTAGTTCAAGTTCTTGAGGTGTTATTGTTAGAAATATTCTCGGAGGCTGCTCGCGTTGAAATAATTTGCATCAATTTAGCCTTGAAGAAAAAGGATATAATAATTGACAACAACATTCTTCATTTCTTATTTTTCATATGAAATTTTACTAGTATTTGTTATAATTTTTTCTACTTATTTAATATGATGCATTTGTATGTTGTGTATATGCATGTGAAATTTAATTAATTTTTTTAATATGTATGCTTGTTATTATTTTGCTGACATTATTATAATTCCGCAAATATTGAATAGCTCTAAACAGTTTATTTTCCGAACAATGAGATAATTCTACTTTTTTACATTCTGGCTACATCTAAGGCTTGCAGAAGTGCATTCTGAGTGCAATGATGAACGAGCATTTTGCAGTAACTAATAACAGTAGGGGTAAATATCCCCAAGATTCTGCCCACAATATTTTGTGAATTCATAAGTATTATAAGTGAAAAACCATGCCTTCCCTATTAATTCTAGCCTTTTCTTTTCCACTAGGAGGTCCATCAGACTTTGGACTATAGAATGGTATGCATGCCCTCTTGCTCCCATAACCCCACCCCAGCGTAGTGTGTAAATTTAAGGGATTCGATTTCATGATGCTTGATGCCTCGCAAAGCCAATGGCTCCAAATTAGCTACACTCTCAAAGAGTTAGGCGGTTTACTAAGCATCTAGTGTTTATCCTCTCATGTTTTTCTGTTCTTTCCATTGTTTTTTTTTTTTTTCAATCCTTGGATCTCCTAACTGCTATCCCTAAACTTATTTTTCTTTTATTTTTCTCCCTGTTAAATTTTGTTTTTCATGGATTTATGCACTCGGATCTTTTCCAATTTATTTTATCTTACTTACCCTGAATTTTGTAAAATAATCCAACATTGGATTAATGACAATTTTTAATAAATTGAGATTTAGCTTATTAAAAAAACCAATTGAAAAATGAAAGACTGGATTTGATATAAAAAGTAAAGCCCTTGACATAAAAGGCACCCAAAACTGTTAAGTTTCCACCTCAAATTGATTAGTTTATATAATTTGTCATTGTTCTTTTAGTTTAGTGCATTTAGATCCTAAAATTTAATTTTTTTATGTTCTTAATCCCCCAGAGTTTTGATTGAGAGAGAGAAGAACAAGTCATTGAAAAATAAGAAAGAAGAAAAAAGGTTGGCTCCTTAAAACCTAGCAAAAAAATAAAGTTAATAATGGTGTCATTAGATTTCTCTTGACAGGAGAAGTTCCAATTTTTTTTACTATCATTTGTTAAATAAAGTGGATTAAGTCTCGGGAAACTTTTAATTATTCAGTTTAATTTTTATTTTTTAATCCATTTAAGGGTGTCTCAATATCAACAATATGTTTATTTAAGTTTTTTTATATATGTTTTTTTAGATGTTTTCAAGTAAAAGATTAGTTTAAATAGGTTTTTAGAATCTTTACTAATTGACAATGCATTGTTTACTAATTTTGTTTTAAAAACAAGAAAAATATTATATCATTTGAATTAAAAAAAAATGAAAAGGCTAAACATAAAAAAAACAAAGCAAAAAGGCTAGGCGTATTAGATTGGCCTTGGTCTTATAAGACTACATGCACCTAGTCTTTTTTTTATTTTGATCAAGGAATATGGGCCCATCCTTTCAAGCCCACAAGTCTGGACTCATTTTATTATATCTTTTAAAATATTAATTAGAAATAAAATAATAAAAATAATATTTAAAATATCATTCCATTAAATACTATTCAAATTTTTTTCAAATAATATTATAGCATTTTCTATAAACAAATACTAGTAATCATTTCACTAATTATTATACATGAACCTAATATAAAAATTATTTTTAGATTTGTATTAAAAATATTCAATAAAAATACAATTTGTGATCATGATAATATTTTGTTAATTTTTTTAATAATTTTTTTTATCATATTAATTATTTGGTATGCTAGACAATATTGATTGGATTGTACTGAAAAAATAACTCTTTTCTCTTATATTCAGAATACCTTGGATTGGACTAGATAATTTCTCTCATTTTGTGTTTGGTGGATACTAAATAAGACTACAACTACCTGAGACCTAAATTGGGCCAGATTTAAGATAAAATAGAGGATAAATTAATCTAACATGACCCGATCAAAAACTCGAGTTAACATGAAACAAAGTCTACCTAAGATCATAGTTTTAAGACCTAGCTCGGTCTAAGGCCAGGTTCCAGGTTTTGATCAGGTTACCAAGTCGTCCGGGTTGAATTTTATTTTTTAAAAAAATCAAAATGATATTGTTTTAACAAAAAAAAATAAGTCAACAGGTTTGCAACTGGTTCTTGACTGGGTCAATCCATTAGGTCAGCCGGGTCACACTGGGTTTTTTCTTCCTCTATTTTTTCTTTAACTTGGCTCGGTTCCAACCCCAGATCAGCCAGGTCTATGGTTAACCCACTAGGCCGAGTTTCAAAACTCTATTGAAGATAAAACACAAGTAAAAAATCACTTGACTTTTTTTAAAAATTTTCTTTGTCAAAATGAGGTTGCTTTAATTATTTTTTAAAATTTAGATTAACTCAAATTGATCCTCCCAACCTGTAACCCTAGCCTTTTTCAAAGTCGACCTTCAAGTCAGGTTTTAAAACTATAATAACTTTATTTTTTTATATATTAACTTGGATTAACCTAGGTTGACCCTTCCAATACATAACTCAGGCCTTGTCGTGAATCAACCTTTAAGCCGAGTTTTAAAACTACAACAATAATAATTTTTATCTATATATTGACTTTGATTAACCTGAATTGATCCTCTTGACTAGTGATCTAGGCCTTACCCTTGGTCAACCTCTAAATCAGGTTTTAAAACTATGATAATAATCACTTTTATTTTTATTTTATCTCAGGTCAACCCGGGTTGACCATCATGACTTGTGACTTAGGTTGACCTTCGAGTGAGATTTTAAAATTATAATAATAATCATTTTTATCCTTAAATTAATCCGGTTTAATAGTCAACCCAACCTATAAACTTGGCCTAGCCTTGGATTGACCCACAAATCAGGTTTTAAAATTATAATAATTATTATTTTATCCTTACTTTGACATAAGTTAATAATAAACTCAACTCATAACTCAGGTTTTGCTCTAGGTAGACCATTGAGTCAGGTTTTAAAACTATAATAACAATCATTTTTTTCTTTAATTAACCCAGTTCAATTGTTAACCCGGGTTTAAGCCAGGATTGATTTTCAAGTTGAATTTTAAAACTATAATCTTTATCGTTTTTATCCTTATTTTGACTCAAGTCAATGATCAACCAGACCTATGCACGAGTTGAATTTTCATACTAGCATCTTTTGCTTGTATTTTTTGTCCAAAGTTTCTTATAGTGCTTTGCACTTTTAATTTAACTATACATATTATATAATATTTTGTTTAATTTGTTGTATCTCAATTCCCTCATTTTGATTGAATTTTTAAGATAGACATGAGAGTTTATCATAAATGCATCTTCAACACAATTTGGTTAATTTTTTGCTATTTTGTAAATTTCAAAGTTTTTTTCTTCTTATTGTATACAAATCAAAGAATTTTCAAAATAAAAAACATTTTCAAAGTAAAGAAGGGGAAGAGATTTAAAAAGATATTCATATATGTGTTTGTCTGTATATATAAGGATAATTTAGTCATTTTGTTTAATTTGAAAATTTCATTAAAAAAATGATTGAATTATAAAAGACTCGATGAAACTTTTTCAAGAAAAAAATTCTCAATTGAAAGGAAAAAATAAATAAATATATTTATTTTTTCATCAAGCTTCAGTACTAGTCTCACTAAGTTGGAAGGAACTCATTATTAAATTTATACCTCAATTAAAAACATTCTTAGCAAAAATATAACATAAATTATTACAAGTCAAAACCTTAAAGTAAAAAAAATGTCATGCTACAAGGAGGCTTTTGGAATATATTAAAAAAAATATTAATCCTAGTCTCACTTGCTAAAATATTATTATAAATTTTTATATATTAAAAAAAAAACTAAAAAATCCAATTAATACTAGATAGGAAAATAGAAAAATTATACAATATTAAATAAAAAATAAAATAAAATAAAATTCCTGAAAAGAAAAAAATAATTAAAAAATATTTGTTTTCTAGAAATTTCATTCTATGTTTAAACGCCAATTAGAAACTGCTCTCTATGTAATATTTTATATATGAACCATCCTCTCATGGATTTATAATATTTGTTTCTGTGCAAGCTTGACCAATCATGGATCTCTTATATAATATTTTTTTATATAAATTATTAGATCAACAGACACAAAGAGAGAAAGAGAGAGAGAGTAAAAGGACACCAAAGCACGAAACTAGCGGTCATTCCAAGAAACACAGCGGCACGGAGAGAAATAACACCAATCCCCAAGATTTGCCCATGGCATTAGAGGCAAATCAAGAAGGGTTGCAGTCAAATGAGGATCCCCATCTAGTCCTCGTGCTTCGTCTCCCATCATTGAACTTGCCACTGAATGACATCCTACGGCCTCACTTCCACCTCCTTGATCCGGCTGATTCACCTGAACCTGCTCACTCCTTCTTGTCCAATCATGCACAATCTGTTAGAGCTCTCATCTGTGTGGGCTATACTCCCGTCACCGCAGAAACTCTCAATCTCCTTCCTTCATTGGAGCTCATAGTGGCGTCTAGTGCTGGCGTTGACCACATTGATATACAGGAATGTCGCCGTCGTGGAATTATTATGACGAATGCTAGTACAGCATTCGCGGAGGATGCTGCAGACTATGCGGTGGCTTTGTTGATTGATGTTTGGCGTAGAATATCAGCTGCAGACCGATTCCTTCGTGCCGGCTTGTGGCCTGTTAAGGGAGATTATCCTCTAGCTTCCAAGGTTCTTTCTTTCTCATTTCTCTATCTAGTTTGCTTTAATTCATTTTTTTGATTGAAATTATACATATTCTTTAAGCTTGAAGCTGATTGTAAAACATAGCCTGACCAGAATGCTAAATTTAATTAAACCAACAGGTGGTTATTATAGTGATGATAGTTTGAAATATTCTTATTCTCAGAAATCATGAATGATGGTGTGTCAAATCTTGATTTTTTCTGCTGATATTAATTGGAAATATTTTTCAAGGAAATATAACTGATTCTTTTGGTACTGAGATAATAGATAGATTGACTCTGTTATTGGCCTGAAAAGAAAAGCAATGCTCACAACTATAGATACAGTATAATTTTACTTTATTTTCAAAAAGCTGCTCCCATGCTTTGTTTACGCCTATGTAGTTGAAATACTAAGGAGATTTTGATTTCAATCCTCGGCGCAGCAATACTAGCCTACCTAGTATTGCACACAAACTTTTTGATTATTTGCCCCAATGGCCCTATTTTGCACTAGCCTTTTGGTCTTCCATCCTGCACATCACTTTCGCACCTCCACCGCTCCATCTTCTTCAGCCACCCCACCCATAACCTCTCCCCCTAATCTAACCACCTCTTCCTTGTGTGCTTCCAAGCCCAATCTTATCCTTGTATGTCCAAAACTTCCCTAATGTCGTCCAACCTCATCATTTCTGATATGTTTTTTCTCCCTTTAGCTGTCTGGTTGATGCCTTTATGCCTAAGAAGCTCAACAGCAGTGGCCGTAGATATGGTTTTGTGGTATTCATGAGAAAGAATATGAACATAACTTCCCCAAGTGCTTTCAAAATATATGGATTGATTCTTTCAAGGTCGACAAAGGAAAGACAGAGCCTCAATGTTGCAAGATTTATCAAAGAGTCCAGCAAGGAGACAACTCATATTCATACTGCTATCACCAGACGATTCAGCACTAGAGTTTGGCGATTTGCATTATCAGCTCCTAAGGTTTTTCTATGATATTTTCAGAAAAATGAGTTAGACATTTCTATCTATATTAGTTCTAAGCCTAAAATTCTTATCGGAAAAGATTACTTATTAAAAGTTACAAGGCTAATAAAACCCAACTACTATAAGGACACCTAAACTAAACAAATCGTTTTAAATGTTAACAATTAAATAAATATTATAATAAAATTAATTATCCCATAAAATTAAAAAATAATGTTGTGCGTCAGTCCTTTCTACTTGTAAACAACTTGCTCTTGAGTTAATGTCAGAAATGGAACTCAATTACTTTAAAGGAATAGATACTTTAAATTAATCTTTTTACCAATTTATGCTTGAGATAGCTTGCTCTAAATATTTTGTATCTAATTTCATATAGAGTTTATGAACCTAGGCAAAACTTTTCATGACCCAAAAAATCAAAGTCATATGAAACCATCTTTTGAGATAATGGAAACTTTAGATGACATGTTTGATCATCCCTAACAACAATGTCTTGACTACTGACTGTATTGGTATTTTTTAGGAGATTGATTTGATATGGTTTTGTTTGGTTTGGATGATAGATCCATATTGAAGTCATCTTTGATATCAACTTTAACCTCCTAATCAATTCCAATAACTCGTTCTACCCATAATTAGTTGGTTTAAACTCAACATATTCATTGACTTCAAATTGTCTTGTGAATTTCACATCTACTTCATGTTCCTCTAACTTTTTAACATGTTTAATGACTTTATGTTATTCCTTGAAGAATAACATTAATTATGACTCATGATTGGCGCAACTGATTCACCACCAAAAATATTAGATACCAAAGCAGAACACTAGGTGTTTGTGATTCGGGAATAGGAATTTTTCCCAACTCTTTTTTTTATCATCAACTTGAATAATTGATGCCTCAAGTTGCTTATGATTTAACTTAGAGGTTGGGTTTGGGTTCCCTTTTTAGTGGTATAAGCATATAATTCACACTATCCTTATTAATTTTTATAAGTTATTTCTACCCAAGTGTATAACATCTACATTATATTGCCAATGCTTACCGAATATTAAAACTACATGCATTCATTTCTACCAGATCACAATAAATCTCATCAATATACATTTCAATAGAAAATTACTTACAACGTTGAGTTATCCTTATCTCTTCTGTTGTCTTAATCCACCCAATTTTATATGGTTCAAGATATGATTCTAATGAAAATTTCAACTTATCAACAATATGTTTACCAATAATATTTTCAAAGCAAATGCTATTAAGGATCAAATCAAACAAGTTATTCTTTATGGCACATCAAGTACAAAATAACCTATTTTTCCGTGAATCTCTAGCAACATTTGGTGCTAGTAGCATCTTCCTAACCATGTAGGTCTACCTCTCATCATAGCCATCATATTTATATAAGTATTCTTTGTTATCTTTATCAGGTTCACATTGCTGACCCTTGGTTTTTAAGTGTTCTTGCTCATATTGCCATGCGATCATGTTGATCAATTTTTGTCTCCTACAATCACTAGGACTGTATCCTACCTCTCTGTATTTAAAACACTTGCCCACCATTAGCTTGGAATAATGGATTGCTTGGTTTGTTTGTATCAGCTTGCATTCTTGAGGCTTTGCTAGGTTTTGCAGCATCATGTCTTATAAAAGGTTGCTTTGATGTATGCACTGCCTTTCCCTTGTCAAGGGTACTGAATTTGCTAGCCTCATTGTAAAGCCTTCTAGAAGGATCAAATTTTCTATTGCTACCAGCCGTCTTCTTCATTAACATCTTAGCCTTTAAAGCTATATTTCTTGCCTCAGCAAGTGCAAACAACATATGTACTCTAATATTTTCTTGGATTGTTGGCGTTCGCACCCTAAGAAATCTCACCATCTACTGATTTCATCATCTCTTGAAGTCGATTATGTTTTGTTAGCCTTTGAAATTTAACAGTATATTCATTGACAAATTTATTCTCTTACGAACAATCTTGATATCTTTGAAACAAATATTTCTTGTAGTCATGATTGAAGAACCTTTCATTTATCATTTTTCTTATACAAATCCATAATGTAATATGCTGTCACCTTTTTTTTAATTGTGTACTTGTCTGATGTTTTCACTAGGAAGAAGCTATGCCCTTTAGGCTATAGGCTACTAGTTTCACCATCTTCTTTTCTTTGATACCCATGTATTCCATTACCTTGTCAAATTTTGTGATCCAATCAAGAAACTCTTTTATATCCAGATCTCGATTAAAGGGAGGTAGTTTTACTTTTATCCAAAATTTGTTTGCTTGTTATCTCTGAGGTTGTGGTGGTATGTCTTGACTTGCTAAAGATTTATGACCCCCCATAAAATTCATCTTCACCAACACTCTCCATATAGATAATTGATTGTCTAGGTGTATCTTTAGAAATAGGTATAGGGTTAGGCTTGCCCGGAGGTAAGTCTTAAAGCATGTTCATCTTCTCTACATAATTTTTATTTGTGCCCCCCATTAGCCATTCTAGATGTTCTAAGCTATTTGACATTGTTGTTATTGTTTGCTCCAAATGATCTAGCTTCCACAATGCTCCAGATGGCTTTCACTCCTGCATTGTGGGGTAGGTTGTTGCTACTGTCTACATCTATTAAAGAGATCAACCTACTTTGATATTAATTGACGCAATGTAAATATAAATAAAAATTAGAGTTCTCAAGCCCTAAGACTACAACTAAAACTGTAGAGAAATAGAGAGAAAACTCTGATATTTTCTACAAAGTTTGTAATTCAATAATCTTTAATGAAAAATAAGCTATTATCCCTATTTATATTAGTTTTAGACCTAAAATCCTTATTGGAAAAAGATTCCTTGTTAAAAATTGCATGGCTAATGGAATCCAACTAACATTAGAACTAAACAAATCTTTGTAAATCTTAACAATTAAATAAATATTTAATAAAAATAATTTTGCTATTAAATTAAAAAAATCAGTGTTCATGTCATAAAGGGTTAAAACTGTACAAAAGCTCTAAAGACTGCATTAACAACAGTGTCTTAGGAAATCTGATTGATTTCTCTGTGGAACTGTTTTTAGTGTTTGATGTGGAAGACAATGACATTAAATGGCAAAGGAGGGGAGGCTTTTGGTTATGCTCACCCCTAAATCATCCCATCAGATCATGATCTGTGGAACTGTTTTTAGTGTTTGATGTGGAAGACAATGACATTAAATGGCAAAGGAGGGGAGGCTTTTGGTTATGCTCACCCCTAAATCATCCCATCAGATCATGATCACAGGTTACAGCTCATTTAAGCTAACCCTATTAGGTGGCAATATGATGCTATTGTCTTTACCTTCAAGCAAAGAAATGTTGTGTGTGATCGAGAATTAGTATATATTCACCACATGTTTTTATAGTGTTGAGCCTTAGGATTCATGTGCCAAAAGTGGTGAACGCTTTGTTTGGCCAAGATGTCAAGATACATCCCCTCCATGTGTGGAATGCAAAGTTCTTCTCTACCTTAGCCAGTTTTTTTTGAAGATTTATAAGCCTCAATGAGTATACATTGAAGAAGCAGAGACTTGATGTGGTAGAATTATCATCAGTTCATGTGATCATGATTTCATTGAGCAAGCTCTAACGATGATGGTAATGGAGAGGTCCATGAAGTAAGTTTTAGGGAAGAACCTTTTGATAAGATGCTTGTCAATTGGTTTTCCAAAAACAAAGTTTTTGATAGGAAATCCTTATCTCCACAAGCAGAGCACTTGTGACAATTTTGGTAGTCTGGATGCCCGAACTTTGGGGGGGTTGACATTGATATAGCAGCTCACGAGAACAATTTTCAAGGATCTATTGAAGTGGCATCTCATTCATCTCTTCATGCTGAGCTGCATGACATTGATATAGCAGCTCATGAGAACGATTTTCAAGGATCTATTGAAGTGGCATCTCATTCATCTCTTCATGCTGAGCTGCATGAAGCTTCTTTATCAATATCTTCCCCATGTGCTAAGGACAGACCGAGTGGAGTGTGCTAACCATTATCATCCAACTCCCTTATGGAAAACTCAAGGTGTTCCATTCATAGTAATGGTAAATCTCTTAGCTCTGACCATGAAGTTGATAAGATTCTCTCAGATTTCATTCTTAAGCGAAAACAACGGGAAAAATAGAGCTAAGGCTAGGAAGATTTGTAGGTCTATTTCTCAAAGGTTTAATCTCACCACTAATCAGGTTGAAAAAGAAAGAAGATCAAGAAACCGATTGATAGAGATGTTAGTGCTGAAGCTGAATTGAACCCTATAGATCCTGTTCCAACTCTTGGTCCAAATTTTTTTCCAAATGCTCTCAGAGATGAAGCTGGACTCTCTTGGAAGGTTGGTTGCCTTTCAGGTTGTGGTCCAGGACCTCCAGGTCTGGACCAAACAATGGGGATGATGCTATAATTGACTTTCTTATCGGCTGAATTGAGAGAGAGACTGAAGAGGATTCTGAAGCTCAACTGCGTCCCAATTTTGAGAGTTGATGAGTTCTAAAAGTTGCAGGAGGCTTCTTTATTGTTTTGTTGCCTGTATTTTTGCTGGATTTCTCTTGACCATTTTGGTTGTTTGCCTTTCTCTCCTGGTCTGCTCCCCATTGTCATGCTTTTGTTTTGTGCATACTCTGCTTTAGGCTGCAGGTACCTTCTGCCCTTCTTCTTGTTATTTTGGTCTCTTTGTTAGCTTTGTTTGGTCTCCGCAGTTGTGCTTTGTGATGGTGGTTTGTTTTGTCTCCTGTTGTTAGTGTGAGTTATTTTCTTCTAGGTTCCTTGTCTGCTTCCGAATTCCTCTCCTTTTCTCCCTTGTCTACTGTAAACTTTCTTTCTCCTTGTTTGCTTGCCTTTTGCTCCCAAGGTGTTTAATGAATTTCCTGTCTTATAAAAATAACAAAGAAAAAGATACAGGGTTTAGCTTATAATATTTGTTATGCAGCAAGGTATCACTAACTTTGTTGATTTGTGTATACACAGATACAAGTTCAGCGTTGCTTCATTTTCTTTGCTGCATGACTTTTGGATGTTGATAGATCACATTGGTAACAAACTGGTTCTTAAGTAACATAAAATGTAATGTAATTGCAGCTGAGAGGAAAACGAGTTGGGATAGTTGGACTTGGAAGTATTGGATTTGAAGTATCAAAAAGACTGGAGGCGTTTGGCTGTAGCATTGCTTACAATTCACGAATGGAGAAGCCATCTGTTCAATTTCCTTACTATGCTAATGTCCTCGACCTTGCAGCACACAGTGATGCTCTCGTTCTTTGCTGTTCACTGACAGAACAAACTCGCCATATAATTAACAAGGATGTGATGACAGCATTGGGAAAGAAAGGGGTGATCATTAACGTTGGACGTGGTGGTCTTATTGATGAAAAAGAATTAGTGCAGTTTTTGTTGAGAGGAGATATTGGTGGTGCAGGTCTTGATGTGTTTGAGAATGAGCCTGATGTGCCTAGAGAGCTATTTGAACTGGACAACGTAGTGGTGTCTCCACACAGAGCTATTTTTACCCCAGAATCATTTGAAGCAGTATATCAGCTAATTTTCACAAACTTGAAGGCATTCTTTTCTAATAAACCTTTGCAATCAGTCTATCAGATTGCATGATAGGATATGCAGTAATGTCTTGTAATTGTTTCTATTAAGATAAAACTGAACTATTCATCGTGTTTGTAATGATCTTGAATCATACAAAACCCCTGGAAGTATCTATGTTCTTAAATCTTAATGCCGTTCTTGTAAATGGCAGTAATGAGGTAAGTCGTTGGTTTTATCTTAACTTCTGATTATTATTTTTTTCTTTTTATGGATTATCTCTGTATAACTTTTTTCAGGGATTCTATCTTCGCACCACAGTTTTTTTTTTTTTTTAATCTTCTCTTTTGTTCATCCAACCCAGTTATGTTACATTGGGCATCATGTGTTGAAAATATGTACATCCGATGATAAGAAAATGGTAAGTGGAATTGAAAAATGATAAAAAAAAAAGAGGGGGGGGGGCTAAATTTAAGAGGGGATTTTATTTTTAGTTTGATTGAATTTAGAAATGTTTTGAGTTTATTTATTAATTTATTGACATTATAAAAAAAATTTAAGTGAAAATATGTTTAAAAATGAATTTTTTTTGTAAAAAACTTTTCAAATTAAGCTATGTTTGTTTTCTGAAATTTATTTTTTAAGAAATTATTTTCCAAACTTTCATGTGTTTGTTTATAATTAGAAAAGTTGATTAATAAAAAATATTTTTCAGTTAAAAGAAAATTTAGCTTAGTTTTTAGAAAAGTGTTTTCCTAGTAAATTTGAACGGAAAATACTTTTTGAAAGTTGTGAAAAATTTAAAAATGTTATATTATTTGTTGATTATATCAAATTTAGTCTTCAAACTTTTGATTGTTATATATATTTTGTTTTGAATATTTATGTTTTAATTTAATTTCTTAAAATTTAATTTTTATATTAACTTTGTTCTTATTTTTATAATTGTTATTTGCTTTTTTTCTATTATTTTTTTATTAAAAATTTTTATCTATTAAATTTGGTCATCATTCTTTTTATTGTTATCTATTTTATTTGAAATAATTTATGAAATGTTAATTATAATTATTTTAATTTCTTCATTTTTTTTAGATTTGATCTCTATTATTTTGATTATTATTTATTTTATTTAAAATAATTTATGAAATTATATTTTTTTCAATTTTATTCTCATTCAACTTTTTTCAATTTGTAAAATTTTTTCTCTCATTATTTTAATAAAATTGAAAAAAATAAAATATTAATAAGTTATTTTCTAGTTCATTTTTCATAACATAACCAAATACTGGAAAGTATTTTTCAGTTTATTTTTCATAACACTACTAAATATTAAAAAATAATTCATTTTCTAGGAATTTATTTTTCAAAAAAAAACAACTTTCCTGCAAACAAACAGAGTCTTAATTTTTTTACTACCTCTTTATGATTAGAAAGTAAAAGGGTGTTTAGTAGGGTAGTTACCATTGTTTTTATTTAAAAAAGATTAAAAATATTTTTAAAATATAAAAACAAACAGAATGAAACAGGATTACCAACTTAATTTATAATGTAAATATTATAAATATAAATATTATAAATAATAGTGTGTGTATGGATTAGGAACTGTATCAAGGGTTCATTTGGATTTTTATTTTGTATCTATATGTAAATTATGATAGTTTTTATATTATTTTTAATAAATGTACTCTAAGAGTTTTACCTTGTTTTAATAATTGCAATCCAATATTTTTTTTAGGATTATTAAAAAATAAAAATAAAAATTAACATAGCTAACTAGAAAATATTTGTAATATTCATAAAAAAAATTTAATCCAGCATAATATATCTAACGTACTCCAGCCTAAAATAAAACTAAATAGATAATGTTTATATTTTATAAAATATTAAGAATTGGATTGGACGGTAAAAATCCCACGGGCTCTACCCACAACCACCCCTACGAAGAGGAGTGGCTGCCCTTTTGCAAGGAAACAAAGTTCGCATTTCTCGCATAACTAGAAAACTCAAAGATGCCGTACTCGTCGGTCAACGTGATGTTAACTAAAGGCTTCTACAGACAGACCTTATATTTAAGATTTATATATTCCAGCAACAGTTGAGCTTGCAAGAAGAAGAAAAGTAGGTCTACATTATTCAATCAAATTAAAGCAGGTACATAATATAGCAACCAATTAAAAAAAGAGGACAGGCACATATCCACGGTCTTAAACCTGCCACGTACTTTAATAGGGAATAAATCACAATACGAACTCGAAATAACACAAGGCACCACAGGCGCGGTCATAATGAACCGTCTTTCTTCTTCTTGTAGTTTGTTTCTTAATAGTCTCATAGGAACCAGGGCAGCATGCACAGTAGCTTGAAGAGCAGAGATGTGCTTCCATTAATCAGCTTTTGGGGGGGTGAGAGAATCTTGGGTCTTCCTGAAAAGCTTATGCGCAAGATGCTGTGCAAAGGTGCGAGGAGGGAACAATGGAGGCTCAGCCTCAGTCACAACTTCTGTCAGTGGCTTGAGGATGATTTTCTCCTTCGGCGGCTCGCAAAAAACTGCCCATGAAATCCTTACCTTCTCCTTGTTAACAAGTCCCCTGTGAAGAATACTCTTGTATTTCCCATTGCTCAAGATCTCAACAGTGTCGCCAATGTGCATGATGATTGAGTTGGGGACGCATTTTGCTGTTACCCACTTGCCTTCATAGAAGAGTTGCAGGCCAGGCACCATGTTGTGGAGTATAAAAGTGAGTGCACTTATATCTGTGTGAGCTTCAACCCCTAGAGCTAGTTCTGGTTGAGGGCACCTGGGGTAGTAGTTGATCTTCATTTGGAGTAGTAACTCTTCCATGCCACCAACCTCCTTTTCTAGCCTTCCTTCTTCCAATCCCAGGCCAAGTGATAGCGCTGACAGAATTTTGCTCGCTAAACTTCTCAGCAGCCTTGCATATTCACTAGTGACTTCACTGCAAAGTTGTAAATTTTATGATTTATATTGTAAGTTTGGAGATGAAATTGAATAAACTGCAACAATTTGACATGGTTATCACAGACTGTGTTTCTTCCATCCTTCAATTTGCCTTGTATAACATATTTTGATAAAATATAGAAAGAATAGCCAAGTCCGACACATGGGTACTAGAATACCGGACATGAACCCATGTAGGATATGGATCTGGAGTCTGAGCAACGTAGGATTAACTAAAAAGGAAAAGTTCTCAAAAAAGAAAGAAAGCTTACGTATAATCACTAGGTGTCTTAGGCCATATGGAGATGTCACGCTTGTCCTCAGGGAAAATGAGATGGAAAAAATAGTCCTCCCACTCAAGCTGCCCACTGGCATTGTTAGCTAGCTTGCTTCCATACCCTTGAACATTTCCTGAAGCCTGGTCATTAGCATACTTCTCTTTTTCCTCAATTGGAAGATCAAAGAAAACCTGGCCAGCTTTCTTGACACGATCGATTAAATCATCAGGAATCCCATGGTTGATAAGGTGCATAACACCCCACTCTTTAGCTGCCTTGACTATTTCTTCCTGGCATTTCTCCTGGACCTCTTTGTCCTCAGATTCAATTTCCATCAAATCAATGGTTGGAACTTGAGGCCCTTCATTTTTCTGCACTTCTTCGAAAACATTGCCGATGTTATTTAACTCCTCTTGGGGCCGAATATATTCTTTTGGGATTGATTTAATCCCACTGCTTGCCAAACTCTCAACTCGAGGAACTAGCACTGATGGAGTCACCATGGCAGCAATAGTACTAATGATGTTTTATGAAACTTGAATTTTGCTTACAAAAGCACACGACAAATACAAAATCTTTTAAAAGGATGCTGCGAGGTTTCAGCAAGCACTCGGCACAATTTTATATGTTCATGGATGGTGTTCATAGAGACAAACGGTTAGTCACGTGATGAAACATTTTACCATTCTCGTGCAATCAGAATGGTGAATTTAGCATACAAGAATGGTTGACTGGAGGGTGGTTAAACATGGGGGGGTGAGGCGATGGTGCCTATCGAGTACTCCTACCGGTCCTCTTCTTGTTTACTTCATTAATTTGCCGTAATGTTTAACAACGTTAACTCTCTCAGTTCCTCACGTGCTAATGGATTCTCAGATGATTTTTTGTGTGTGATTTTACTTCGCGTAGGAAATTAAAATCTTTTTTTTACCCCGTTAAAGTTCCGAGTTCGAAAATCTTAATCTATTAGATTTGCAAGATGAATATATATAGATAATTGTTAATGGAATGTTTCGATTTCTTCTCAAAATTATTGGCTTGTTTCAATTAGTTTCATTGATTTGCAATATATATATATATATATTCATTATTAAAAGTGTGGTTTTTTGAATAAAAACTAAATTAAAATAAAATAAATATTCATAATAAAGAATTCAGATAATTTATATTCAAGAAAAAATGTATCTTTTTAATTAAAAATCTCTTTGTATATTTTATATTTCTTTGTTTTTAAATAAAAAAAATTATATAGGACGTATCGTTATTTCAATAAAAACATACCATGATTTATAAATGAAGTTTCAATAAGTAAACAAAATCATGACTCCATGATTTTCTATGAAAAAATATATGAGAATAATTCATTTGAAAAAATTATATAAAAACTAATAATAATAAATAGATAATTTTTTATTATTATTATTATTATCAAATATTCATGAGAAATTCTTAAAACAATCTACATATTCGGTTCGTATATAAAATTATATCTAAAGCAATAATTAATATTACCATTAAAAGCTCCAATTCTATTTGAAAACAACGGCTTAATTTGATAGTTTTTTTAAATAATTTTAATGATTTTATTCAAAAAGGATTTTATTCTAAAATAAAGATAAATAAAGGGCTATTTAAAAAAAGATCAAACACACATCGAAGAACTGACTAGCACATTTAGCCTTGAAGAAAAAAAGCTCGAGTGCACTTGACTTTTTTCTTTTACAAAAACAGGGGGCCATACATCGTCAGCTAAAACTTTGTTTGATAGAACTGACAATACATCCTCCATTAAAACAAATTCATTTCACCTCAGATGACCAAATAATTGGGGTCCAAGTTTTGGAACCCTTAAATCATAATTTTCTCACAATTCACACCCTCAAGGCTTGAGTTGATTCAATCAACTCTCTCATAGTCTTGAATTACAAAGTAATCAATTTTTGCTTTCAATTTGGTATTAACCCATCTCGCAACCTTTCATCCATATGCTTCCTAGTGGGTATATAATGAGGAACAAACATGGAAAGGCAGTGAAAATACCTCTCATACTCTATCACTCATATTCCTTCTTCTTTCAGTGTCAAGATCGAACTCTTGTTATTTCATCTTTTGATGATACCTTAAATAAGGTTTGTTTTTAAATTTAGTCTTAAAATCATCCCAGGACAACACATCCGTCGCTCGTCAACTATACAGTCTTCCACCAAGCATACAGAAATTTCAAAAAGGTATTGCAATGTGAAACCTGATTAATTATTGTCGTTAAAACGTTTAATTGACTACAATTAGGTTGATTCACATGTTGATATTAATGTGCTGTGAAACCTAATTAATTATTGGTTGTTAAAGATGAGAAATTGAAAGAATGCAAATTAGGGAAAGGTTGTTAATTTGTGTTACATGTTATGGTGTGGGTTGGAAATAGGTGCATTCAAATGATATAATTAGAGGGAAATTTAACGTCTAAATTGTGAAATTTGATTGTGTACAACTAAATAAAAACAAAAAAAAAATTTGAAAGAATCTGGGAATTTAAGGAAAACAATTATGGTTCAATAAACAAACACAAGAGAAGAGATAATTAAAAAAAATAAGATTTTATAAAATAAAAAGAATATAAAAGGTGACCATGTAACCAAAATATAGAAATACATGGTTCAATGAGTAAATATACTGGTAGATCGCTAAAAATTTTATCATATTTATTTGATTAAAAAAGATTTATTGTTTTTAATTTGTTTATTTTTTTAATAACTTTCTTATGATATTGAGATATTTCGTAGAAGAAATGGACTGTGGGGGGGATGAAACTATAAGAAACTTACAGTAGCTGGTTGTAAGAAATCAAATTTTTAAAGTGACATTAACACACCTTGTAAACTTAGTTTCGATTACAAAGTATTTTAAAATAAGAAGCAACCGAAATATATTTCTAAAAATAATTAAAAACATTATTTAATTATTTTAAACTGCTTCGGTAATGATTCTCCCTTCATTCCGAAGAACGGTGAACAACAAGGACATGCAATTCTGTTCAGTTTCAATTATTCATTCAACTATTCAAATCAAGCACTCATTATTTTCTTGACTGTGGACGCGTAAACTTTCCTCGTCATTTCGGTGCGTCAGGCTTTCAGAGGGAGCAATGAATAGACGCTAATTAATGCGACATAAATGTTTAGATGCTAAATTTTGATATTTTGGATATTAATTGATTCCGGTGGGATAATCACGTGATGAGAGGCCATACCAGATTCATTAGCAGCGTAAGAAGGGTGGTCTCGGACGCGAGATTGGTTTGACTGGAGAGTTCAAGCACGAGACCTAACGGCTCTGTTCTTGTTCTCTCTCTCGAGATGCTCCTTTGACAGCATCACCTCTCTCAACCACTCCCGCTAGTGGACTTCCGAGTGATCTTAATTTTAATTTTTTTTTTAATACTATATCAATGTATAAAACAAACATTGTAGTTTCTGAATTGTACTAATAAACTGTTGACCCTACAATCAAAGTTATCAGGGGGGTTGTTGAAGAATCGTGCTCTCCCAACTCTCAGTCAACCCTCGGCAGGTTCATTGTCTGCACCTGCCTCCTTTATGTTCCTTGCTTTCTTTCTTTTACCATAACCCTTTTGTGCTTTGCTTTCAACTATTCTTAATTTGGCCTTTATGTATAGTTGTTATGGTAATTAGAATATTGGCAAGAGTGATCGAAGCTGAAAGACTATGTACTTTTTTTTATATTTTTCCCTTAAAAAAATCAGAAAGGATACTTAAAATACGATGATGACCAAAACAATATTATTTTTTTTATCTAAGTGCACAGCCCCAATAGCGATAGTTAAGTTGCAGGAAGTTGCCTAATGATATGTAGACTAGGACATTGTTTTGAGACAAAATAATTGGCTTCCAGCTTGGACACCTGTGCTGGTCTAGTTTATTCGAAGGTTGTCGTCTCCTTAGAAATGAAGGGAAACGAATCTTACCAGTTGGGGTGCCACGTACTACAGCAGGTAACATAGAGCGAATAGCCTTCTCAACTCTCTTCCAATTACGTTTGTTTTTTAGTTCTAAAAGTCTTTTTAAAAAATTATTTTTTTTATTTTAAATTAATTATTTTTTATGTTTTTAGGTGGTGTCAAAAATATTAAAAAAAATACATTAAAATAATATTTTTAAATTTTAAATTTTCATTTTTAATATAAACATATTAAAATAATCCATAAATATTAAAAAATTAATTTAATATAAAAGATTAAAATTTAAAAAAAATTACTAAAAAAGTTTAGATCAACATGTTATAATTATCATCAAAAAAAATTATTAATAATATTCTAAAAGATGTGGAAAAAATATTTTATTAATAATACTCTAAAAAATATGAAAAAAATACGTAATTTCCCTGATTTTTTTAACTTTCCTCATTTTTAGCATGTTATATTCCCACGCTTTTCAACTTTCCTAGTTTTTAATATGTTATATTATTATAATTATTATATTATATTATAACATATACTAAAAAGTAAAAGGTGTGGCCCACACCTTTAAACTTTTCTCATTTTTAATATGTTATATTATATTATATTATATTATAACATGTACTAAAAATAAATGGAATGATGAGATGTTTTTTTCTAATGAATTGTTTATTTAATTTAGTTAGTTAGTTAGTTAATTTTAATTTTTTATTTAATTATTAAACTTTTATAATGGATCCTGAATTTAATAAATTAACCTAATTTAACGAATTAATCTGAATTTTTTTTAATTTATTTATTTTATTTAGTTTAGTTTGTTAATGTTAAATTTTTTTATTTAATTATTAGATTTTTATAACAAATATCTCGAGCTTGACGGGTTAACCTAGTTAATTCTGGCTAAACCTATTAATTTTTTTATTTAGATATCAAATTTTCATGTCGTGAATCTCAGATTTGATGGGTTAACCTGATTTGAAGAGTTAACCTAACTAATTCAGATTTTTTTTTTCTTCATTAGTTTTTTCTTTCTTTTTATTAGTTTTTTATATAATTAATCTATTTAATTCTCGTATTTTTATGACATAAACTTATAACCAAACTCACATTTAATGTTTTTGGGTTCGATATTGCAGTCATACTCTCTTCAAATTTAAGTCATAAAAGTTTAATATTATTATTAATATTATAAATATTACTCCTTGGTCAAATAATGCAGCTAGATCCAAGGTTTTTGAATATATATTTGCAGAAAGACGTAATACTCTTAGATCTTAATATTTTTTTATATTTTTTATATAAAAAAAATTAACCCGTGATGTGTGTCTTTGCTTTCTTTTTTTTCTTTCTAAGCCTTTTACTATGGATTGCACGGTACAGTCCATAGTAAAAAAACTTATGCTTTTAGTTTTTTTATATAGTTTTTTAATATTAAATTTTTTTATTTAATTATCAGGTTTTCATGACACGAATCTTGTGTTTGGTGGTTTAATTCAATTGATTCATATTTTTTTCTTTATTAATTTTTTCTTCCTATAAGTTTTTTTTATCTTTGCCTTTTCCTTTTTAATTAATTATTTTTTAATCTAGTTCATTAATATTTAATCTTTTTTCTATTTAATTATTAGACTTTTATGATACAAATCCCAAATTTGATGAATTAACTTAGTTGATTTATATATATTTTTTTCTCATTAGTTTTGTTCTTTCAAATTCATCTTTTAATATTATATGCGATGCACAAAAAAGACTGGTGCTTTTAGTTTTTTTTATTTTTTTTCTTTTTATATCTTTCACAGTAAATTGTACAATGCAATTCATGGTGAAAAAATCAGTGTTTTTTTAATTAATTTTTTTATTTAGTTTATTGATACTAAATGTTTTTTTATTTAGTTATTAAATTTTCATTACACGAATATTAGGTTTAATGGGTTAACTCAATTAATTTATTTTTTCTTCATTAGTTTTTTTGTTATTTTTTTCTTTTGAATTGATATTTTTTATTTAATTTAGTTCATTAATATAAAATTATTTTTTATTTAGTTATTGGTTGATATTTTTTTTTAATGTAGTTATCTTAGATTTGGTTAATTACATAATCTTTTTATTTTTTTATGTTTATAACATGAATATGTAGTTAAACCTTATTTAAGGTTATTGGATCTGATATTGCAGTCAAATCCATTTAAATTTAAATTATATATTATTAATATTATAAATATTATTTTTAGGTTATATTGGAGCTAAATTAAAAAAATTTAAATATAACTTAAAAAAGTTTAATATTTTTAAATTTTATTTTTATTTAATATTTTTTATAAAAAAATTAACCCGTGCTATTATTGCATGAGTAATGTCAATAGTACTCCTCTGTGTCTAATCCTCGTCACTCCTATCTCTCCTCCATCATCGTGCATAATTATCGTCAAAGAGAACTTCATGAATCTCCTCGAACACTTCACTGTTCAACTGAAGACAAAAAATATTAAGGATAAGTTCTATAATAACTGATTAAAAAAAAATATATTATGACAGACCTTCCCCTTGCCATCACAAATGATGATGATTGTATTTGCGGGGATTTTGCAATGTTTTGACATTTTATTTTTATATTAAAATTTTTTATATTTTTTATATTTTAACATTTTATTATTTTATTTGTATTAAATTATTTCAAATTAAAGTTGTTATCTATCTTCACTATTGATTATTCGAAAATTAATAATCTCTATTCAAAGATTAAAAAAATATTTTAAAATTTAAAATTATATTTAATTGTTTAATATTATGTTTGTATTATGTCATTTAAAGTTAAATTATTTTTAAATTTGAATTAGAATATATATTACAAGATTCTAGAAGGAAATATCAAAATGCTCCAAAATCAAAATTTATCATTATAATTAAAAAAATATTAATCAAAATAAAATTAACAACCTTGATTTCTTTACTACTAGCAAGGTCAAAACTATGTATTAGAAGAATATTTATTATTTACAATTACTTACAAGGTGTGCTAATAGTCCATTTAAACATAAAAAGATTGTTAAGCTCGTGATAAATTTGTTGGCTGTATTATAAAACCCTACCAATGAGTTAATAATGAAATTTTATAACCTAATTTTTTATTTAATTTAAAATTAAATTACATGGAAATTATTTTAACGTGAATTGATTAATTTTATAGGTTTAAAGACAACTCAAATAAATAAAAAAAATATAACTTTGTTTAATTTTAAAATATTTTAAGATGATAATTTTTTTAAAAAAATATTTCATGAGTTTAACTGTAATTTTTTTTTTAAATTTTTTTTAAAATATAAAAACAGATAAACTTGACATCTCAAGCTTTTCAAAAAGTGAGGTTCATAAATGCCTCAGTCCAAGTTTAAAACGAAGCCTCTTTAGTTTAAAAAGAAGTTAGATAGTAGCATGGATGGAAATGGGAAGTGAAAGCCTCTTTAGTTTAAAAAGAAGTTAGATAGTAGCATGGATGGAAATGGGAAGTGAAGCAAGAATGATGAGATTAAAGAGAAGTGGAGTGGGAATTAAACTAATAATCAACATTATATTTTTGGATGAAAGTTTGCAGTGTGTAAAACGAAGAAACTTTGTTTGTTTTTTCTAGGGGGCAAGGATGATTAAAGAAAGATAGGGCAAAAAGGAGACCTGGTATATAAGACAATTTTTTTAGAAGAACAATAGCAGCTTGGTGAAGGTTTAGAAAAAACAAAATTCAAATTAGGTTTTATCTTAGAAGCATCAAGTTTTAAATATGTAGAAATAAAATCTTTACTAATCCAGTAAAGGAAGATTTTTATAAACTCTATTTGAATTATCATTTAATTTTAATTTTGATTTTATTCATTCATCTTAATTTTTTATTGCTTATTAAATTATTTAGGCTAATATTCTCGTTAGTTATGATTGGTGATCGATTTATGAGATTTGAATGGATGAAAATATGATTCTCATTTAAAATTTGATATAGATGTATAATAACCTAATTTTAGATTCTTCAAAGTTTTCTTGAATGTTATTTTATACTATTTTTATTCATAAAAATCCAAAAAAAATAAGAAAAAATTTAAAATTTTAAAATATATTTTCTCGAGTTAAGCGTTTTTTTTTCAAAATAAAGATCATGGGGTCAATATAGGTCAAACCATGTTAATTTATAAAAAAATAAATTTCAAGCTATTTTAGGTTCAAATAATAGAAATGCAGTTAGACTCTAATAACACCTTTTCTTTTCTTCTTTCTCTATTTTTTTCCTAATCTATAAATTTACGCTAGCTCTTCTAAAAACTTATTGTGTCTTTTGGTTTCTATTTATATCAATTTTATTTTTTATTATTTTGATTGTTATTTTTTATTTTATTTTTTCTATTTATACCAATTTTACTTAGCTCTCATCCTTAAACATTTTATTTCTTTTATTGAATTTAGGTCTCATTCTTTTGATTGTTTTTTTTTGTGTGTTTTACCTTTTTATTGATTTATTTTTTTAATTTTATCCCTTATCATTTTACTTCATTTAATTTTTTTATCTAATTTTATTCCTCATTATTTTGATTGCTATTTTCTTATTCTTTTTCTTGATTTTTTTATTTTATCCTTTCATGTTTTATTTTATTTACATTTTTAATCTAATTTTGATCTTTATTATTTTGATTGCTATTTTCTTATCCTTTTATCCATTTATTATTATTTTTTATTTTATTTTGTCCCTCGATATTTTATTTCATTTAACTTTTTATCCAATTTTGTTCCCTATTTTTTTTCTTATCCTTTTCTTGATTTACCTTTTGTAGTCCCTAATTGTTTTCTTTCATTTAGTTTTTATCTTAGATTTAGTTTTTATTATTTTAATTAGTATTTATTTTGCCTTTTATTTTTATTTTTTTGTGATTGAAAATTTTACTTTGCGATCTATGTCTTCCTTTCTACAATGCAATTTCAGTCTTTATGACCCACTTTACTGATTTAAAATATCATCCTGGTTTAATTTTATTTTTTTAGGTCATTTATTAAAAATTAATACTTCAATTTTATCATTCAACACTGCACTATTATTATTCCTTAAACTTAGTTATTTGTCCTACTTATTTTTTTTATTAGCTTATCTAAATTCAATATCATGAATGGTGGGTTAATTAAGTTAAATTGAGTTTATTCAGGTTTTTCCTCAATGAATTTTATTTTTTATTCCATCATATAACATTATATTATTGATCCTTAAGCTTTGTAATTTTATTTTTTTCATGTTAGGTTATTTTAAGTGCAGATTAGTCAAATTAACTTAAGTCAATTTAATTTTTTTTTCCAGTTTTTTCATTTAAATTACTTTTTTTTGATAATTTTTTTATTTTTTTTATCTCAATCTCATATTATGATTTGCAAGTTAATCAAGTTAGCCCATGTTTACTTGTTTTTTTTCTTTGATAATGCTTTTTTTAAAAATTATTATTTTTTATTTTATCATTTAACATTAGATTTAGATTTGAGTCTTGAGTTTTGTGGGTTTTCTTTATCTTTTTTATATAGAATCATCTCGATTTCATATATTAGATTGTATAATAATTAAATTAACTTGAGTTAACTTGAATTATCACCATCTAAATATTTTTTTATATTAAAAATATTTAACTCAGCCTCCAATAGACCATCTATGTAGTAAAGTCTAATAATGGTGGTATAGATAAACTCGGTAAGAGGATGATTGTGTAAAATAAAACATCACCCAGGCGCAAGAGCATGATGGGCTGTATAAATTTTGAGCTCAAATTTGAGGAGCTCAAGAGATGAAACAAATCCAGAGCCCAAAGCACTTAACCCAAACCAAACCAAAAGCCCTCAACCCTAGCCTTTTCCGAATCACAGACCGAACCAAAATCAGTCCCTCCATTGATTAAAAACACATGTCTAAAACAAAATGCCACTAGAAAAATGAAAAGAGAGAGAGAGAGAGTGGAGCCCATCAGTCCACGTGATGACACGATAAGAGCAGATGGTCAGCACCTGCCATCCACGTGTCAGCCCCAAGTAATGACATGGCAGAATTTGGAAGCTCCATTGGCTATAGTAAAACCAACTATTTGATTTTTCGAAAATACCGTTACAATTCCCTCCACACATTTACTCTTTGCCTTATCCCTTGCTGCTATTCTCCCTCCAAAATATCACCAAGAAAAACAAAGATACGCCTATGAACCAAAATCACCAAATCAACGAAACAAACACTCACCTGAAACCACATTGCAGAGTCCTCATACTACTGTTATGGCTGGCAAATTCGCATTTACGTTGACATCTCCTCGACTCCTCATTGCTCCGATTCGGAAACCATTCATCTCCTCATCTTCTTCATTACCATCTCCTTCCTGCTCTAGCAGTACCAGGGTTCATTTCAATGTCAAACAGCTTTCTCTGCGGCGAAAAATGCTTTTACCACCTACCAAGGCCACTGCTGACCAACAAGCTGGTTTGTGTCACCAGCTCTTTTAACCATGCATGTTGCTTTTTAATTTTGTTAATTATATCTGTTGATCACAATGATTTGCTAGCTTCTTCTGTCATAGATTAATTAATTCCCCATGTTTTTGAATAGTTAAGCCTAGCTTGTATTAGTATAGACCAATATTCTATTTCGATTTAAGCGCCATATTTTCACTGCTTGATCATTACCTGGTGCGGCGTGTATCATCAAAGATAAAACTTGGGTTCTATTCTTCAAATCCAAGCTCATATAAATCACAAATTTCTGCTGATTTGGTCTTCTTCTGGTAAATGAATCCCAATCCAGTCATCAAACAATGGAAAAAAGAAAAAGGAAAAGCATCTGCTGACTCCAACATTCCTTTTCAGATCAAGCCCAAGAAGATGAGATGGTTGATGGTAAAATCTTGCAATACTGTAGCATAGACAAGAGAGATAAAAAGTCAATAGGTGAAATGGAGCAAGAGTTTCTACAAGCACTACAAGTGAGTTCTAACAATTAAGCAGTTTTTTCATTTCGTTTCCAATGCATAACACTGTATAAAAGAAGAGGTATGATGAAGTAATCCTTTTTTTTAAAAAAACATTTTATAGGCATTCTATTATGAGGGAAAAGCTATAATGTCTAATGAGGAATTTGATAATCTCAAGGAAGAACTAATGTGGGAAGGAAGCAGCGTGGTTATGCTGAGTATGAGCTGTTCTTCACAATGAAGTCTCCCTAGGCTATTTTTTTTCCCTTTCAATTGGAGAAGTTGTCACATTGATGGTTTTTGCTGTATTTCTATAATGTATATCAGGTTCTGATGAACAGAAGTTTCTTGAGGCCTCAATGGCTTATGTATCAGGGAATCCAATCATGAGTGATAAGGAGTATGATGAGCTGAAAATGAAATTAAAGGTCAGTGCTTGGTTATTTTCATGTCTGTGCCTAATTTCAACTTGCAAGAACATACCCATGCTTCCTTGACATAATTCATACCAGATCAATTTACTAAATTAATTTTTCCTATTACAAAAATGTTTGCAGTATCGGTTGATCATATATATTATTGCTGCTAGCTCTAATTGTTTCATGCCGCCCTAATTCTTCTTAATACCATGTATTATTTACCTTAATTATCGTACAGTCTGAAGGCAGCGAAATAGTTGTCGAGGGTCCAAGATGCAGTCTTCGTAGTAGAAAGGTGTGCTGTCTACAATTATCTCCCTGTACTTCTAGTGCTTCTAGTTTTGGACAGTGACCGTGCTTTCTTCCCACAGGTTTACAGTGACCTGTATGTTGACTATCTGAAGATGTTCCTGCTGAACGTACCAGCAACCGTTATTGCACTAGGCTTGTAAGGGAGACTCTTCAGTGCCATAAATCATTTTCCTGACTTGTCCTATTTGTTTATTTTCTGTAAATGAAGGAGGAGGCTCCTTCCAAATCATGGTTAAAGGTTTTACTTGATGATTTTGATCTACTTTACAAGGAACTGGGTGGGTGGAGGGGTCTGATTTTCTTTTGGGTTGTCTTGACAGGTTTTTCTTCTTGGATGATATCACTGGTTTTGAAATCACTTATCTTTTGGAGGTAAACAGCCACCTCCTCTCAAGACTTTATAATTAAAGCACAGATATATAAACATTCATGATATCATTCAAACCACCGGTGAGACCAGGCTGATTTCAAATCTTCCTTTTTATATTAGAGAGATATTTAACCCTTATAATAAATTGAAAAAAAAATGAATCATTACTTGGAGCTTTAATTTACATTTTGTATTTATATGTTTTGTAAATTGTTGCGTTGCAGCTCCCAGAGCCATTCAGTTTCCTCTTCACCTGGTTTGCTGCTGTGCCCCTCATTGTTTGGTTAGCTCTGACACTTACAAATGCAATAGTGAAGGACTTTTTGATCTTGAAGGTATAATTTGATCTCGTGACTCTTCCAAAACTCTAATAGGAAGCCACATAATGTCATCACGCTGCACATTCCAAAATTACTGATGGATAATGTCATTTTTATAGGGCCCCTGCCCCAACTGTGGCACGGAGAACGGCTCCTTCTTTGGAACCATATTGTCTATTTCAAGTGGTGGAACCACCAACACCCTTAAATGCTCAAAGTAAGTTTAATGCCATTTGCAGACCACATTGCTCAATGGAACTCCTGTTTTTGATTAATGACATTGCTGCGATACTCTGCTTCAGTTGCTCAACCGCGTTAGTGTACAATTCAAAAACACGGTTGATTACACTGCCGGAAGGAAGCGAAGCTTGATACAGGTGAACACCTTCTCTATCCTACAGTCTGCTTAAACTCTGAAGTGTTACAAGCTTGGTAATTGACATAAATAACAGTGCTCGAAATCTGATTTCATTCTTCATCATTAAAGGGGTAATATCCTGTGGATAGTCGTAATAGTCATGGCTACTGAATGAAGCAGAAGTCCATTAAAGGGATATACAGTACAAGTGTTGCTAACTCGTAAGTTTGGAAGCAAAGAGTACGCCTTCTGCAGAAATTTGGCAGAGATTTGTGGAGGAGGGAATTTTCAGATATTTTGTACACTGGATTGTATCTTGATCACTGTGTTAAAATTGTACATGAAAGTACGTATATGTTTATACATCTACGTATCCATAATCCCAGGGTTGTTAATTAGGAGCTGAGAGCAGAGTCCTGCCATGAAGTTCTATAATCCGCTGTATTTAGTTAGAATGATGAATCGTTACCCTGCCGACGCTGTTATCATTGGCAAAAGTAACACCGCAGTTGCTGAGTGGTTGGGTTTCCTGGGGCAGCTAACACGAAATATAACCACGATTTTGTTCACTATCAGGACAGATACGCTCACTCATCTCTTCTGTTGCCAGAAGATGTTCCCATTCTTCATCAAGATTCTACTGCCCGCAACTTTAATCGAATACTTTATTATTCTCGGAGCTCGTAAAATTTCAATTTATATGGGATTTGTTTATTTGTTGAAAAATAGTTTTTTTTTAAAAATAAATTATAANCACATGGGATTTGTTTATTTATTGAAAAATAGTTTTTTTTAAAATAAATTATGAGAAAATAAATTTAAAAAAAATGAATTATTTTTTGATGTTTGGTAATGTAATAAAAAATAAGTTAGAAAACAAATTTCAATATTTGGTTATGTTATGAAAAATGAATTGGAAAATAATTTATTAATGTTTTATTTTTCTAAAATTTATTAAAATAATAAGAAAAAAATATTATAAATTAAAAAGTTAAATGAGAATGAANCAATTAAAAATTTGATGTCAAATTTAATATAATTAGCAAATAATATGATATTTTTAATTTTTTTATAACTTTCAGAAAATATTTTCAACCTAAAATAAAAGAAAAATACTTTCCTGAAAACCAAATCAAATTTTTTATTTATTGAAAAATATTTTCTGTTAACTAATTTTTCTAATAACAAACAATCACAAAACAATTTAAAAAATAATTTTTTAAAAATCATTTTTCAATAAACAAATAAAATTATAGTCAAATGACAACCATTAAGAAATTCTAGTTATGGAGGTACAATTAAAATCAAACAGTCCTCTGCATATAAATATAATATACCTTCCAATTACTTTATACAATTAAAATGTACATTGCAAATCCACAATGTTGTCTGTATGCTAGGGTTTTTAAAAATTTTAAAAAATAATTATAAAAGTTCATTTTTAATCAACTAAATATATAATAAAAAAATTAAATTAAAAAATTACTTGAGTCAATCTACCAAGCTTTCAACCCAAGTCATAAGATCATGATAATTCTATAAAAAAATATTTTTTTTTAAACTTATTTTCTAACCAACCTAATATCAAAGAATAAAATGAAAAAAAATTAAAAACAATTCAAGTTAACCTAGACTAATCTATTAAACACACAACCTAGGTCATTAAACTAATTTAATTTTATAAATATAAAAAAAAATATGAAGCTTCATTCTAATAGATATAATATTGGAGGTTGAAATTGAAAAAAAAAAACTAAATTCATGAAACCAGGATAGTTTCATATAAAATAATTTGAAAAATATTACAAAACCTAATTATCAAATAACCTAATCTTGAGGTTGAAATTGAGAAAAAAAAATTAAATGAAAAGGAAGATTATGTTGTTAGCGAGTAAAATAAAAAAAATATTCAATTAAAAAAACAACAAAAAATGAACAAAATCAACCTAGTTTAACCTATAAAATTAGCGACTCAGGTCATGAGATTAAGATAACTCAATATAATATAAATTATAATAATTTATAAAATTTAATTTTTAATCAGTCTAATATTAAAATAAAAAATAAAAAATAATTAATTAAAAAAAGCAATATAAAAAACAACTCGAGAATGAGCTGAGTTAATTTGAGCTAATATATTAAACCTACAGCTTAAGTTGTGAGATAATTCATTAAAAAAACAAAAAAAAATTATGAAACTCACCTTTAATTAATATGTTAAAGGTTAAATCAAGAGGAAAAAAAAACTAAAACTATGAGACTAACATATAAACCAATATTAAAAAAAATTAAAATATATTTTTTTAAATAATCTAATATTGAAAATAAAAATAAAGATTGAATTATTAAAGGATGTGATTGAAAAAATGAAGAACAAAACACTAGTATTAGTATTGTGGATGTAACTAAAATAATTTAGCTATATTATTTAATCTTTTATTAGTATTAATTATAATAATAATAGTCACCATCATAAATACCATTAAAGGAAAAAATAAAGGAAAAAAATTAAAAGATAAACAAATTCCATTCACTGTACGGCTCAACAGATAGCACCCCAGCAAAAGGGAGAACAAAACCTGCCCGCACGTCAACAACTAAATAGAACTGAAATGAACATTTCTTTTCTCCATATTAAACTTGCGAGCCACCATCTTCGTGCCGTCACGAAGCCAATTTTTTGGAGAATGGGACATTATATAAGGATGTCAAGTACAAGAACATGGAGGAGCATCAGCGTGCCTTCTCACAAAGGCTTTCGAGGAGAGGTTAGCAAAAGTCAACAGAAAAGCCATGGCTTCCTTTTTCCATTCATGGAGCTTTAGCCTCTTCTTGATAGTGTTGACTTCAGCAATGTTCATCGGCAAATCAAGGGCCGCAGGTTATGGTAAAGCACGCGTACCAACAGTGTTCCGGCCAAGCCGATGGTCGCTTGCCCACGCCACCTTTTATGGCGATGAGACCGCTCGCGAGACCATGGGTATGCTACCCTTCCTTTGCTTTCCAATTAATTTCAAGTGCTGCTACAACAAAATGTTCACTTTTATGTGTTTCATTACGCACAACATGATTCAATTTACAGTGTACTTACATATAATTAATTAAATAATTATTTGCCTTCTTTTCCTGGGGTTAATTTATTCAGGAGGGGCTTGCGGGTATGGAAATTTGTTCCAAACTGGATACGGAACCGATACAGTTGCATTGAGCACAACATTATTCAACAACGGATATGCCTGTGGGACTTGTTACCAAATAAAATGTACGAATGCTCCTGCATGCTATGGGGTAATTACAACGGTGACTGCTACGAACATCTGCCCTCCGAATTGGTCCAAGGATTCTAACAATGGAGGATGGTGCAACCCACCTCGAGTTCACTTTGACATGTCCAAGCCTGCATTCATGAAAATTGCTAAATGGAAGGCTGGCATCGTCCCCGTCATGTACCGAAGGTATGCCATCTTTCTTAGCTTTTCAATGCTTTTTAGTCAACTACATGTGGGCCAAACCCCACAAAAGTTTTCGAACAAGCTTGCTGGTGCCAAACACTTCCTATACATATATAAAGCATTATAAGAGTAGTCTTGGATGCATTTTTCTCGTGAACTCTTCACTTTCATCGTGAATACTCTTTAATTGGATTAGGAAAGTGAATTTGGTTTATGCAAGCTAGCCTGAGGACCATCTAACCCTGGAATACCCCCCCCCCACACACACACAAAAAAAAAAAAGGAAAAAATAAATTAACAATATATCAACTTTGGCTTAGAATAAATCATCCTCTAATTAACCTTATTGTGTATTTGTTGTAGAGTACCGTGTGCAAGAACTGGCGGGCTGCGATTCAAGCTCCAAGGAAATGGGTACTGGTTGCTGGTGTATGTGATGAATGTAGGAGGAGGTGGTGACATTGCCAGAATGTGGGTGAAGGGAAGCAAAACAGGATGGATGAGCATGAGCCACAACTGGGGAGCTTCATACCAGGCATTTGCTAGACTTGGAGGCCAAGCTCTATCTTTCAAGATCACTTCTTACACAACCAAGCAGACTGTTATTGCATTGAATGTTGCTCCTTCAAACTGGCGTGTGGGGATGACTTATAAATCAACTGTGAACTTCAGTTAGTACTGATGTCAAGCTCAATACTCCACTTATCCTCTTTTTTTCTTTTTCTTTTTTTATAAAAGCCTCTTCGAGGCCCTTGTTTTCCATTTTTTTGAAAAGAATTTCCTGCGTCGTATGTGAACCAAGAATGGAATTTCACTAGCTGTAATGAGAGATCTAGTGGAAGATGTCCAGATTATTTGATCCTTCTTTCTTTCTTGCCTTTTATTCTTGTTGTGCTTCTTTTATTCAAACTTCAATTAAATCAAAATTCAAATCTAAAACTTAATGATTGTTTGGTATTAACCTTAATATTTGAATCTGTAAAATTAAAAAAGATAAAGCAAATCTTTTTAACCATCAAATCAACCTCTTAAAAATATATTTTAGTCGCTAATAGAGAAAAATCTCAAAGCCTAATAACGCCAATTATGTCACTTTGTGTCGTAAGGCACCAGTAGAACAAGAACAAAACTTCCAAAGATTTGCAAGAAACAAATTGTTCCTGCTGTAGATGTGCCAAATCAGATTTGGTTTTTTAATTTTTTATTTAATTTTCATTCATTGGACGTCCACCATCTAGCTTTTTGACCCAACAGAAGGAGAAAAGAATTGGATCACCTTGACTAGCGAAGCTAACATGAGACCCACAAAGTTGTTGAAGTGGGAGACATGCCATCAACACAATTAGAGTATTGAGCCTTGATGAGGGACTGCACCTTCGTCTCTTTGCCCGAGCACGCCTTTCCCTTTTTCAATTTCTTTAGGCACCAAGTGTCATCATCAGTCCACGCTCCAAATCATTTCTCCCAGGCCTTCTCCTACCAGATCCTTAACCCACTTTACCCCTTCCAAATTCTACCTTCAAGGGCAGACAAAGAAAATCTTTTCTTGTTGTAAAAATTATTACAATATTAAACGACAATTACCACATACAGTGTTCCGGATGCAATAATTTACTGGACTGTTCAATTACATTTGGAATTGAGTACGTGGTAAATCAAATTTTCGGCAAACGCAGAAAGGGTTTTGCTTCCAATTTGAACATTCCCATCTATCCTAGTATCCTGTGACGTAACAAGTAGAAGAATTCTTCAGACATGGCATGATAGCAATCACATTTCACGCTAGCAGTGACATTTTCTATTACCAGGCATACTGATTGCATGCTATGGGAATTGCCGCCTTGGCATGAACCACTGGCAATCCTTTATCAAGGCCACCTAACGTGTATTCTCTCCAAGTCTCTCTACTATAAAGAAAGCCAAAAAAAAACAACTCCCTTCTTTTCCTTTTCACTTTCTTGTTCTTTAATATTCCAAGAGTTCCTTTCATCATAAATTTTCCTAAAAGTTCAAGCTTTTCTCTTTGTAACTTCACTTCTGTTACATCCACAGGTAAAGAAGGTGCTGATCTAGAAATTGAGCTTTTTTTCTTTTGATGTACACGGAACAGCCAGGAAAATTACAAGAAAAAAACCGTACTGCATTTTCCTAGCTCATAATCCTGGGATGGGTTCTCTCTTCTCGCTCACTGTGATAATTCTTCTTTCGATGGCTTTAGTGAGAACTGAAGCCCAAGGGATCAAATCAGCTCGACTTCTTGACCTTCTCATTAGAGACTACACACTTAAGTCAAGTGGCGTACACTTCAAGACAGGTATGGTGCACACTGTAGATTTACCAGCGAACTTCTCCGGCATCAAAGTCGATACAGTGAGGTTTCGATGCGGCAGTCTACGAAGATATGGTGCTCAAGTTAAGGAATTTCATCTGGGTATTGGTGTAACTGTGCAGCCATGTGTTGAGAGACTGTTGGTAATTAGACAAAACTTGGATCTTAACTGGTCCTCTATATATTATGCCAACTATGATTTATCAGGGTATCAAATTGTGTCACCCATTTTAGGCCTTTTAGCTTACAATTTCGGCAGTGATGTGAATGTTAGCAACTCTTTTGAGATCGGAATTCATGCTGGAGGAAAACCAATTACTATAGACTTCATCAATGTATCAACTACTGCCAACGTATCAGGAATTAGGCCATTGTGTGCTAGTTTTGAAAATGATGGTAAGGTGACATTAAGAAACCCTACATCGCCATTTGTTTGTGCGGCTACAAGGCATGGGCATTATGGTTTGGTGATCAAGTCACCACCAGCACCACCACCATCAATGCAGATGGTGAAAAAGAAGATCAGCCTGTGGAAAGTAGTGGTTGGGAGCTCAGTTGGGACTGCAATTGGTGTGATTTTATTGGGGTTGCTTTTGGTAGCAATGTTTGTTAAGGTAAAGAAGAAAGCAAGAATGGAAGAGATGGAGAGAAGGGCTTATGAAGAGGAAGCTCTCCAAGTATCAATGGTTGGTCATGTCAGGGCTCCTACAGCAACTGTTACTCGGACGGTGCCTATAATTGAGCATGAGTATATACCTTATCCTTCTTAAATTGTTCATTTTCTTTATGATCATTATTCTTTTTTGTAATATTAGATGGAAGGACAAGGAATTTGTATTAAGAAGAAGGGTAGATCAGCCAAATTCTTTTAAGTTCTTTGTATTGGTACAGAGACAACTCTGTCTCTTGAGTTCTGTTTCATATATTTTTTTTACCTTCCCTTTACTTCTCTTCTGTAATTTGCTGTGATGATTTCTGTTCTTAGACTATAAACACTAGATGATTCATATTAGGTAATTAGGACAATAATCTTGGTTTGTGACAGAATTTCTAGATCAAAATAAGAACTAATTCAAAATTTGAATCTTAAAATAATATGAAGGTGCATTCATCATATATGCAGAATTCATCTCTTGTTTCCTTTTCCTGTTAGTTCTCTTACTAATTTCTCACATTCTAATTAAGCATTCAGAAATGAAACCTACTGTTCTCTTGCCTCCCCCCCTCCTTTTTGGTTGGGGATAGACAAGTAGGAATATAAGATGGCGAAAAAACAATGCTCCAAAGTAGTAAAGCTGCTAGAGTTTGAGTGCATAGAATGCTGTAATAGGCGTTTGAGAGGAAAAGAAGCTACACGTCTTATGATGCTGTTTTAAGACGATGTCTCCTAATGTCATGGCAGCGTAGGCATGTACCTTTTAGAATGACCATCAAGAAATGATTTTTGGAATACTTTGTGATATGAGGCAAAGTCAAACCTGATACTTGAACACGGTGGATTATGGAGGGGGGCTTAAGCTTCATTCATGTTCTCTGTCTCACTCGTAAATTTGGTTAAGAGATTGCGACACCAACAAAACCAAAAAAATAAAATAAAAAATGTAAAGAGACTCATATAGTCTAGATCACTGACAATATACAAGCTAGGCATGGATTCTACTTCTAAAGGTGCGAGGAAGCTTTGCTTTGAAGTGGTCTTATTTTGATTACCCTTGTGAGTTAAGCTTAGGCGTGTCTAGAAAATTGCCAGGCCAGCGAGATTAGAAGGTGCAAATTAACTATGATGAAACCATCAGCAAACCTTTGTACCAAAACAACGCTCAAAAGGAAAAAAACCCAATGGCGTCTAACTTAAACAAAGAAATAAAATAGCTGGTTTAAACAAAGAAATGAAAGAGTTCATTAGTAGTGTGCGGTATTGACGATCCATGTATATAGCAATTAGATGGAGTTTGAGTTCAAGATATATAGTAGACTTTGTTACAAGTTCGAAATACAAAATTGCAACAACGACTTACAATGATCAAGATATTCTAGAGTGATCTTAGGAGTGTTTGTTATTGACTAATCTTCATGATCTGCTGTGACTGAGAACTGCTTGGGCAATGAACCATAAGCTTGCCATGTAGCTAGAAGAACTAAGAGGAAAGAAGGTTCTAGTAAAAATGTCGGCACGCTGATCATGGATAGAAATGTAATGAGCTTGAATATCCTTGGTAAAAGTTCTGTCGAATGAAGTGATTATCCACTTCAACATGCTTTATCATTGCATGAAAAACTTGATTGGAATGCAAGGACAGTGCTCAATGTTATCAACCCATAGACAAGGAGTTGCTCTGAGAGTGATACAAAGTTTTTTAAGAAGCATGGAATCAAATAAAATCCTGCAACCATGAGTTTCATTGCTCAATATTATGTCAGTGCTGGAGTGTGCAACAGCAACTTGCTTCTTACTTGTCTAAGAAACAAGACAGGGGCCAAGATACACGCCATATCCAGTGGCCGACTCGCGGTCATTTGGGTTGTCTGCCTAGTTAGAATCACTGTACCCATTCAACTGCAGACAGCCTTTGGTGTAGTGTAAACCATAATCAAGAGTGCTCTTTGAATATTGAAGAACATCTTTGCCACAGCAAGATGGTCAGTAGCGAGTGAGAGAAGAAATTGATACTGTATGCAATGCCTGATCCAGTTAAAGTGCAATAGTGAGCTGAGTTTTCAAGGAGATCACCATTAAATCTTTACATTTTGTTGCCTGCAGCTCAAGGTGTAGAAGTTGGCTTTGCAGTACCTGCCGTATAGAATAGGTCTCTGATATATTCTTCCTAGTGAAGACGAAGGCCATGACTATTGCATGAAGCCTAGATACCCAAGAAGTATAACTTCTAATTCCTTCCCAAGTTCGTGAATCAATCCAGTGATGGCATTCACATTATTACTTGTAACTACAATGTCATCCACGTAGAAAAGAACAAACATGCAAATAGATTGATTATGAACATAAAATAGAGAGTGAAACAGTTGTTATAACTCAATTTTGATTCTCTTTTCAAAAAATAATTTCAAAATAATCATTTGATTTCTCCTTTTAAATTCTTCTAATTGAGTCGACGACCAAATTTAAATAAGCCTTCTGATTTTTTTTATTCATAGTAGTCCCTGAATTTGCAAAACTTCTCAATTAAAGCCAAAACAAGTCGGGAATTTGTCCCATTAGGCCCTTGATCGAATTAGTAGGACTTCCTATATATTTTTTTTCAATCTCTTTTTCTGTTTTGTTTTCTAATATACATTTCTTAAAAGGATTTGGGGTATAGTTTGACCCACACAATTTAATAAGATAAAAAAAATTAATTAGACATATACTTATTTTTATTTTTATATTAAACAGTACAATTTTTTTTTATGTTTTTTATGATTTTTTTTAATTTTTATTAATTGAATAACATAAAACAACAAAAAAAATATTTTATTTTGTAGAGGTGATATATATTAGTAAGAGATGTAGAGGTTACACAAGCAAATTATCTGGTTTCAGTTAAATCTAAATTATTGCTCTTCTTATATATAAAAAATATTATCATATAAATAAATAAATAAGACTTTGATAGCTTACTGAGGAACAATACCAAATGTCTTAATGTATTTATTTTTTAAACTCTTGATCACATATCTAGTTCTAAAAAAAATTTAAAATAATATTTATATTTATTAACATGTAAAAGCCTTGGTAATTTTATTAAACATGCTTTATATTTTTAATTTATAATCATAAATTTTCTTGATATTAGAAAAGGGATTGATAATAATTATGTATTTTTTTGAGAAATAAAAAAAATCCAATTGCCTTCTAATTTGGACTCCACCTGTTGTCCCATCACTGTATCACCATCATGTCAACTCAAATTCTTTCTTTAGATCATTTTGACTGGGCCTTTATTAATGTGATGTTCAGTGTCTGTGGCCCAGTTAATTCCTCCCAATTAATAATAGAGCTGAAGCGAAGAAACAATCTCCTGTCCTAAGTTTCCAAAATAAATCCTCATTATCCTTCTCCGACACCAACACGGATCCATATTCAAAATTCAAAACCCAAAAATACATGAATCCAACGGTCCTATTTCTCTCACTCCAAAACCTTTGTATAAGTTATAACACCTAAACAAACACTCATTCGCGTCAAAAAAAGAAACGACCATCTGTTACTCTCTTTCTATTATTTCCCGGGAAAATTAACTTCCTTCGACACGTCATCATCATCTTCTCCGATTCCTCTCTCTATAAATCCTAGGGTTTCTTCTCAATGGCTGATCCCATGATTTCACAATCAACCCAATCAAAGCTCAACATTGCAGCCTCCACGACGCCACGTCATCAGCATCATCTACATCTTGAAAACCCAACTCCACCACCGTCATCATCAAAGCATGTCAATCGTCTCCTTAATTCTAATCATTATATTTCCCCTTCGAGACCAATTTACTCCGATAGGTTTATTCCCTGCAGATCCAGCTCAAATTTCGCTCTTTTCAACATCTCTTTGCCGCAGCCGTCGGCGACGGCAGGGATCTCGCCGGGATGTGGAGGGAAGGAGGATAATCCTAGTGCGTATGCGGCGTTGCTTCGGGATGCGCTTTTTGGTCCCCAGACTCCTGATAAGAAAGACTGGGGGGCAGGGGCGGCTGGACAGAATATTTTCCGGTACAAGATGGAGACTAGGCAGTCACTGCACTCGCTTTCCCCTTTCGGTTTTGATGATATGAATGATCTTGGTGTTAGTAATGTTGCTATTAAGACTCCTAGGAAGGTTTCTAGATCACCTTATAAGGTCGGTGTTTTAGTAAATTGGTGTCAAATTTGACTTTCTTGAGATTGATGAAATATGGATTTTTATTGGGATTGTTTTATTAATCGATCCTGTTTTTTTGTTTTTATGTGTTTTTTGTAGGTATTGGACGCCCCCGCATTGCAAGATGATTTTTATTTGAATCTTGTGGATTGGTCGTCACATAATGTGTTGGCAGTGGGGTTAGGGAATTGTGTGTATTTATGGAATGCTTGTAGTAGCAAGGTGAGTGTTGTGGGTTTTAAAAAGTGAGCGTGTGTGTGTGTGTTTTTTCAGGTTTTGACTGAAGGGTTGTTATTTTTCACTCTATTGTTGGTCGTGGTGTAATGTAGGTGACAAAGTTGTGTGATTTGGGGAATGATGATGGTGTATGTTCAGTAGGATGGGCTCATCGTGGTACGCATCTTGCTATTGGAACTAGCAATGGAAAAGTTCAGGTTAGTTTTGGTTTGCATTTGTTTTGAACTTCTGATATATGTGTTTGCTGTGTTGATTTCAGTATGGTTTATGTATAGGGAAACACTTCAGGATCATAAAACCAAATGAAAACATGCCAACTTTATAGAGAGAAATAAAAATATTGAACTTGATGTTTCAAAAGAATGCAGTGTTCAAGGATTATTGTGTTAGCAAGATTAAGCGAGAGGTAAATAAATAGTCAGAGATATGGGTGTTGATCATGTAAGGGCTGACAAATTTCAACTTGGTAGGTGGCTGGGAGAAACTGTTTTGTCCCACCAGAGTTGATTCACCAGACTTTGAAGGTTTTTATTCACATGTTTTAATTGCCACAGGCTGGCTAAAACTGTAAGGGTTTTCTGAACAAGGTGTTTAGAGAACATATGGTGTATTGGAAGGATGAGGTATTTTATGCCCATTTATCATACGTACTCTTGGCTGTACTTGAACCTAGTCATGCAAAGTCTCCTACAAGTTCGAAAAGTTTTAGGGCATAGTCTCTTAGTATGCAAAGATATAAAGTACCGTCACCAGAATAGCTTGGAAATTTATCATGAAAGCAAATATTTAAATCTGTTCATCATTGCAGGATTCACCAGACTTTTTCCTAGAGGGAACATTAAGGATAAATAATGATTTTCAAAAGCCAAACCATTGCTACCTAGCTTCTTTTTTTTCCGCAGCCAAAAGTTTTTCTATTAAACTTTAGGCCTTAACTACTGACCCAAGATTGTGAAACTAATTCAAGAAAAAAAACTCCTTTAGAATCAATAATTTTGTTTGCCCCTAAGAAAGCATCTTAACATGTTCACAATAAGCTCTCATTTCAGTACTTTCCCATAAATGTTTTTGGAAGGTGAGATACATGGTTCTATATTATTGGTGTTTTTGGTTTTTCAGCAGTTCCAAGGACAGGTGGTATTTATACAACTGTTTGTCATGGGCAGTTCATCCCTTGTGTTCATAATAGATTTTAGTGTATTGCTTGATCATCCTAACATTATTTTGCTGATATTCTCATCAACTCATATGTAGATTTGGGATGCTTCCCGCTGTAAAAGGATCAGAACAATGGAGGGCCATCGATTGCGTGTTGGGGCCTTGGCCTGGAGTTCATCTATGCTATCTTCTGGTAGCCGGGATAAGAGCATTCTTCAACGAGATATACGAGCACGGGAAGACTTCATTAGTAAACTCTCTGGACACAAGTCAGAGGTTGGACTCCCCTACATTGTGATCACATTGATTGAACTTTTTGGTCAACCATTTTATGCTGTTTACTTTGGTGTTGGAGTTATAACCATTTTATGCTGTTTACTTTGGAGTTAGAGTTATCATTATGCTTTTGCGTGCTTCTCAATTTCATAAATGCTAGTAGTGGGCATTTGTTTACATATTATAAGCTATCTATGCTATTTTTGTTCTGTTCATTGCTTTTACATTACTCAGCCTAATAATCAATTGATGTGATTTAGGTTTGTGGACTGAAGTGGTCTTATGATAACCGTGAGTTAGCATCAGGTGGAAATGATAATCGAGTGAGTATTTTTTTCTCTCTACAACATATCACTATGATTGCTGGACATGAGTTCATGGTTTTCTGTATGGAATTCTAATTTCTTGTTGTCTATGTGCAGCTCTTTGTTTGGAATCAACATTCAAGCCAACCTGTGCTAAAATACTGTGATCATACAGCAGCTGTAAAAGCAATTGCTTGGTCACCCCATCTTCATGGACTTCTTGCATCTGGGGGTGGGACTGCTGACCGGTGTATACGATTCTGGAATACAACCACCAACTCACATCTCAGCTGCATAGACACTGGCAGTCAGGTAAATATCTGTTTGCAAATCACTGTTATTGTGCTTCTTTATAGATAACATGAAATGTCTGGAGTTAGAAAAACCCTTATTGGCAACTCATATCTGTTTTTTTCTCTTTTTGGTAAGTAAATATGAAATTGTTGAATGATTGATGGAACATGTGGTTACACCATTTAGAACATAAAAAATGTGGGCTTTCCTGGAAGCTCAAGAAAAAGGAACCCATGAAAAACTATCTTTACTCAATCTAACATACCAACCATATTGTACAAGCTATCTCTAATAGGACCCAAAAGATAAACCACAGGTTATGAAACCTCTGGGTGCGATCCATACTGTAAGATGACAAAGAGCAAGTACACGTGCTCATGTAGTCTTGGATTATTTTACTCAACATTTACCTCTGTCTCTCTCCCCTCCAAAAAAATTTATACCTACTTCATTTCAGGTGTGCAATCTTGTGTGGTCTAAGAATGTCAATGAACTTGTCAGCACACATGGATATTCCCAAAACCAAATAATATTGTGGAGATATCCAACTATGTCAAAGGTACTGAAGTCAGTGTATTTATGATTATGGTATTATCTCTCATCACTCATCGTATTAAGATTTGTTCCTCCTTTGCAGTTGGCAACTCTGACAGGTCATACATTCAGAGTTCTTTATCTTGCCATCTCACCAGATGGACAGGTAGTTGATCCTCCATTCTTCATGATTGTACTTCCTCTTCTTACAATAAATTTAGCAGTTATGCCAACCATTTCTTTTCATTAATGTGTCTTTTCCTGTTTGGAATAACTATTATCTGTTTCAGACAATTGTCACCGGAGCTGGAGATGAAACGCTGCGGTTTTGGAGTGTGTTTCCTTCCCCTAAATCTCAAGTAATTGTTTCTTTGAATGATGACAATAATTAATTGGGTCCATGCTAATATTTAGTACTTGATTATTTTTTGGAGAAAAACTCACCAGATGCGTCTTCTTTCTAGTAGATGACAATAACATATATCTCTATTGCCATATCAATAATATGCATTGACAAGATATAAGGATAGGGTTGTGTCAAGAGTAGATGTCAATATTTTGGTTTTGCAGTCCTTGCCTTCCATAGCAGTACTTACCCAATGTAGCAGGAGACTAAATAAATTTATGGGTTGACTGTTATTGCAGAACACTGACAGTGAAATTGGAGCATCCTCTCTTGGTAGAACTACAATTCGGTGACTCCAGTTGTTTGTCGAGAGTTCTTGGCTTTGAGAAGATTGACAGTCTAGAGTTTATTGTGCTGTTTTAGCATGGAAGGAAGGTGGTAAATATGTTCATAACCTGGAGATTATGTGTGTGGGAACGAAGTTGGTCAGTTTGGTTTTCTCGAACCAACCCAGGACAATCCATCAGTATGGTTTTCTCAAATCATCCCAGGGCCTAATAAATCGAAAAAAGTGGGATTAGAGGTGATGAATTGTCTCGTGGCTCTCAGGAAATTACCAGTTTCCTTTCTGTTCCCCCTTTGATTTACTAATGTATAGCATATACCAGTTAAATGCTTCTTGCATTGTATATTAACAGACAACAGCAAATGATGCTTTGAGGTGTTGGTTTACCATTTACTCATAGTTTTTGTAAATAATTATTGCTTCCACATTTCTCTATCATTGAAATATATGAAGTATTGCTTTGCTGGATCCGAATTCAGCTGGCTCGCTTAAAGATCATATAAACAGGAATCTACCAAATCCCAGAGTGATCCTTGGTAAGGAGTTTTGCTGTTTGGTATCGCAACACCACAATTTTTTACTGGTAGGGCTTGCCATTAATTATGGTTAAATATGGTTGTGCTACAGGTTTACCAAAATCATAAGAAGTAGCTGCATCTTGTGCAAATCATAAAAGTAGCTGCATCTTGTGCAGAGAAAATAGATCAATAATATAGCCATGGTTCATAAAAGTAGCTGCATCTTGTGCAGAGAAAATAGATCAATAATATAGCCATGGTTTACTGTTCATGTAAATGGTTATACTGTTCATGCTTCACTATTTAATGAAGTACTGGTAATATAACTTGCGTGGTTCTATGAGTTAATTTTTTTGTATAAAAAAATTTAAAATTTAAAAGTATTAGGTTTTTTTTAAAGCTATACTTACGAGTGATTATAATGCTTAACCTAAAAGTAATATTTATAATAATAATATTAAACTTGCATAACCTAGTAAGTCTAGCTCTAATATTAAACCCAATAGCTTTGGATGTGGATGTGGATGTGGGTGCAAGGTCATGTCATAAAAGTATAATAATTAAATTAATTAATTAAAAAGAAAAAAACTAATAGAAAAAAAAACTAATGAAGAAAAAAGAAAAAAAAGTTGAATCAACTGGGTTAACTCGTCAAATATTGGATTCATGTCGTGAAAGTTTGATAACTAAATAAAAAAAATTGACGGGTTAACCTAGAATTAACCGAGCTAACCTGTCAAATCAAGTTACCTGTCAAACCTGGGATCTGTGTCATGAAAGTTTGATAACTAAATAGAAAAAAAAATAAACATTAACAACCTAAACTAAATGAAAAAAATTAATTAAAAATAATAAAACAAACAAAAGATATAAGCCTATTACTAATGAGGAAAAAGAAAAAAAATCTGAATCAACTGAGTTAACCCGTCAAACATGAAATTCACGTCATAAAAGTTTAAGAATTAAATAGAAAAAAAATCAAAGGGTCAAACAAAAAAAAATAACAAACGAAACTAAACAAAAAAAATTGATTAAAAAGGAAAAACAAAAAAAATTCAGGTTAACTTGTCAAACCAGATTAACCCGTCAAACTCGAGATCCATGTCATGCAAGTATGATAACTAAATAATTTTTTTTTACATTAAAAAATTAAATTAAGCAAAAAAAATTCATTAAAAGAAATAGAAAAAAAAGTGAACATTAACAACCTAAACTAAACAAAAAAAATTAATTAAAAAAAACAAACAAAAGACATAAGCATATTGCCAATGAGAAAAAAGAAAAAAAATGAATCAACTGAGTTAACCTGTCAAATCAAGATAACTTATCGAACCTGTGATTCATGTCATAAAAATTTGCTAACTAAATAGGAAAAAAAATTGATGGGTCAAACAAAAAAATTGATTAAAAAGAAAAAAAAATAATTTAGGTTAACTCGTCAACCCCAAGATTTGTGTAATAAAAATATGATAACTAAATAAAAAAAATTCACATTAACAAACTAAATTAAACAAAAAAATTTATTAAAAGAAAAAAACACAAAAAAAGAGGCAAAAGAAAAAAAATCATAGGCGAAACAAAAAAAATCAAGTGTTTCACTGTTCACAATGTGTACAATGATACATTATCTATAAAAAACAAAAGAAAAAAAAACTACCACTGAAAAACTCACGCGTTTTAGAGTATTCTATAATGTTTTTACTGTGCATGTAAACAGTAGAGAATGTTTCTATTATTGAAGTGTAGTTAGGCTACACTGTTTAATATTCGGTGGAGCATGTTGTTACTATTCACGTGAATAGTAAAGATATTATTTATTATTATCAAATCCTGTTTAAAGTTAAAAATATATTGAATCGGATCAAGTAAAATAAAAATATATTTTTTATTTTTAATTGTGTTTTATTAAAAAAACTAGTGTTAAATATTTTTCAATGACACTAAATAAATTAAATAGAGATCGCTTGATGACATAACATTTGCAGAATTTGATCGCAATTAAACATTTTCTTATTGGTTATATTTTACCATATATTGTTACCCTCTTAAAAGATTTGTAAAAACTGTAGTTCTTATCGGATATATTTTATACATGATGAAATTTTAGATAATTTAATAGAACAATAAAAAATATTTTATATAAAATATTATTTATTTTATGATATAATAATAATAGTTAAATATTTAATATTTAAATTAAAAAAAATTATGTATATATATACATATATATTTAAAATTATTTTATTACCTCAATTTCAAAAATATTCTTAATCAATCATATTAATTTATTTTTTATTCATTTTAATTTTAACTATAATTTTAATTAAATATTTATTTTTTTAAATTAACCTCAATTAAAAATATTTTTTATAAAATATTTTTTTTTAAATTATAACCATAATAATTACTGCATAACCACTCACATTAGTTTGTATAAATAATATAAATACAATAGAACTTTCACGTCATGCGTTACGCATTCGTAGTGTTCTTACAACAATGGCAAGTTGATCAAAGATTGAACATATTTACATGTACAGCAGTCTTTATCTTGAAAAAGAGATTTTGGGACAAGTGTTTCAACCCCAAACCCAGAGTATTTTGGGTTGGGGACAAACTCCTAATATTTACATTTCAGACCTACATAAGTTATGTAACATCTTTTGTGAAGATAAAACAATCAAAGAGCAGACAGATAGATTGCTTAGGGCTGTTGAAAGCTCTGTGGGGTGCTTGGATTATTTTTGCTCTCCAAGGGAACCATTTTAGACCATGGGATCAAGCTCATTGGTGGAAAGCAACAGGTACAATTCTCCTCTTGGCATGGCTCAGGCAAGTCCCAGTTGCTTGATTGGCTTGCTGGCTCCTTGGTCTCATGGGACCCACCAGTTTCAGAAGTAGAAGGCACAGCAGCATCCTTGAGTGGACCCCAGCACTCTACCTTGCTGAATTCTGGAATGTTTGAATGAAAGTAAACCCAAACTAAAGCCTCTTGTAATTCAGGATAGTTGCTCAACAAACTCCCATCTCCATGAAAAAAGGCCTTCAATACCTAGTCATCCCAATTTTTGTTTTTCCATGTGATTTAAGGGACTGATCATGATCATCAAGATTGAACAAAAAAGTAATAAACAATCATTGTACATACCACAGGAAGTTCTTTGCGGAATATGAAATATCTGAGTCTGCAGCAGCAATCTAAAAGAAAATGGCCTCCACTTATATGGCAATGAACATGAAGAGACATCTTTCCCTTCACTTTCTTCCACTCTGCCACCACTTCATCTCGGTACAATTTGTTGGACCATCCCTGCAACTGCAAGAAAATCCCAATCCATTCAGCTCATTAATCTAACCTTTTGATCAAGAAAAATATCAACAAAATCAAGCAACTCTCTGTATATACCCTGCTTCGTTCTGTTTATCTTCTCTAAAATTCAGACCCTGATGATTTATACATGAGATTTTGTGCTTCCCCTTATATTTCATCTAACCCCACGATTCAGAGCCCTCCGCCCTTTTCTTTTTTCACCCTTTCTTTCTTGTGCCACGGTATTTAAAAAGAAAGAGAAAAAGACCTTCCCGAGGCTCCCCTGTTTTCTCTATTTTTACACAATTCAAAGATTCCAACTAAAAAGGAAAATATGGTAGAATTAGCAGATTGGTGATCTCTTAATTTAAAAAAGAAACATGATATTACTAAACTGGATTACCTGAGAATTGTTTATGGTCTGTGAGATGGCTAAAGTAAGTTTAGCTGTCATATCACTGTGTGTTAGAGTATAAGTCCTCGGCAGATTCCCTGGATGCTTCTTCTCATCAACCCCTAAGAACAGCACCTTCAGCTTTGATGCCTCAAAAATAGATGGCCCGAATAACCTTGCCACCTGAAACAATCAAAACAGCACAAAAGTCACAATCAACGAATCAAATAAAGAAGAACAAAAATAAAAACAAACCAAAAGAAGCAGAACTTACAGGGCTGATAGATTGGTTCTTCCTCTTCAGCTTTGTACTTGAAGAAAAGAGGGAGCTGTTTTGATCAAAGAGAGAGGGTCTTGGCTTTGAAGGAAGAAAGGGAGCAACTGCCAAAGAACCCATCTCTAATTTCTCAATATCCCACTACTCTCAAAGTAAGAGCAGAAGTTATAGACCTTATAGCCCGACTTATTGGGAGCGCCAGAAGATTGGAAGTGCAATTTACGAAAATGTTACGAACACTATTAACCAGTAGAGAAAGTTTAGGAGACTTGAAACTAGAGGGAGGTTTTTCGCTTTTGCTTTGCTTGCATGCTTTAACTTTAGAGACTTTGAAGTTTCGAACAGAGAAGCAATGGTAGTCCAAAAAAACAGCCCAAGAAGTAAGAAGCTGGCGTCTTTTGGACAAATATGATTTGTTTTCTGAAAATAGTGAGTGCGACATTTTTGGATGAAAAAAATTGTATGATTTGTTTGCTTGCATAGTATTAATCTGAAAAGAATTACAAATAAAGTTGACCCAATTCATTATTCAATGTTTTAATCATCTACTAATCCATTGATGTTGAGATATCAATTTATTGATAGCCAAATCTAAACTGCATGCACCCCTACCACTCCAGATAAATCAACCCAATTCGGCCACGATTCCCATATTAAAATGTAATGTATTCTTATCTCAAATCTTGTTGCTGTAATGACACTGTGTTTCAAAAATGTTTCTGTATTTTTTTCTTTTATTTTCCCTATTTCTCTTGTTATTGGTATTAGAAGGAGAAGGAAAGGGATAAATTTTGATTTTTCCCTCTTTCTTTTCTTTTGTTTTTAAGATTTTTTTATCTAACCCTTTGGACGCTAATAGGGGCCTGATTTCATTTAAAGACAAGTAACTTTTGATTATTATTGAAATGAACAAAAGCATTAATTAGTTATATGCATTAGATATATAATACAAGTCGATACATCTGGAATGGGTTTTTTAGTTTGATAAATTGGTGAACTTCTCGTATCTAATTTCATCGTGTTTAATATGCCTTTTGCTTGTGATTCTAAGGGCAGATGATGGTGCAACAATGTCACAAACTGCCTTTTCCCCGTAAGAACACTCAGTTAGGTTCATCTAAGCTAATGGGAAATCAAATTGCTTTCTAGGGATTATGAACAATAAATAATAATTTAATCCTCAAGAAATATGATTCATGAAATATTCCACATTTTGTTGTGTTTAGTTCTATGGGAAAATCCTCAAGAATCTCACATTGTTGTGTTTTGGGGGGGGAAAAATCAATAATGTATGATTTTGTATCTTACAAACCCACTCTATTAACTCTCTCCATCAAGTCCAATGCCTTTAATGGAACCTTTTTATGGTTTTAATAATGGAATGTTTTCCATGAATTTTTAGTGCAAGTAGTAATTTGAAATTATGGGGATGAATTATGGTCAATGATCTAGTGATTCTCGTGACTATATTGAAGCCACTTTCTGGATGCTTGGAAGCTTGCTCACATGACGAGCTTGCTTCGTAATGTTAGAGAATTCTGACCGGTGATGTTCTGATACTTGCTCATAGGAGGCCAAACACACTGACACAATATTTAATGTGGTTCGGCAAAACCGCCTACATCCACGGGAGAAGTCAATATATTTAGAGATAGAGAAAGAATACAAAATAAATACATGGAGGAGAATGATAACTTCATTCTACTCTACTCCCAACCCTCTCTTTGCTGCCATTGCAGCTGCTGCAATGGCAGCAGCCTTGCTGCCATCGCAGCTCTCTCTTTCTCTCTACTCTCTTCACATTCTCACAATTCTCTTCTCACATTTTGCTCTCTAACACATGCCTCTATTTATAGGCATTCATGGAGGCTTTTCTTCAACAAAGGTGGCTGCCAACTCCAACTCTTCTTCAACAATGGTGGCTGCCAACCTTTGACATCTTGTATGAATGCACATGTTTGGTGCAATACCAAATGGTTGTTGCACATTAATGGCAACCAACCTAACAATCACCCCCTTTGCCATTCATGTAGGGCAACTGTCCTCTTTCTTCTTCAACACAAGCTTGCATCTTGCAGCTCTTCCAAGCTTTTCATTTTGAGAGCATCTTTGGCCAAGTTTATAGGTACTCACCAAACCTTTCAATCATCAGAGTAACCTAAGCACACCTTTTCTCACACAAAAGGATCACTATAACCAGATGGTCTGCCACATCACATCTGAATAGTGTTAACGCTTGTCTCTGGAACAACATTCCCCTTCGAGCGTGCTCGGTCCGGAATGATTCATCAAGCCTCTCATCAAGGCTTACAACACCCCCTCAAACGGATATTTCAAGTGCGACAGTCATTATTTGAGTATCTCAATATGATCACAAGCTCACCACTCTTCCAAGAGTTTACTCATCCAGGAGTTGCGCCTGCCCTCTGTTTCACCCTAGAAACCACGCCTTACTTCTCCATGAGTCTCCTACTCTTAGTCTCAAGAGTCCAGGTAGCTTTCCACCTTTAACCATGGGGGCAGCCCATAAAAGGTTGATCCATATCTGTCTTCATACTCTGAGTATTACAATGCCATTACCGAGCCCACCACCTTGACAAGAGTCAACTTGTTCCCGGAACCTGCGCATGCCCTTCTGCACCTTCATAGCAGCCGCGTCTTAATGCTCCACAAGTCATCCACTTATTGTCCAAGGCAAATGTCTTCTAGCTCATTGATCTTTAGCATGAGGGCAATATCCATGAAAGTCAATCCTGCATTTATCTTCATACTCATCATAGCCCTTTCATTGGCTATCCATCTGTCCACTCATACCTAGCCATCACATTGGCTCTGGGGCGTTCTGAACTGGGCTCCTTTCATAGCCCTCACACCTTCTCCTGAGGTGTCTCCGCTCGTCGTCATGCGGCGGTCTAATTATAGGCTTTTCTCATAGCCCTCACACCTTCTCTTTAAGGTGTCTTCGCCTTTCATAGGCGATCACATCCTTCTTCAACTGAGATGCTTCAAAGTGGCTCCATAAATTCTCTACCACCATGTGGACTATGGGAGAGATCACTGCCACTAATTACATAGAAAGAGAAAGTTGCGGTATACTCCTCGCAATCCTCCACCTCAATTTCTATGTTTGGAGCTTCTACGCCTTTTCTGCTTAACAGCTCCACCCACACCAACTCTCTTTGGTGTCTTCGCCTTTCATCATAGGCGGTCGCCTTTTATCACAGGCGTTTGCACCCCCTCAATTAGGTGCATCTACAACAGCTCACCCTTCCATCTTTACATGCATTGAAAGGTCCTTGTTTGTTGCCTTTATCAAGAGCACAAGAGACTTCTTGTTGTACAACCTTTTCATACAGTCTCTGCTTTGAGCTTCATCTGGGAACTATTCTTTTCCTTGCACTTGTTGTCTCATTACAGTACCTCGTTGGATCCTCCGGGTACTCCTACACAATCTTCATGTGCTCTCGTGCAATTTTGGTTCTCCAGATTTCTCCCTATTCCTTGCTTATGTTTGACAGCAGCTCATCCTGTCACAACATCTATCCAAGTCAAAATAGGGTGTCAATCTTTATCCTTTTGCTGTATTTCTCTTCCATTATCAGGGTCTTCATCAATTCTCCCCTCGAGAAATTACAGTCACCGAATCTAACTTTCTTGGAGAAATCATCACTTCATCAGATCCTTGATCATACGGAACCCAACTGTTCCTTTGTGCCGTCATCCTGCTAGTCTTCAACAGTTTCATAACAAACTGTCACATATACGAAAATAGTACCGTATGGATAATCCTTCCACTAAGCAAGTTCCCAGGAAAGATTGGAGGGGTCACAACGGTCCCGCTTAAAACCCAATCTCCTAGACAGAACTTCTTAGGCCATATCTATCCATCGTACTGTCTTTCCGTATATACAACCATTTGCTAGCCTTGTCGCGGCATTTCTTTACAAGTGATCTGGGGTATCCTTGTTTTATACCTGATTTCTCAACATCTGGTGAGACTACCAGTGCTCAGATTCGTCAAGATTGGTCTTCATCAAATTTCACTCTCCACCTCAAATTGTCCACATGATCGGGTGTTTAGAGTGTCCCAATTTTACCTTCCCTTAAGGCAATTAAAATTCCCCACGTAATAGTTCATCGCATGTAATTGGGCAAACATGTGTGATTTCTTCTTCTTCAGCTCCATCGACCACCATGATGACCATCATATGCCTCCTGATCGGGCAATCTCTCTTTAATAATTCATCACTGCCATTTCTGATCTCAATCTCAACGATCGGACCGTACCATTGCATCCGGAACGATCAAATTAGCTGGAAACAAGTCTGAAATCGTCCAAATCGCACTTCAGACGGCTAAGATTTGATCAAAACAATTTTGGCCTGTTTAACGGCCCAGATTCAATCTCAGAACCGGTTGCACGTAGACTCTGCCACACAGGATCAAAATCCAGAGAGCTGACGTGGCTGTAATGACGTGTCATCCACGTAGGACATATAGGTCAGCAAAATCTGATGTGGCAGTTTGACTGGTCAGAGTGCTTATGTGTCAGGTGACGTGTCTGATGATTGCGCAGAACTGTTGACGTGCCTAATGACGTGGCCGTTTGACTGGTCAGAGTGCTGATATGTCAGGTGACGTGTCTGATGACTGTGCAGAACTGCTGACGTGGCTGATGACGTGGACAGTCACCCCGCCGGCGCGTGCGGCGGTTTCCGACGTCCGATTTCGACGCGGTTTTCACCAGTGGCTTCGTCTCTTCCTCCTCTACACAATGGTATGGTCAAAACACAATTTTGACAACTTTCATTTTTGAGCAAAATCAAACATCACGTTAAAACCATGTGCTCTGATACCAATTGTCGGGGAATTCCGACCGATGATGTTCTGATACTTGCTCATAGGAGGCCAAGCACACTGACACAATATTTAATGTGGTTCGGCAAACCGCCTACATCCACGGGAGAAGTCAATATATTTAGAGATAGAGAAAGAATACAAAACAAATACATGGAGGAGAATGATAACTTCATTCTACTCTACTCCCAACCCTCTCTTTGCTGCCATTGTAGCTGCTGCAATGGCAGCAGCCTTGCTGCCATCGCAGCTCTCTCTTCCTCTCTACTCTCTTCACATTCTCACAATTCTCTTCTCACATTTTGCTCTCTAACACATGCCTCTATTTATAGGCATTCATGGAGGCTTTTCTTCAACAAAGGTGGCTACCATCTCCAACTCTTCTTCAACAATGATGGCTGCCAACCTTTGACATCTTGTATGAATGCACATGTTTGGTGCAATACCAAATGGTTGTTGCACATTAATGGCAACCAACCTAACACGTAACACTGTAATTAGGTTGAAAAACTATCTCAAAATAATGATAAACAAATAAAAAATGGACGAATTAAGATGAGAAAATAAAATATTTATATACATCAAAACATAAAGGATATCATAGAAAACATGTTTAAGTTAAATATATATTTTTTTCCATTTTTTTCTAAATGAAAAATAATATAATATGAATATATTTTTCAAGGTGGAAAAATATTATGAAACTTTAAGAAATGAATATTTTTCTAGCATCAGAAGGTAAAGAATATAATAGAATTTATGTTAGACTAATTAATTAGATTCTTTATTTAACTAGATAATTAAAAATTTATTAGAGTATAATAGATAAAGAAATTAATGTATTCTGAATATAAAAATATAAATCAATCAATAAATACTTATGAGAAATACCTGTGAGATTTAAATACTTGCACCTCATAAGCTGAAAAGGGGGGAAAAAAGATATCAAATCAATCAATCAATAAATTCTTTATTTACGTTTATTGTTTTCAATAATAATTGATATCAAATCATAGGTTGAAAAGGAGAAAAAAATGAATCATTGCAGCAGCCAGCAGGCAACAAAAATTTAAAGATGCACGCGTAGAAGCAACGTCTTTGACAGAACTAGACTTGATAGAACCAGTGGTAGTAGACTTTTCTCTTCGTGTCAAGACATAGCTCCAACCTCCTCTTGTAGTTCTTCATACAAGCAGCAGCATCAACATGTATAATAGAAGTAGTAGCCTCTCGTTGCAGCAGAAAACAGACGCGGTGAACAAAAACAATCCAGCGCTAGTGTTTAAACAATTCCAGCAGATCACTTTCCAAATCAGTCCTCCCAGCAACTTCACACATTCCAGCAGAGCGGTAATTAACGGGTCGCAGCAGCAGCAACTTAAAAAAGGAAGCGACAGCTTCTTGTTTTGCAGCAACCTTCTTAAACTAGCAGGAGCTTGAAGCAACAACTTCAGACAGGTACAATAACAGCCTCCAAACAGGGACACCAGCAAGTTTCATATAGCTAGTAGTAGCTCTCAACAATTTCCAAACATTCCACGTTCTAGATCACTAAGGCAGCAGAGAGCAGTAAATTTTTAACGCATCAGCATCAATAAGTTACACGACTAGTAACTAGTCAAGGCAACATCAACCTACAAAAAAGATTAGAGAACATTAGAGAATCAACAAGTAATTATTGGAAACAAAAAGGATCCTTTACGATAATTATAACAATTTTAATAATCATGGCTTCCAGTAATTTTGTTCAACAAACCAATTAAAAAAATCATGAAACAGGCAATTTTAACAATCATGAAACTTACTACAACTTATACGCCTCAACAAAATAGTATTTATATATATAAAAAATCACACTATTATAGATAAGGTGTAAAGTCTTTGACAAAGAGTAGCTTACGAAAGAATTTTTTTGCTTGATGCAGTAAATTAGAGTAATTATATTTTGAATAAAAGTCTCGTATTTGTCATTTAAGATAAATTACTAAACAAAGCTTAAAGTGTACAAAGATTGATGATTCATCTCAGAGTTTTTAGTCATATTATCCATGTCTATATTTCAAATCAAAAGAGAAAAAAGTTTGATGGCAAGAGAGAAAATTGTATTTTTCTTTATAATTAAAAAGCTTATAAACTATATAATTTTGATATCAAGAAAATTATTATTCGTTATAATATTATTTTTCATGAAGCTAAAATTTAAACATGAAATAATGATGATGTTTAATTAAAAAATTTAGTGAATTTAGATGATAAAAATGATGGAAAAAAGAAAAAGCCCGCAAAAAAAATACTATAACTAGTAGATTATTAAATCACATCTAATAGTTAAATGTCACAAGCATGTTAAAAAAAAAAAACCTACATATACTAGTAAAAACCTACATAAACTAGTGATTATGAGGTAAACATAATTGATCAATATGATGACCCACTTGCTTTTCTTTTTTTTATTCTTATAAAGTAACTCTATGACTTTTGAAGATACCATCAAAGAAAAACAAATGAAAAAATGCTAGAAATAAAAAAATTAATGTCATTAAAAAAACAAACATGTGAGAATTGAGATAGTTTTCAAAAGAATAAAAGATCATTGGTGTAACTTGAGTGTATAAATGTTTTTTATAAAATTCACAAATATAAAAAATAATTGGTAGCTAAAGGTTATAAAAAAGAGTGCGGTGTTAATTACAATTTTATTTTTTTTGGTTGCTTTGGTTGCAAGATAGGAAAATAAAATTGATCATTGTTTTGCAATTCAAAATTCATGGTATATCTTCAAATTGAAATTGGATGTGAAGTCAACTTCGTAGAAACCCTTCAAGAACAAGTATGTGTTAATCAACTTCTTTGTTAAGTGAAATTTGGTAATGAACCTAGCTAAAGTATATAAATTGAAATGGTTTTGTATCGGTTACATCAAGCTCCAAGAGTATGATTTTTATTTCTTGAAGGTAAAGTATTTGTTAATCAACCTCTTTGATACGTGAAATTTGATAATAAATATAAAGACTAAGGAAGGATTTAAAATTAAGATATAATATGATCATTTTTAATTAAAATTAAAGATGAAAAAATGATTTTTTTATGCTTTATATGTGTTATGTAGATGATTTGATTTTGGAGCCATGTTTAAAAAATATAATATTGGTTTCCTAAAACTTATATGTGTGCTTAATTTTAGATAATCTTTTAAGATTTCTCAAGAAGCAATGTATACTATCACGCTTTATACGATTTTCTTTATTTGTATGTGGTTTTTATTTTTATTTTTATTGATCATTACTTGTTTAATATTTATTTTATCTTAACATGGAGCCATTTCCATGTTCAACCAAGATTTTGTAATTTGCTTGTGAATTTCACTTTTGGTAATGAATTTAATTGATTTTGTTTTTTTTTCAAGAACAGTTGCTGTGGTTGAAGGTTTGGTTTACTACGTTAATTTGATTTGAGTTTTTTTTCCTGATATTATTTTTAATTTTGTTATTTAGTTTGTTTATAAAATTATCCTGTTTTCATTTTATTTTTTCTTTGGTATCAAATAAGAGTTTTAAGATCTTTTAAGAATATCTAAATGATATTAACTTCTTCTTTTTTTATAATCATATTAGTATGGAGAAATCATATTATTGATTGCTCTTTTTTTATTGTTATTATCTTTTTTATATATAATTATATTATCAAATTAGCCAAATAAATCCTATATTTTTTATCCATTTCAAAATATCATCACCCAAGCTTTTTTTTATATATTAAAAAAAATTACCCAACTCATAGCATAGTGTTGGCTAGAATAATATTTTATATATTATCTCAAATGATGGAAGATGGTCCTCTAATATAGACACATCTGCTTATATATATAAAAGGGATTTGATTTCATTACAGGAAAACCAAATTAATAGGCATAACTTATTTAATTGTGTAGTATAAAACCGCTACCATTATAAAAAAGCAAACCAAACATGAACTTATCTAAACAAGCTGAGAGATTCAAAAGAAGTTATTCGTGCTCAGTTGTCCAAATCCAGAAAGAACAGGAAGAGGAAGTGAATAAACAGAAGAGCCCTTTCATGGACGGCAACTGTGTGTACACAGTAGTGACAGAGAAAACAAAAATCGCCAACCATCAATTTGACTTATTGGATTTTAATATTAAAATACAAAAAAGCTTTATAGGGTAAGAACCTAGCACTAACACAAACGGTCCTTTCCCAAATATATAACTAGTTTCTTTCCTGGCCACGGTAGAGTTAGGTCGCCAACCCTCCACTTATGTAGATATTATTTTCGTTTTTTTTATTTTTATGATAAGGGAAATTCTTGAATCAATTAAATTAAATTTATTTAATTCAATTAGAAGATTTTTGGAAATTTTAGTTCTCTCGTCTTAGCTTTAGTTTGATTTGTTACCTCTTCTATCAAGCTCAAGCTTGTTAATTTATCAACAAAACAAAATAAAACAAAATAAATATTTAATATAATAATTTTAAAAAATTAACTCTTTTGTATCGGCATTACATATTTGTTAAATAATCATCTTAATTGAATAATTTAATTTATTAAATAAAATTTTCAAAATAATTATATGTTATTCTTTAACATACTTTATCAAATAAAAAGTTTTTTTTGATTTGAAACTTGTATAATATAAGATGATGAATGAAATTTAAATTTATAATCATTTAATTAATAAAATACATGTACATTATTAAAAAAAATCTTTATGTATATTATTAAAAGAATCTTTAATCTAATATATAATTCAAGTTAGTAGATGATGTATAATACTAGTTTTACATTACTCTAACAGTATTACCATTAGTTTAAATGTTAAAATCATACTGTTTTTCATCTTATATTTATTTTTATATTAAATTTGCAACCACTTTATAATAAAGATTATATTTAAATAATTATATTAAAATATATTTCTTGTTCATGAATATCTCAAGCCACTCGGAGTAGTGAATTGCTCAAGTAACAATCGAGCTTCAACAGATATTTTATTGAAGTGATCTCAAATCGAGTTTAAGTAATTGGTTTTGTTTTACAGCCCTAGTGGATAGCGTAAATTCGGGATACCAGAATTATCTTGTTAGCTTGGTAACAACTATTGATTATTAAAATTTTTGACTTGGGTCAAGAATGAATATATATATATATATATATATATATATACACCCGATCCGAAAAGCTTTATTTTCACCCAAATTATTTATTATATATTTTCAAACAATTGAAAGCATGGTTGAATGACTAATGATCCGTTATCTTTTATTTTTAACAGTAGGGGTCGGTCGATATCATTAAGCCATAGTTTTATTTATTCATTTATTTATTTTTGAAAAAAGATCAGGTCGTAGCCCAAAGAAATAAATTGCGTTTGTTTTATACGAGATCAAGTTACCTCAATTGCATCTGAGCGCAACAAACAAATCTAAAAAAATACAGTCCCAGGAGAAAACAATGCTGTGGCCATAAATTTTGGTATTATTTTATTTTATTTTATTTTTATATAGTTACAAGTCGGTGGTCATCTATATTAAGATTAATACATTGATAAAATAATATTTTCTCGTGATCTTTAATTTTCCTAATGTGGGAGGAAATTAACCAATTTAGCAACTAGTAGTCTAAGGTTCCAATAATGGTAAGAGATTTATATGATTACATTTACCACATTAATTCAGTAAAATTACAAATAAATAAAAAATCGTACAAACATATCGCTGAAATCCGAAGTTGTCAAGACATAAGATTTGTTTTTCCAAGCATTTTATCCTAGAATCCTCGCCACTCATCGCACAGGTTAAAACAGTGACATTAACGATATTAATCAGCGAAATGGAATGAAAGAAGTAATATAAATGCTAGCAATATGATAGCATACTGACAAGCCCAAGAAAATATTGTAGAAGGAAATGCTTTCGTCTTGCAAATTATAGAGGGGGCTAAGCAGTTCGTTAGGGTACAAGTCCTTGGAGGAAGCTCCCCTCCAGCTGGCTGCTTATTTTCAACCTCTAGAAGCAACACCTTCGGCTTTGAAGCCTCAAAAATCGCCGGACCTAGTAGCCTTGCCACCTGATTTATCAATCGAAACCCCATAAATCAAAACCAGCTATTTTTCCCCATTAAAAAAGAAACAAGAAGAAAGAAGAAAAACTTACAGGACCAGTGAATAGGTTCTTCTTCTTGATCGTCATGGGTTTTCTTCTATAGAAAAAGAAAGAGCTGTTTTCTTCAAAAACAGAGGGACCTTGCTTTGCAGGATGCAGGGGACCACCATTCAATTTAGTCATCTCTGTGTCTCTCTGGCAGTAGTTGTTTTTATGATAAAACACACTACTTAATTAGATCTCGAAGCTAGCTCCTAGTAATTTTATGGACACTCGAAAATGGAAGAACTACTGTATTATTTTTGGACAGTTTGGAAGCAGAAACTCTTTTGCTTTCCCTCTGGAGCTAATTGTTTTAGGTTTGCATTAGATGCCTGAAGTGTAGGACTTCTTCGAAGCTTGATGTAGGTCTGGTCTGCGCTCAGAAGACACTTCAGAAGAGAGTATGACCTAGATATTAGAATAGCAGCACCATGTAGGTCTACGCTCAGAAGACATTTGGGCAATTTTTTCCTCCTGCAAGATGGAATCAAAGCATGGTAGTCGTAAGAGATCGTAAAATGACGTTGACAGAAGCGGCTAGAGTGGAGAGAGCATGAAGGGATATGTTTGCAAGAACCTAAATTATATATATATATATATATATATATAGAAGTTTAAGGTAATTGATTTGGGCCAACGTGTGATGCAGATGCGTGTAGGCAATTATAGTTTTCCCGTTTCGTTTTNGTTTTTTTTTTTTTTTTGTTTATGGCAGTTTCTTGTCGGTTGATACGATCCGAAGACATTCCCCAAACTTTTGTAAATTATATAAAACACCTTTAACTTGACATATTTATAACACTTTAAAATTATTAACAAAAAAATTCTAATTATTTATCAGATTACAATTGTTTTTATTTAATGATTAAAAAATCTCCATGCATAAAAATAACAAATCTTCTCATCAAACCACACATTTCTTTTCATCGAAACAGCACCCTTCTTCTCATCATCAAAAAATCTTCATAAACACAACCGACAACTTATACTCAATAACTTTCAATGTCTTTTGTCGAACAGGTTGTCGAAGGATTTTTCATTATTATAAAAATAATTTAAAAAACAATTACTATCACACTTTCCACGTTTAAAATACTACATCTACGTGTACAATCGGACATTTTACACCGAAATTATTCGAAATTGTTTTACAGGCCACGGCAGCGTCCTGAATTCCTGTTCCTGTCGAACCCGTGTAGTGGTCATATTATTTTAATTTTCCGAAACTTCCAGGAGATCTAGTAAGCGTTCACGTCCAGTAAAGTGGCCCCCTAGGATCTAAACGCTGTCCATGCTTACTGAATTATAGAGCATCCACATTTCTGGTCACAAAATTACGCAAAGCTGCTTGAGATTTTGAGGCCTCTCTTCGGTTTCCTACGCATTAACTTGTCAGTATTCATTAATAAAAAGTACTTCCGTTTCTCTTGATATTCCTTTAGGGTTGATGGGAAAGAATTACATTGACTACTCGATTGCCATGGCTGATGCATTAATTACATTTAGGCATGTAACTTTTGGGATATTAATGCAAAATTCAGAATTGTAAACACAGACAAAATTGAATTTATAAAAAATTGGCTGGGTGGAAGTCCAAAAACCAAAAATATGTGTAAGGCCAAAAAGGAAGAAGGTTGAGGAATTCGAAATATGCACTCAATGAATAAGGCTTATGTAATGAAGTTAGGATGGGGTATTATCCATGACAACAATAATCTATGGGCAGATGTCCTGAGGAGTAAGTATTTTAAGACTCAAGATCGTATAGCACAAGTCCAAGCTAAAGGTAAGGACTCTCCGTTGTGGAAAACAACCTGTAAAGTTTGGCCTCAGGTCATTGAAGGCGGAGGTTGGTCTGTTGGGAATGGAGTAGAAGTTCGGTTTTGGAAAGACAACTGGCTGGAAGGTATCGGTCCGCTAGTACAGCATGCTTTACAAGATATTCCAGTGGAAAATTTAAATGTATCAGTAGCAAACATGGAGTCTAATATTCAATGGAGATGGGATTTCTTTGCTCATTTACTCCCCATACAAATGATTATGGTAATGGCTAGCTAGCTAGTTATCCTCCTTCTAGTACGTACCATCGAGGGAGATACAAGTTATTGGTGTAAATTTGCAAGTGGTGTGTTTACTGTAAAATCTGCCTGTTACGACCACATGAGCATTGCAAGCCAGGTTAGAAACAGGGATCCTATTTCGAGATTGATATGGAGTTGGAAGGGATCGGAGAGAATCAGAGCTTTTCTTTGGGGGGTAGCTCAAGATAAATTGACGGCGAATGAGAATAGATGGCCTAGGAATTTAACTGACGATCCACACTGTCACCATTGTTCTTTGAAAAAGGAACCTATGCTTCAAGTGTTAATTGACTGCAGTTTAGCTCAGGATGTGCGGAAGGTTGTGGTCAATTCGAGGGATAGAAGGAGTTTCTTTGCTGATGGGTCGGTCCCTCCGCTGGAATGGTTGACGTTAATATGGATGGTTGTAGTAAAGGAAATCTAGGATTAGCTGGTACTTGCTCTTATGGCGGAGCAGAATTGGGGGTTGTTGTTTCTGGCCCCAGACTAGCTTTGGTCGTAGGGAATTAAAAGGCTTGTTTTAAAATCGGATTATTTACCAAAGGACAATGTGAAAATTGATGCCAAGCAAGTGAGTTGCTGGCACGACAGTGGGAGGTTAAAGTTCAACAAGCGTTTCAAGAAGCCAATGCAGCAACAGATTTGTTATCCAATTTTGGATTAACTAAAAATCATTTTTATAAAGATCATTGTATCTTCAGGCATCCTCACATAAATTGTACTTGTTTCTGTATTACAACCTCATTTTACCGACCTTTTCTCATTTAATTTAGTTTTTTAGAGCGTCAAGCCCGATTTCAACCAAAAATAAATAGCAATTGAATTGCTGGATAACTGGGGGGAGGATATTATTAAACTTGATTAAGTGAATTAATTTTGAATTTTATTAACTTAACACTTTACCTACAGTTAAACTGTGTAAGATTTAACTCAACTTAAATGGCTCAATTTCATAAATCTAAATGCAACATTGATGATTAATAATAATATAATTTATTTTTAAAAAAATCTTTAAGATAATAATTTTTTGAAAACTAGGATTGATCTCAACCCCTTTGACTCGAGTTATAAATTTTATTGGGTTTAATAATTTTTTATATAATTATATGATAAAAATAAATGCTCACAAATTTAAATACCAACCTAAAAATAGACATTTATTTGAGACAATTATCTTAGAAAGCAAATAAAAAGCAATAATGCAATTCATTTACTAACCAATATAATATTAAATGATAAAATTAAAAAAAAATAAAAACAATTAAAAGACAAAAAAAATTAACCAATCAGTTGGTAAACACATCAAAGCAATGAATCAGGTAAGCGAGGCAAGTATGCTATACTCCACTAAAATTATAATTTATTTCTTTCAATACTATTTTTTATTTAACTATATGATAACAAATATAGATAATTATAAAATCAAATACCAACTCAGTATTGAGATGATTTTTATAGATCGCTATAACTTCATAAAAAGCAAAACGACATCAATTATAAAATTAAATTCTCAATAAATCCAATATCTAAGGATAAAAAAAACTAATTTAAAAATATAAAACATGTTAGATCCACAAACTAAGTGAATCAACCAAACATATGAATAGGTTCATGAACTTTATAAAGTTTAATAACATAATTTTTTTAACTATACAAGAAAATTAAAAAAAGTCAAGTTCAATTAAAAAAAAACCCTGCCAAACTCGTAAAGCAAGACAACCATAGTTACCTTGACAAACCTACAAATCATGTTACCTTAAAGAAAGTTAAAATAAAAAGAAACAAATTATAAAACTAAATTCTCAATCATTTTAATATTAAAAGATTAATCGATAAAAAAAATTTAAAAAAATAAAACACTATAAATTATTATTGTCATTCATAATGCAATGTGTATAGGTGAACAATAGTTTTCTCGTATCCTTTAATTTTTGTTAATTTATAAAATTTAATAACATGATTTTTCTCTGAAACTATTTTTTTAACTATAGAAAAAAAATAGATTATAAAAAAATTAAATTCAATTAAAAAAAATAAACAACCCATCAAAATTATAAATCGATACAATTAGGCTACCTTGAAAAAAAAACCCATAAAATAAGCTAAACTCGTATTTTGAAAAAAAAAATAAAAATAAATTACTATATTAAAGTGTCAACAATCTCAGTTTTAAAAATAAAATAAAATAATAGATTTGAGAAAAATAAATCATAAAAAAATTAAAAACATAAAAAAAAATCCACGTGTTGAATAAACAATAATTTCACCAACATCCTTTAATTTTTATTATTTTATAAAATTTAATAATACATTCTTTCTCTAAAACTATTTTTTTTATCGATATAAAAAATAAAAAGACTAAAAAAACTAAGTTCAATTAAATAAAAAACTATCAAATCTATAAACTAAAACAACCTAACTTATCTCCGCAAATCCACAAACCATATTAATTTTATAGAAAGATAAAAAAAAACTATTTATTAGAAACAATTTTAAAAAATCATAAAAACATAGAAAAAAACCATATATTTCAGAAAAAAAATGAGTAAATATTCTAACAATCTACAATATTTTATAAGAAAAATTATTATACTTTCTATACATGTTTTCGCTTTTCTTATTATAAAGTAGACCAGAATCAATATTGAGCTCCATATAACATTACAGTATGTTACAGTAATCTGCATTGACATATTTTGACTCTCATCCACCCAATGGTATTGTCCAAGCCCTTTAGTTGCTGTACTTTTGGCAAAATTTATTAGACACAACATTATTCATAGCTATCGGATGCAAATGATTAGAAGAAAAAACACCATTGACACTTGGGAAGCTGGAACTATATTGCAAATTTGAATCTGCAATTATTTAACCCAATTAATCAGCTCTTATGGTTCTGTGGGCAGGCCGTGTCTCTGGAGTCCGGTGGACCTATGAACAATTCTGTCTCCACCTCGATAATTTGCCGGTCTTGTAATATTTGTGGCGTCTTGGTTGCTAAGAGGTCCAGTGGTTGCATCCCACACTGCAAAAAGAAGTCATCAAACAAAATTATTACCAACAAAATAAATAAATAAACAAAATTATTGTCTGAAGGAACGATCTCGGGACAGAAAGCAAGCATGGCCACGAGCACCATAAAATCTGAACTGGTCCTAAAGCTTGATAGATCTTTTATACAAGTTTGACATTTCTATATTGAATGCTCTCTTTTTCTTAAAAAAAACTATTATGAGTGACAAGCCTAAATTCCTGTGTGCTATACCACACACAATGGCGACGCATTCCTCAAAAACACAACCAGAGATGATCAAGATAATGTATAGGATCTAGAAGTTCAAGCTGGATGGTAATATACCTTCTCCCGCAACTTCGTGTTTTCTTCCATTAGGATTTTCTCCTGAGATACGTCAGTCAAAAGAGATGATAGCAGATCAGGATAATGCTTACCAAAATCTATACCTAGGAAGTCTTGAACAAGCATGTATTATAAAATAATACGCATGGAACCTGAAAAATTACCTCGCCCTTTAGCTTCTCAATCTGCTCCCTGAATAACTGATTCTGCAAGTGCACAAAGCAAAGACAGTTAAATATTAGGTAAATCTCTCATAATAATAATTTTAGTCCTATGGTATTGTCCAAAACTTCTTGTTTTCTTTTATAAATCCAAAAGTTGTCCCAACAGGACACCGCAGTTAAAATTGAAATTTGTTCTAAGAGGTCTGAGTTTAGCAATCAAGATAGGATATCTCCACAGGAAAGTCCAAGGCTTCTAGAAAAAGCACCCTGTTGAAATACAAAAATCCAAAAGCTTTTGTACGTAGGAAAAAACATCATAGCACACCTCTTTTGCTACTGCGATTTTTCAAAAAAAAAATTAAATTTTTTTTATTTAAAAAATTATTAAATTAATATCTTTCTAGATATTTTTTTTATAATTTTAATATGTTTAGCATAAAAAATAAAAAATAATTTTTTAATTGAAAAAAAATCTTTTTACAAAAACTTGCACCGCATCAACACACACACATTAAAATGAAGCAAACTATAAACAGCACTATTTTTTCGCAATCATAATTAAAATTGAATGGCGCTCATGCTAAACATGGGAAAGATCAAAGAAATGGGGACCAGAAAATAACAGTAATTTGATAGAAAACATTGATGTTACATATACTTGTCATATACTTCCAACATCTTGTTGTCTCTTTTAGCAATAGTACCAAGTGACCTGTATCGAAATTATTCACATTAATCATTTTTTTTCTGTTCATTGTGGATGCAGATCCAACCATAATTAGGCACGTATATCTTTCTTTCTTTCTTTTTTTGATAAAAAAAGAGAGATGATTTATTAATAAAAAGGCAAGAGCCAAAGCATACGCCTACAAACAAACAACCTCTGTTAAAAGTGGCCTAAGGAATAGGTACCTGGGTAAAAAAACAAAAGAACATAAATGAAAACCACAGCACAAGCGTGTAAGAAATTGTTACTTGCTTTTCAAATTAATTTTTATAAAAAATGTTTATATATATAATTTTTTTATATCAATATATTAAAATAATAGTACATTGAAAGGTAACAATACCAAAAAAAATTAAATATTTTTAAATATATTGTGTTTTTTTAAATGACCTCCTTCATTTTATTTTTAATAATAATTCATTTAGTTTTAATAACTTATTAGGCTACTTAATAATGATAATAATTATCCATTAAAATGATTAGTAGTAATCCATTTAAAATTTAACAGGACTCATAAATAGGTCAATTGTAATCCATTTAATTTTCAATATGATTAATTAATAATTACAGATAAAATTTTGGGAAAATATTCATATATATAATTATTTTATCTATTTATTTTTATTTTCAATATTTATCTATTTTTCTATCTGGTATATTAGAATTTCTTTTCAAGAATTTTTAGCTATCAAAACACTTGATTTAATAACGTCATTTTGATTAATAATTGTAAAAAAAAAACCTCTAGCAGTACCCAGAAATTACAGTGCATGTGTAAGAGCCAAGCTACACTATCATCAAGTGGCAACACCAGACTTGGCCAATGAAACACCACACAGATTTGACCAAAGGATTATGAATTACAAATCGAAAACGCCGACAATTTGTATTTCAATTCCAATAGTACAAGTAACTAATTCCATACCAAATACCAATAAGATGCCGTGATAATCATCATCTTCTAGTTGACCCTTTTTTTGGCATGTTCCCTCAATTCCAACAGTGCAAGTAACTAATCACTCGTATACTGTTCAACTAATTGATAATCCTTTTTTTCAATTTCTAATGAACTGAATATCATACAGATGGAAATCAAGGAATGAATAAAAGCTAGGCAGGTATTCCCTTGTTATTTTTGCGCATATATGTAGTTCTTTTGTGTTTTCTTGTTTTATACGTTTTTTCTATAGAAATTTATTATATAAATATATGATTTGTAGATGTTAGATTTTATTAGAAATTTAAAAAATTTATATTTGTTTATCATTTGATAAAATTAAATTAAATTTTGTAATTTAAGTGTTTTATAATTAAATAAATAATAAGTTATTTAATGAGATCGTTTCATATTTTATCAATTTTATTATTAAATTGAAAATTTAGGTAAAATTAGAGGAATGTAGGGTTTTTTTTTATAAAATTAATAATTATTAAATGATACTATTAAAATAAATTGAATAATTTTAAATTCAACCAATAATAGCTAACTAACAAGGTAATAATAATTTGTTTAGTTCACATTATTATTTAATGTATATTATCATCAATATTCTATATAGTTTTTATATAAGTAATGGATGGATGATCGTTCTTGTATGCATCAGGTTTCACCCAACGGGTTATGCATGATAGATTATTATAATAGAATTAAGAATTTTATTAATTCCGTACTATCTAATCTGAAAAATATTAGTGAAGGTAGTATTAAATGTTCATATAAGAGGTGTAAAAATAAAAAGTTTCTCAATCCAGATATTATTATAATACATTTTCTACAAAAAAAGGTTCATGAGAAAATACTTACGTTGGTTTGCTTATAAAGAACCCTACTTTCCTTATAAAACCATGGTAGAAAAGATGACTAAATAAACTTCTAGTTCTAGTAATATGTAATGAGTTGTAAATGATAATAGTAATTATTATAGGAATATGATTATAGATGCAATGATAATAAATCAATGTTATGCAGGTAAATGATTAATTTCATATGAAGAGCCAAATATAGACACAACTAGGTTTTTTGAACTTTTAAAAGATTTTAATGAATCATTGTAGGATAAGTGCATAAATTATAATAAATTATTAGTTATTGCATAAGTTAAGTGAGGTCGATTAAAATAGAATTGTTGGAAGGGTAAAAAACATTTTATCCGAAGGAAATGGGTTAAAAAACATCTATGTTGTTAAATCCATGATGAAACCTCTAGGCCTAGAATATCAAAAAATTAACATGTGTTTGAACTTTCATATATTGTACTATAGTGAAAATACAGATTTGATCGAGTGTAAAACATGTAAACATACTTAGTATGACCTCAGAATTGGTAGGGAAAAAACTCTTCTCGCACATAAAAAACTAATATACTTCTCAATTACTCCTAGATTACAAAGGTTATTCATATCTCCAAATACTGATGAACATATGACACGATATCATTCATATAATGTGATGTATAGAGTCATGGTAAAAAACTTTAACAGTAAAGTCTGGAAACAATTTAATAAGATGTGTCTTTAATTTTTAATGGAACTACAAAACATAGGTGTTAGGTTATATACAAATGAATTCTATCCATTTGATACTCACGATTTACAACTTGTTACCAAAGATATGTATAAGATTAGAGTTTATATTCTTATTTATGAGCATACTTGGTCCTAATAGTCTAGATAAAAATATAAATGTTTATTTTTTACCGTTAATTAATAAGTTAAATCAATTATGGTCATTCAAGACTTTAACATATGATGTCTCATGAAAAAAAAAATTTCAGATGAAAGTAGCTTTGATGTAAATTAATAATAATTTTTCTATGTATGTGATTGTTTCTAGTTAGAGCATGTATGTAAATTATTAGCATGCCCAAAGTGTATAAAAAATAACAAGACTTTCAGCTTAAAGAAAAGTAGTAAAACATCTTCTTCTTTTTTCATCATAGATTCTTTCTAATCGATCATAAATATAGAAAGAACATATATGAATTCTTTGTAGGTAAAGTTGAAAGGGATGTTGTACTACTGATATTATTAGGTGAAAAATTGTATGACATAGTCTCGTAACATGAGGTCATTATGATTTTCAATCTAGTAAGTAAAAAAATTTTAATTTTTATATGATCCATAATTAGGTAAAACAAAATATTTTTTGGGATAAGAACTACTAATCTCCTCTACCATAATCTAGAAGTCATGTATATAAAAAAAACATGAATGAAAATATTTTTAATATGATGAGAGACATGAAAGAGAAAACTAAGTACAACATAAAGGCTAGGATGAATATACCTATATTTTGCTACCGTGAAAATATAAACTTGGTTTATGATAAGTCACAGGTTATAAAGCTCAAAGTCAGTTTCACCTTAGATAATAATGCATAGTTATTTATCTACCAATGACTTAAAAGTTTATGTTTGTTTGGTTTTTTTTTTTATGGATTTGCTTCAGACATATCTAGATCAGGGTAGAAAGATCTATAATTGTGAAGTTTCTGTTATGAGATCAATTTTTAATGAGTTTGAAATTGATTATTATGGAAAGTTATAAGAGTTGATTGAATTGCAATATTATAATGAGCGTAATAATGTTTTTTTTTCCAAATACTATTGGTATAATACCTCTAATAAAGGAATCAAATTTAATCCTTATCATGGTTAATTTTGTCCAGATTAATACAATGACTAGACTTCGTAACGTCAACGATATTTTATTTTTTTTTACAATGTCAATAAGTTTATTACACACACACTCCTTCATTTAGAAATGATGGTTATAGGGTTTGATTGATTATTCATAGTGAAAACCAAACTCATGAGTTATGTCCAAATTATTTAGGATGATAATAACGAAATAACTATAGGAGACGATGCTCTTTAACTTGATGAGTTAGTTGATGTATATCGAGTTGCTTCATTTATGAAATTAGAAAAAAAAATCAAATTTTCATTTAGCTAAAAAAATTATTGTTCGTGTTAATGTTGGAGGGTTAAATGATATATTAAGAACTAGTGAACATGTAAAAATAGATGAAGATAATGTAAAAATAGATGAAGATAATGGAATGGACAAGTTTAAATATATTAAATGAAGAAAATTATGATGGACGTGACAATGATAAAATGAATGAGTATTTTTGATGATATGTTTTTCGTTCTTGTACATCAATAATTTTTTTTTTAAACTACATCAATAAAATATTTTGTCCATTATATGCAATCTCATAGATGTGATAATTTGATGAGTAATGGTGCTTAACAAAAAAAAAATATATGTAAGATGGGAAGCTACTAGAACTCATTTTGTTGTTACTCGTTTGTAATAAAATATCTAATCTTTGAAAAGAAGAAGAAGAAGAAGAAGAATATAATGAAAATTAAGGATTAATTTATATCTTGGGATTTATTTAAAAAAAATCTAATTTTTTAAAATAATAAGAACTTTCTTTTAAAAGTTTTTATCTCTATTGATCTTTCTCTTAATCAGAGATAGGGAGGAAGCTATTTATAACCATTAATAATACATTGTGATGTTATATCAATATTATAATAGGTAATATTTTATTTTTTCTAGAAATGATTCATGCTTTTATATATAATTATGGATAAAACTAAGTCATGAATATTGGATGCAACTATATTGACTGGCAGTATAGGCAACATTATTATAATGCCTGAGCATTAATATAAAAACTCTTAAATCACCTTTTGCTCTAAAGAACTTATCCAGTATTCAAATCGATTCGATCAGTTATCCATCCCATTTGATATTATCATCATCGCTGAGCATCAATAAAACATCAAGAGGAAAGGAGATGACTTTTAGATTGACTTGACCAATAAAAAACAAAGCGGTTCGCAATTAATCCATGCTTAGAGCATTAACAGAGAGATTCACGCCCCTAATTCCTTATATATTTGTTTGATTGAATGTTGAACTGAATGATCCAAAAATAAATAAATAAATGAACAGTAATTAATCAAATAAAGTGCCTAGAGTTTTCATAGCACAAATTCCTCTTGCCTTTTCATCAATCTTTGAAGCTCAGTTTGTTGTTTTACCTCCTCCCATTTTCTTTAATCAAAGGCTTATGAAATTTTTACTTGTCAATCCATTTTGATTGTGCTGTTTGTTAACTTAATTTTTTTTCTCAGAGGATTAAGCTCTTAAGAATGTATATAGGTTTTAGCTTAATGGTGTTGTTTTAATTTGTCTCAAAATGTTGAGAAGCTGGCTGCATTTCAGAATAGCAAACGTAAATAGCAAGGCTAACCTAAACACCTAAAGGTTACCATATCAGGCCTAACAACAAGGCCTTTCCAGGCTTAAGGTTCACACTAAATTAATTTTTTATTTTTATTCTGAAAGGTAGAAGATTATTACATCTTGAAAATAGTCAAAACAGAAGTATAAACGCCGAGGACCAAGCCCAATCAATACTTAGGTAGTCGGACCAATTAAGGACGATATGTTTTTCTAGCCTCTGAGGCCATGACCTAGCATAGGCGGGTGGATGCTGGAGATGGAATGGTTGTCTGGTGCTTTTTGAGAGTTCTATTTGGCCTTGAATTTTAGAATGGGGTAGCGATCATAATTCTTAATGCTCAAATCTTACTTCACTGAGCTAGAAACAAAAAAAATATCAAATAAATAAATGTTAGGCTTCTTTGCTTTGTTTAGATCTGCATTTCAACTTTTGGTTTTATTTGTGTGAATTACTAATCTTCTTTTTATTTCATATTAATATTTTTTCAAAAGTGAATTCGATATATTTTTATATACTTTTTTCAAAAGTGAATTCTATTGTTTAGGAGTGTGGCCTAAATAGAGTTTATTAATTTTTTTTTTGTTTCGGATCATTTTAATATTAGTGTTAAAAATAAATTTAAAACATATATATATATTATTATAATGTATTTCTGAAAGAAAAACACCAAAAAATATTCATAATTACACTCTCAAGCACCCCCAAAACTAACTACTAATTTATCATTAACATGTCTTAAAACGAATCAAATTTATATATTTAGAAACTTTTTTTTTTTTTGTTACGGGATAGGCGTGAGCTCCACGCCCAGAATTTGGTAACCAAATGGGTGAAACTTCGGCTTTTGGAGCTGAAAAGGTGCGAGACTCAAAATACCAACTGCAACAGGAATGCCAAATGAATGGACACTAACTAATTCCAGTAATTACAATTTAAAACACATAATTGATATTGTCTTGATAACTTAAAGAAATTAAATACGAGCTCTAATTAATTAGACATACCTTTCTTGCCCTAATTCTTGTTAAGCTTCGCTCCAATTGATTCTCCAACTGTTGTAGCTCATCAATGGAACATGGTTCCAACCCATCTCCTAAGAGCTTTCTGCAAATTATCTTAATTTTTAGTTGTTCATACCAGCACAAAGATTGAAGAATTTTGGGACAATAAGTTTCAAAATGAGCCTCCAACCTCTTAGAGACTTCAAGAAGCTCTATCTTCTTGGCCAACGTAAATGCATCTTCCTTCACAGGCTGCATGCAAAATTAACAACTACGTTTGAAAAACACAATCCATTAGAAAAGGAAAGGATGGAATTGCATTTCTTTTTCCTCTGAAATATCCTATATGCTAATTAATATCATTTTATACTATTGAATATACAGAAAATGATATGCTTTCACATTGAAGCCTTTGGTTTGCCTTATGATCATCAAACACAGTAAAATTCTTTTTCCCTGTGTCAGCATATCTCAGGAAAGAAGGGTGATGGTGTGCTCTTCATATAGAAAATTCATGTTACGTTACAGCAATGTCTTGGTAGCTATATTAACCTTAACGTACGTCTTGGCTTTAATTTGATTCCTCAGTTCACAAAGTTTGAGTAAATGGGAAGGAGTTCATATTGCATGTTCTTTTTCAATTTTGTACGAGAGCTAATTGGTTTATACCTGCATATTGTCTTTAACCATTTTGCCGCTGGTTCCAACATCCTTGGCCCTCTTCTGATAGCGTTCTATCGTCCTATTCATACTGGAAAGATCCATAGCAGAACAATAAGAAAATAAGGGAGCAGATGGAAAATATTTGAACATAGTTCAACAAATATCCGCAAATCATCACTACGAAGAAAACAGGATCATACACTGGATTCACTTCTAAAAGGAGGTCTCAGGTTTTCAAATATCTTATAATATATGACTACTGATTCAACAGAAAGACACACAAGTCATCACGAAGTTTAGCCGCCTATTTTGAACATTTGAAATAGGGGGATGAGAACATGGTTGTTATCATCCCGAGGAGAACGTTAAAACTAATTCAGGATTCCGACCGAAATGTCACATATTCAAGTTTAGGGATGGAGCAATTTGTTCTCGTCATTCAGGATTCCGACCGAAAAGTCACATATTTATGATTTATGAGGTGAAGATCTCTCATTGACACATATTCAGTGTCAAATAACAGTAAACCATTTTATGTGGTGAAGATCTCTCATACACGTGCATTCAATGGAAAACATGGTGCATTAGCATAATCATAAATAAGTTCTTAATGATGATAAAATTAGAATATAGCAAGCTTAAACTCATGGAAAATGAATCAGATTCAACATGAGGATCTCGAATGTATAGTGAACATAATTTCATTAATACATGGATGAAAAAACAATTAATATATAGATGTAGTAGAAAGTGTTAGGCGAGGCTCAACAAAATGACTCGTGTTACTTCTAATTCCAGCACTCCCTTTCAAGTGTTAAACTAGTGAAAGTTGCACATCCATACCACGAAACTTTTTTTTTTGAGATTTTTATATAATTTAGATAAAGAATTAAGATCATAGGATTCAAACTTCTCGTCATTTTCTTAAACTAAATCAAGAGGCCATTCAACCTAAAATCTCAATGATGCAAAATAAGATGTTATATGAATTTATTTTTAATTTTATGAATATTCATAACTTGATCATTATTTAAGAGGTTATGTTATTTATTTTTCCTTTTATCTTTGTAATTTATTTTCTTATATTTTTTTAATAAACTTTTGATTTATGATATAGTTAAGAGAGAGAGAGAGAGAGAGACCTTAAAATAGGAAATAAAGAGGTTTATTTCCTATTTAAGGTCGTCTCTCTCTCTCTTTCTTAACTATATCAAACTTGTGCATTGTTTTTCAAGTTAGTTTTATGGTTGAATTAAAGAGTAAAGAGTTAATAACCTTCCTTAGGTTACGAGTGTGTGTGTGTGGGGGGGGGGGTGTCTTTAAAATTATTTAAAAACGAGGATTTAATTTCAATTGATATGGAGGAGGGTCTTAAAATCAGTTGGAAAGAGAATTTAGTCTCGATTAACATGGAAGCTAGTTCTATGATATTTTAATAGATCTAATTTCTTTGTGGATTCACAAAGATTGTCCTAGTAGATTCTAAGTGGTTTTCTATCTTATTTTCCTTCAATTTCCTACTCTATCCCACATACTTCACTTAATCTTTAATTGCACCTCAAAGAATGGTATTTATTATATTCTCCAGCATCCACTAAGAACAATATAAATTATTTGAGTTTTACCTAATATCATACAGTAAATTGGTGGCAAAGTGCCTATTGTAATGAAACCATTTTTCTTCCCTTTATATCCTAGTTAATAGAGCATGAACTTATGGAAGAAAAGAATAAAAGAATTGGTTATTCTGAGACCTGGATCACCATACAACTTGTGTTGAAGGGACAGGATGTGATTAGGATTTGGTTGAAGGCTTGGGATTTGTTTGGCTTTGTTGTTGGATGCCATGGAGTAAGTAAACAGTAAATCATCATATCTGGGACAGAAGTAATCGCAGATGTTTTTCCCTTATTTTATTTTATTTTTATTTTTTTGCCATCAAAAGACATTGTAAGAACAGGATAATGATAAAAAAAAAAAAAACACTTTGGAAGAAAGGTTGAGAGAGAAAAAAAGGGGTAATTAGCGCGCGCAGGTATCCAATAGCGATATATCTTGATCTTGGATATGAGTTCTTATTTCGGCATATGGCCAAACCAAAGGCAGAAACAAAGCAAAGCTACATTTGCTTCTTAATTACGCTAGCCTCTGACCCAGCAAAGCAGGAGAGACCTAGAATTAGCTTGCAACTATTTTATGCAAGACTGATAAACAGATGGCAAATCCACATGATTCCTCGAAAGTTTCTCTTTTGCACAAGCGAAACCAGCAACATGGAAAACCATAGCCTTATTTTAATCAAGTAAAGATGATACCTAGAGAAATGAATGTTCACTAGGCTTGACCCAGGCTATTGGGAAGTAAGTCTCGTTTGAGTTGATGAATTACCCTTTAATTATTTTAATTGGTCTGGCTATATATACGCATGTGGTCACTAATCAAACATTTACACGTAAGTACTAAACTAACATCAAGAGCAAGAAAACTTTTACCAATGTATTGTGATCACAGTGCCTACCTAGGAGAAAGCAATACGTTTCTTTTCAGAAGCAATGCAAAATAAATACATGGCAGGGCAGGAAATCGTGTAAGGTAAAGAATACAAAGTACACCTCAATCTAAGAGCCCTCAAGCTCCCCCAGCCCCCACCTTCCAACAGTCAGCTAGATTCCAAGTTTGTTTGTTTTTTAACATATACATATACATATATATATATATATATTTCCTTTTACTTGGTTAAAGATGAAATTCCAATTTTTGTTAGATGGTCTGAGGCATGATATTTATAAATTTATTGTCAGTCTTTATCAGTCATTGACACCCTCAACGGTCTCCTATAGCCCAGCTAGAGTACTTAGACTTCTACGAAACATATCATCTATATGATCTCCATCAATTCTATCATGGAAAAGAAAATATGCTACTGTTCAATGCTAACTGTCACTGACATGATAGGGTACGTAAACTGTTTGTAGTTCTTGATTAAGCAGGAATAGCTAAAGAAGATGTTTAATTTAGAAGTATTTATAGCAGAAAATCAAGGAAGAACTCCTATTCATTGTTTCCTTTCAGGTGAATTTGGAAAAGAAGGAATCGATAGATCCAACACATGAACCCTAATGGAAAATTATATTTGTTAAGATCTATCTCTAACCTGTCTTCAAACACAGACTGACATTGATGGACCCAAGAGGTAACATATAAAAGCCCGGCACATAAAATACTTAGGAAGCAGAAACCAGAAAGATAATGACAAATCAACTTTAAACCCAACAGAATAAAAACACCAGGTTAGATTTTTGATGATATAAAGAAAAGAATAGGTGAGATCAGGCCCTTTAATTTTGACAGGTAATAAAGCCTGAGAGCTCGTACTCTTATAGTAGTACTTGCTTTGCTTGCTATCTAACATGCTGGTGGACCTTATAAAGACTTAGAATCAAATCTCAATCAATTTTTTCATCAGACAAGTTTATAACTGAGATCAAATTCTTGAGATGGACAATTCAATGCATCATCACATGCTTAAGAAACCGTGAGATAATAATTAGAAAACACATGGTAGTACAAGTAGATATGTTCGTGTAAGAAATAAAATAAAAATTAAGCATACTGTACCTAGAGCTGGAAAACTCACAGAGTTTCCCTCTAGCGGAGAAAACAATAAGTGCAACTTCAGCATCACAAAGAACTGATAACTCAAAGGCCTTTTTAAGCAGTCCATTTCTTCTCTTTGAAAAGGTCACTTGCCTGCTCGTTGCATTCTCTATTCTCTTCATCTGAGTCTTTCCTCTCACCATTTTTATGGTACACCTAAAAGAAGAAATAAATTAAAAAAAAAAAGAGAGAAGGAAATAAATGAAAATGGAGAGACCCAGAAATCAAAATGGCAGATTTGGTGTATCTGTGAAGTGAAACTGACTGATTGATACACTCCAACATGAAAGATTGCAAACAACTAGGAAAGACCCACTTAATGTTTCCAAAAGTAGAAAGGGGATAACCAAATCCGAACATTAAGGAAATGCCTGACAACTAACCTTTATGTGCAGCAGTTAAGAAGAAGAAAAACAAGGAAGATATTGGCTGGTGAAGTTTCAAATCTCAAGAGACCCAGTACAGAGAATTGAAAGATCACAAAAACCCTAGAGAGAATATCATCATCGGAGGAAAGATTAGCTGAAAGATTGATGAGTGACTACCCTAGTTTGTTCTAGCAACATAACCCTAGTGGGTATATAAATCAATAAAAAACAATAAAGAAAGAGCACCATCAAGAACCTGATCTCTTTCTTCTTTTGGTAATTTGAGTAAAAAAACAGACACCTCCCAAAAGAAGAAAAACTGGGAATAATAATGCATTTAAACGCAAAAAATAACAACATGTGATTCCCATTATTACCACCACTCTATCAAGCGACAAAGTTAGATGCACCAAGGATTTGATACCATGCTGTCATGTGGTGACACCTGGCATAAAGTATGACTGACAACTTCCCATTCCCGGTATCCAATGAAGGGGCAACGCCCCCATGTGAATTGCGAGACAGTGAGCATTCCTGTCGGTTGCCAGTTTCTCTCAGACAAGTTTTTAAACGCCTCCAAAGCCGGGTAGCATGCAAAACTTGGGCACCTAATCGGACACCATACCCTCGGTCCGTACAAGGCGAGAGACACGTCAAGTGTTGTTCCGTACAATGACATAAAGGCTCAGCCAATCGATTTACCCCAGCACAGCTTGTCACGTGGGTAAGCCCCCCCTTTTTTGTTTGTTTTTTTCCAGGTGATGGGTTACTGTGGGGTTTTGTGCACCACAGAGTGTTTCTGTGTTTCCCTTTTTCTCCCTCTGGGTCTTGTGGGGACCCTTGATGCGTCGCTGGGCCTCGACGGGAGGCTGCCTGAGTGGATGATGGGCAAGTGTGTTTATCATCGATGATTGTGATCTTGTTGATCATCATCACAAGATTAATGTGGATCTAAGAGCACAATCAAGGCTAATTAATGAAGTGTCAGTATGCTAACCTATCCTATGATGCATGGTTTAGCCTTTTCCTAGCTAGGTCCATCTTTGTGAAAGTTATGGAAGGAAGAACGGATGGATAATATCCTTGCACTATTCTCTACCCTTTTGTTTTCTGTTTGATTCTTTGGTTAAGAGCCGCGTTGCAACCGCCCCCGTTTCTTGCATGAATTCCCGTTTTGTGGGTTTTCTTGTATATTATTTGCCCTTGCTATCGTGTGCTAGCGATGATCACTCATTATTTAACAGCAATTAATTAGCTTATCTAATCTTACATGGTTGTCATTAGCAAAAGTTGATTAGATAGTGTCCATCACCACCTATTAATTATCTGCTTTTTGGGCTCCAATTATGTTCTACAACCCTCCTTCCCTTAAAATCCCTGATCTCTTTCGCTTAAGAAAGGGCTTGTGGTGTTTTTTTTTTTTACTTCTCACTTCATCTTTGTGATTACTTTATTTCAAGATGCATTTAACATCCCTTCAAATATATGTAAATATAAAAGGCGTCTTAGTTAATTTCTTGTTGAATGTATAGTTGATCCGCCTGTATACGTGTTTTTGTAATAAATAATCATATCTTAAGATTAGTCAAAATACACTAAGGATCGTAATATGTACGTAATAGCAAAAGTGACGACTTAATATATATAAAACAGTACGAATTTGACAAAATTATAGCAATTCATGACATGTGGTTAACGTTAAACTGGTTCGAAACCGAAACAATTGTTTACATTAATGTTGTTTGAGTAAAAAATGTCCTTTTACGGGCATTAAATTTCTCTATATGAAGAGTTAGAAACGGCGCCCATGCACGCAGACCTTTTATGCTCGACGGATTCTTTACAAGCCAAATTTTTAACCACGGTTGGCAGTTGCCACTCTACCAGAAAATCGGACAGAGCCGCCGGAAAATGTCGTTGACATTTAGAGGGTATTATAAATTATTTTATTGATTTTTTAATTTTTAATTTTTTGTTTGTTATAATCTCAAAGTTAATAATTATTGAAAATAAACTCACTTATACAAGCCCTAAAATACAAATTTTACTCAATTATACAACAAATAAAACACTTAAATATATAAGAAATATAAAAAAACTATAAATAAATTTTAATAGTTTTAACTTAAGATATAAATTGGTTATTAATGGATGAGTTTGTTTACTTAAAAAATTAAAGTTTGACAAGACAAGGAACCATTAGAGGGAAGCTTAAGCCTTGTAAAAGGTATTGCACTGGTAGATTGTGGCGACTAGATTCGAGGAGGTTTGAAAGAGAAAAGGAGAGAGGGTGGATAATGTTTTTTACTGAAAATTGAAAGAAAGAGAAAAATATTTGCTAAGGTTGTGTTTAAAAGAGTTATTGTGTTTAATTTTCTCTACAAAACTTTAATTGGTATTTTTATTGGTGATTTGAAACATAAAAAATGCTGATATAAATTGTTTTCTACTTCTATAGCTGTGTCCATCATAAGTTATTGATTAAAATTCTTTGTTAGTAAGTTTTAATGAAATATTTTTTTATCAATGTTTTTCATTGTTTTTTCTTGATTTTCTAGTAGTACCATAATCTATTTAATTCTAACACACTTAAATTATTATGTTATTGTGCATCATTTCACAAAACACTATTCATTTTAATATTGCTTTATTTTTTTAATCTATAGTTTTTTTCAAAAACACTAAAATAAATGATTTTTTTTGCAATACATTACCTTACAAAGCATCATTTATTTCAATAATTTTTTTAATTTATAATTTTTTTAAGTTTAAATTTTATCATTTAATATTTGATTATTTTCATGATTTGTTTTGATTTGTTTTTTAATGGTTTATTCCAGTTTCATAACCCAAGTCACTTCATAACTCAATGCTTCATAATTTATTTTAGTTTATTTTATCTTATATTATATCAGTCTCATGACATAAGTCGCGAGTTTGGCTATTAACTCATATTAACTCGAGTTATTTTTTAGTTTTTTTTAAATTAATTTTTTTTTAATTTTATCTTTCAACATTGGATTAATTATGAATTATACTTCATAATTTATTTTGATTTATTTTATATAAGATTATCTCAAAACTATGATTTAGATAATAGTTTGGTAGTTTAACCCGAGTTGTCTCTGGTAATTTTTTCAATTTATTTTCTATATGATTATCTCGATCTCATGTTCCAAGTCACAAGTTTAGCAAATTAATTTGGGATGTCTGGGGTCTTTTTTTGTCCCTTTCTTAATTAATTTTACTATTTAATCTCACCTTTAACATTCTATTTTATTATAAATTAGATTTTATAATTTGTTTTGATTTATTTTTTGTTTGGGTTATCATGGTTTTAAGATTAGGGTTGTGGACTTGGCAAGTTAATTCAGGTTGATCCAATATATTATTGTCTCAATATTAAAAAAAATAAAATCTTGATTTTTTTCTTAAATCAAACTACAATATTACTAGTTGGCTAAGTTGTCTTTAAATTCATCAAATCGATTAGATCATACTAGGCCAATCCCCTATATAGTTTAATTAATTTAGTGTTTGTTAGAAAAAAATTAGCAATATACCTGGATATTCTTTTTACATTAAAAAATGATTTAATTCTAGTATAGTATGAGTCAATAATCTAGTTTTGAATATTATAGTAAAAAAAATAGAGCACATTATGTCAAGTTGACTTTTAAAACAAACACAAAGATGAAGAAACTTTTCTTTGAAAATTTGAACTTATACCACAATGTAAGTTTTTATCATATGTGCACCTTGTTCAATAAATAAAGTTAGACAATAAAATTTTGTGCACCAAAAAGCTTGCCCTAGGGGTGGAAGGGGTTTGTCTCCTTCCACTGCACCTGGGTTCGAGCTCTGGCGTGCACGTCTGTCATCCCCGCGGTGCCTTACCTGTCTACTGGGTTTGTAGGATATTCAGTGGGCTGTAGGGATTAGTCGTGGTGCACGCAAGCTGGCCCAGACACCTCTCATAAATAAATAAATAAAAAAGTTAGACAATTTTGTGCTTCAAATTTATGGTAGCATAAATAATGTACATTATAATTAACAGAACCATATGGCAATTTATTTTACATGCTACTATATAGCATCTCGTAGTTGGTAGACACCATTATAGCATAGCACTGCAATGTCTACATCAAGCTTTCTATAATTTAGTTTTTTTATTGCTTTAAGAAATGAAATTTTACATCTTTGATAAATCTAAATTCCCATAACCGATGAAATGATTTTATCACTTTCATATATAATATATGAGAAACTTATTGAAATGATAAACCATCAAATTATCAAACACATTTTTTGAAACTATTTTTTTTTTCAAATTGATTTTCATAAGTTAACCCTAACAACGTTTACTTAAGGCTATTTTAATCTTTGCAGAGGAGAGAAGGATTGTATGTTGGTTGATTTATTGTTAACCCTACCAACTATTTTGTTTACTTTAGTGTGTAGAAGAGGATGAATTGATTGGGGGTAATTTTTTAAAGAATCTGAGGTTAAAGTACATACAAAGTGCAATTTTTTTTTGTTTTCTTATGCAATTTTAATTTTGGATTTGTAAATTTTTGTTTATGTTTGTCAAATTTTTAGTAATGTTTTATTTCAACCTAATTATTACACTAATAAATTAAAAGTTTTCACCCATGTTCATAAAATTTTCTTTTGAATTTACTTTTTAATTTTTATTGATAATTACATTACTTAACACAGGGTGTACATTTTTAACTTTAGTACAATGCTTTATTTTATTCATGTTTCAGTCCTTGAATTTGTGGAAATAAAAAGATATTGAGACCTCGTTTGTTTGCTAAAATATAGTTTTTTTTTGGAAAATAGTTTTCTTGAAAAGTAAATTATTTTTCAATGTTTGGTAGTATCATAAAAAATAAATTAAATTTTTTTTTAGTGTTTGTTTATGTCATGAAAAATAAGCTGGAAAATAAATTATTAATATTTTTTTTCAAGTTTATTAAAATAATGAGAAACAAATCTTATAAATAAAAACTTTGAATGAGAATAATATTAAAAAAAATCTAATTTCATAAATTATCTCAAATAAAATAAATAATAATTAAAATAATAAAGATCAAATCTATTAAATAAAAAATTAAAAGATAGTGAAATTAAAATAATAATAATTACAATTTCATAAATTATTTCAAATAAAATAAGTAAAAATTAAAAGAATAAAAATCAAATTTGATAGATAAAAACTTTCAATTAAAAAAATAATTAGAGAAAAGCAAATAACAATCACAAAAATAAGGATCAAAATTAATATAAAAATCAAACTAAATCAAATTTTAAAGGGGTAAAATTGAAAAAAATTCAAAACAAAATATATAGTAATCAAAAGTTTGAGTATCAAATTTGTTATAATCAACCAATAATATGATATTTTAAAATTTTTCACAACTTCTAGAAAGTGTTTTCTATCCAAAATAAAAAGAAAATATTTTTTTGAAAACTATGCCAAATTTTTTTGACTCGAAAGTATTTTTTATTGATTAATTTTTTTAATAGCAAACAAACATAAAAAAATTTAAAAAGTGATTTTCACTTTCCGCTAAACAAATAAGGCCTAAAAATAAGAGAAAAGGTGGTTAATTAGCCATATTTGAGCAACACAAAAATTAATTTTAGTGTTAATAATTTTTATTTAATTAGAGAAGTTCTATTGAAATGTTTTTTTTTGTATTTTATCTCACTAGACAAATAGATCGAACCTTGAAAGTTTTTTTATTCAGGTTGATTTTTCATATTTTGCATGATTAAAGGCTGATTTGAGGTTAAAAATAGATTTATTAAGATATATAAAATATTTTTTGAATATTTTCAAATGAAAAAACAGGTTAAAAATATTTTCTTCAATCCTAAAAATTGGACTCTTTAGTTTTTTGGAAACTGAAAGCAACTAAAATCTAAATAATAAGTGATGTGTTGTTTTTTTTTTTTAATTAAATGGATGGCGCGTTGTTCATATATCTAATTTTTAAAAAAAACAAAAAAACCAAGAGGTTATTGGATGGCCGGCTTGGCCTTGCATGGCCATGCACACCTAGCACTCTCTGTTTTGAGCAGGTCAGAGATGTGTTGATTGATTGTGTTAAAAAAAAAATCATGATGAAATCTAGGCTTCTCTTAATTGTTATTTTATCCATCTTTACGAGGTTCGCCAGTTGAACATTTACAAGTTCATTTACCTTTGCATCATCATGTTGTATTTTCAGCAAAACATTCACTAAATTCAGTTCTTAGAAGACCACACACACACACAATTATATATATATATATAAACATGCTCATTGAATGGTTTGAAAGGAATAAGTTTGATAGAATTAACCGATCTCTTTACTATTCACAATTCCTATCTAAATATGTTAGAGATCCTTGCTAAAAAGAGTGGTCTTCAAGGGTAATTAAGAGGTAGAAGTGTATATAGAATACCATATGTTCATCCTGCTGTTGGTGAGCTATCTATATTAATTTCATGAAACTCCTCAACCATGTAAGAGATCCAACAAGTTTTGATAATCTTAAATTAGTTTTTGAAATTGTTTACCGAACATTTTAATTGGCTTGCCAGGCATCAGGCCTTCTAGGCAATGACAAAGAATGGATAAAAGCATTTGACGATGTTGTTGCTAAAACTACGTCTCCACAATTAAGACAACTTTTTGTCCTCTTCTACAAAGTTGCTGGTCCTAAATATCGTTTTTCAAAATTTATTCAGAGGCAGATGCATAATGATATAACGGCAGACTTGGAAGCATCCTTTTCTATGCCAAACTTGCATTAATTATCTTATTCTAAGCTTCATAATTGTGCTCTATATTAGCTGGAATAACATTTTAATTATTCTTCAGGGTGAACACGGCTAACCGATGCCTGATGATAGGCTGATGGTGGAGTTTAGAAACAAGGTCTTGGAGGAAGGGTGTAATTATGGCATTCTCGATCACATAACGCAACTTCCATCTTCAAAAACAAGTTTATGGTTGTGTTATCGATGTGGTCCTTCAAAAAAAAATGTCATTTTCTCGTTCATGGGCATGATGGGAAATTAAATAAATAAATTATAGCATACAATCAAGAATAAAATTCATTATGAAGGGCTGGTTTTTGCCTCATCAAGAATCACATCCCTGTTGCTGCCAAGAGGCCTAAACTGCCCATTCAAAATTTAAGATTCTTTGAATGTCGATCAAGACTCTACACCTGAGATTAAAAAATAAAAATACTCAATCTTTCAAGGCTTCTTGAGATGGAAGCACTCATAGCATGAGATGAAGCCCCTATGAACAACAGATGTTGCTTCGAGGCATTTGTTTGAACATTGAGAGATGTCACAAGCAATACAAAGCATAATTAACCAACAAGATAGTTCTTTTGGCGAGAGAACTGTTCTGCTCGGCGGTGATTAATTTCTGATAATTAGTATTAATGAATCACCTATTGTTCCAGGTGGAAAAAGAGAAGACATCGTTCGAGCCTCTGCAACATGGATTATTCGTGTTGGTGACGGAGAAATTCACTAATTAATTTCTGATAATTAGTATTAATCACCTATAATTTCTGTTTTACATTGAAAGAAATTATAAGACTTTCGAACACAAATTCAAGCGCCGAACCAAAAAAAGTCACTGCAGGCCTCTGCAACATGGATTCTTCGTGTTGGTGACGGAGAAATATGTTACATCCTAAAGAATTTATTCTGCCGGCCACCAACGATCCGGTTTCATTACTGTTTTACCTGTTTATTGGATGTACCAACGACAACCTTAACACCATCTATATATGTTAGAGAGCTAGCCATTGGAACACCAAAGAAGAGCACAATTTCATCCTTGATAAGATATCTAGCAAAAAAAAAAAAAAGGATCTATCTAAACATCGATCCAATATGCACATCGTTTTCTGACAGTGATGATGTAGATTTATTATATCCTATTAAATCCATTAATCAATTTGTGTCAAGATAGGAATCTTTATTATGCTACTCCGCGATTTACATCTATCAATATGGCTATGCAATGGTACAAGGCTTATAGCGACGTCCTCAATTATCAACAAAGGTTACTGAAGCGCGTATATTTACAGGATCTAATATCGAGAGAAAAGTTTTTAATTATCCCCTAATTATTTTCCTCATCAACGAAAGCAGGTGCCCTTTTACTATTAAACGCATGCAATTTCCTCTATTTTCGTGCTATACGGACCATGATAATTAACAAATATCACGGCCCTTCGAAAGAGAGATAGTATATAGCTAAGTGAGAATGGTTAAGGTTTAATTAAGGAGGCAGTTATAAAATGAAGATGTATATTTCTTGTTAGCTATGAAGAGAGACTTTTTTTTTTAAAAAAAAAAATCTTATTGCTAATATTTCTCAATCTATGTATTGTAAGTATACAATCAACTAAAAATCTTGAGTTGACGAACTCTTTTTATAGTTCAGTTTCAAGAACAGTTAATTATCAATCATGTTTAATTTATTTATTTATTAAAAAAGATCATGGTCCTTCATTAAAAATATGTCTAACATTTTCATTTATAATTCTGAAATAATACATTATAATTATCCATGTCTTGATACACTTTTTGTTGACCATGCAATTCCTATACCAAGTGAGTAATGAGTCTTTTTGCATTTACATTTGTTCATATTTTATTGGAAATTCCAATATCTCGTTTGAACTTTTTAAAGCTCTTATTAAGATTTGAGCATATAAAAACATTTACGGAGGAACACTCCATGCTTGACCTTCCCCCGTTTGGTTTGTTAGGAACAATGATCAAGCAACAAGCTTCAATTATCTATTTGTTATTTCTCGGGTCATTTTATACTTTCCACATCCTTTTATAATTGTTTTCTTTATTTTCTCCCCCACTTTCCCCCCTTCCTTCTTCTCGGGTCACCGCTAACCATGCGCCAGGCCTCGTCCTCTTTGCTTCCGTTTAACGAGGCAATCTCCGCAAGACCAGAAATTTTCACTCCTGCAAAAACAAGCTAGCTATCGCCGTTGCAAAACATGAAGCAATCATCGATCTAAAGTCGGAACGAAAGTGTTTCTAAGAAAGCAAATCGCATCACACTTTAACTATTACGATCACCCCTTTTCATTCCCTGAATTCATTTTAAGAAAATTTTCGGCTCATTTTAAACAAATGTTTTTGGTTGGCATGCAACCTTTGAAAAAGAGTATTGGTTGACAACCATGGACATAAAGAAAGAAAGAAGGAATTATAACATCAGGTTTGTTTATTATTTTTTTATTTTATTTTTTGTCTTTCCAGCTAAAGTAGAAAACTTCTTAACTTTAAATCATATCTATGCAATACTTGCTACATCTCATTCGCTTCTTCAACAGAGGCGAAGATCCTCGCTCTACTTTTTAGGGTTTCGCTGCAAGATCCTTTGATGAACATGTTGCTAAAAATCTCCAACCTTCAGTTGTTGCTGTTTTCGCAGGTTTCAGAGCAATCGAATTCCTTGATCATTTGTTCCTTTATCCATTTCCAACACACACAAAAAAATCAAACTCTCAAGAAACATTTTATAGTTCCTAGAAACCCATCATCTCTCCCTGTATTTTTTTTCCTCAAGTATTTAGATAGGCCAAATCTTAACGGCACAGCGACATCGCTAACCTAGAGATGCCTAATTAAGGCATTACAAACAAGGATGCGAAAAATTCATTTACTAATACATTTTCTTATGTTTTCCTAGCTTTGGGGATTTACTAATTAAAAAAGGTATGAAGACCTGACTTGAAGGGGTTCTTTCCGGTAAAGTGATGCACTTAATCAATTCTTTTGCGCGGGGAAAAAGTATTTCAGACTTCATCTATAACTTGCAATCTTGAATAAACTAACAAAAAAAAAAAGCAAACATTTATACAAAGAAAATGTATGGTACAAGGTAATAATTTATTGTGTCCATTTTGTATTTTTTTCTTCTCGGTTCTCATGTATAGCCCTTTGAATTTTTAGAGCTTCTTCCCAATTTATTTTTTCTTTGAATTTTGCCTATGTTCTTTTGATTTTTAATTGTTATTTTTGATTCATTTATAAAATTTTATTTTTTTAATTTGCATTTCAATCCTAATTTGTCATGTGTTGATTTTTTTTACTTTAATCCTTCTTTTTTCCTTGATCTTTTTGTGTAATTTTTATTGGTTTTAAATTTTATCTCTTGATCCCAATTATAGTGTATTATTTTTTTTCAATATTATTCTCGTTTTATTTTTTAGTTTTTTTATTCTTTTGTTTAATTTTTTTCTTTTCAATTTCACTCTTTAATAAAAAAAGATTTTGTTGCATTTTTTATTTTTATTTTCATTCTTCTAATTGTTATTTTTTATGTCCTTTTACATAATTAATTTTTTTCTCTAATTTCATTATTCAATGTTTGTTATGTTATAAATTATGTTTCATGGTTTTTCCATGTATGGTGCTTCCAGTTTAATGATTTGGATCATAGGTTTGAAAAATTAATATATGTAGACATCTTTTTTAGCTTATTTTCTTTTTCTATAACATTGTTTGAAATTATTTTTTAAAATTAACTTTATAGTTTTTTTCAATTTCTTTTCAATTAGGTTATCCCGATAATATGACTTAGGCCAAGAGTTTTACAGGTTAATTTAGGTTGGCTAACTCCTTATTATCCAAGTTATATATTTATTATATTACCTTGAATTGACTTAGATTGAGTTTTTCTTGTTCATTTTTATCCAATTTTACACTTTCAATTTTTTGTTAAGTTGACATAATCTTTTTTATATATAAAAAAATTGGTTTATTACATCACCTATTTCTTTATCATCTAATTAAAATAAAACCAATTTTTTTTATTAACGTAAGTGTCCAGACCTTAAAGTTAACGACCATGTAAATTTCTAGTGGTCATTATATGAGCAACCAAGGACTCGAACCTAAGACTACATAATGAGAAAACTTTTTGATTTCAAGTTCTTATCACTTAACCACTATCTAAATGGTTTAAACCAACTTATTAAACACGGTCAATGCTATAACCCGAGTGGTTGGTTTTATTTATTTTTTTAAAATATGCTTGCATCACTTAGACATTGTTTTTTACATGGTTTTGAAACCCGCCCCAAACTAGAACAGGGCCAAGTTCAAGAAAAAATAGGGAAAGGTGAAATTCAGGGTGACTTTGTGACCTAGTTGACCCAACAAAACTAGGTTAAAAATTTGGTTGCAACATGTTGACTTTTTTTAACTAAAACAAGGTCGTTTTGATTTTTTTATTAAAAAAGTTAACACAGGCTACCTGGTAAAAACCAAAAACCCGAGCCTTTGATCAGGCTGACTACCGGGTCGGGTTTTAAAACTATAGTTTTTTATATAGGTTTCATAAGTAATGAATGCTTATTCTTAGATATATTGAGATTCACCTAAAATATTGTGCAAGTAAAATTATCTTGAGGGTTTTATTAATTTTATACTTTTTAATTTAAAGAATATTAGTATATGTAATGTTCACTTATAAAGTGTAAGAATATAAAAATTTCATCATAAATATTTTATGATAATATATCTACTTAGAAAAAGAGTTCACCAAAACATATTATGATATATTCTTTTCAGCAAGATGAATTAAAAAATGACCCATTGACATTCTTTTCTCCCGCATTTCTTGGTGACTCTTTCTCTTTCCTTAAGTCAAGGACAAAATGTAAAATAAATAAAATTTAAGATTTAAATGTTAATTTCTAAAATTAAAACGACCCAAGATACATAAGTGAAAACCTTTGGGAAGAAAATGATTTTTTTCACATGAAAACAAGAAAAGAACATTATATTTTTATTTGTATTTTATTATTCTTCTTGTTCTAATTATTTTTAATACGATTAATTTAAATCTTATTTCATCAAATTGACTCAGATTTAAATTTGAAATTCTACCAAAACCCTTGAATCCGTAATAACATGCAAATAGGACAAAAAAATTAACATATAAAATGTTATAAATATCACATGAAAAAATAAAATTTTAAAAAATATATAATTTAGTGATCAAAATAAAAAATTAAAAAATCAGCAATGCTAATTCAACAGTGACATCCACGATGATATTAAAATTATTTTTTAATATGTTCGATCGATTTTCTTTTTATCTTTGGAGGAAACATTAAACGATCGAAGCTAACACCATCTACAGCTTGGTCGCAGCATTTTAAAGCCATCTATTGCTTTCTGTCATCGTCACCCCATTTCATTTAATGCTTAGGTACTCTTTATTTTTCGGTCACGTCAAGATTTTTTTGAAAAAAATAATTTTATATTTTATATTAATTCTTTTTATAAAATTTTAAATTATTTTGATAATATAATGTAAAAAATAATAAAAATATTATTTTAATTTATTTTCAAATAAAAAATATTTTTTAAAAATAATCACTATTCATATGCTAGTTTATTTTTTATTTTATGATTGAATCTACTTTTCAAACTTATTTTTTTCTTAAAAAAATATTTAAATTAGTATTTTTAAAATAGTTTTTGATAATTTTAATAAATCAATGTCAAAAATAAAAAATATTATTTTAATATATTTTTAATTTAAAAATATTTTTATACTATATTATCAAACATAATAAAAAAATGCAATAAATATACTTGAAGAATTTTAAATTCTAAAATTTTGTATCTTTTTAATATAAAAAAACTTGTTTTTTATTTGGTTATTCAAGGAGTATTTATTATAGTTTTGAAACCCCGGTAAGTCGACTTGGGACTCAAGGTTCGAACGTGACTGGTTTTAAGAAAAAAAATAATAAAATGCAAATTTCAGGCCAACCATGTAAGACCCGATCAAAAACTCTGTTGCAACCTATTAACTTTTATTATTTTTTTACTAAAATGATATTATTTTGATTTAAAAAATTAATTCAAGCAACCCAATGACAATGTTAAAACTCGGAATTGGATTAATTATCGAGTTGGGTTTAAAAACTATGCTATTTATAGCTCTTCAAACTTTTTTATTGGCGGAGAAACTGAAAGGTAATTTTACTATAATAATATTTATAATAAATAAAATATCTCATACACAAGTATTAATAAAAAAAATATCTCTTATTAAAATATTAATAAACATTAATAATAAAAAAATAACACTTATTTTTAAATTTTAAAAACAAATCAAAACATATTTATTGTTTTTACTTGATTCTTTAGATTTTTTTTTTTTGAAAATAAACCAAAAATATTTTACCCATGATAAGTTTGGTGTAAAAAAAATGAAGAAATGTTGATGCGTGACAACGGTACGCATTTATATGGTAATATTTCCATTTTCTTGTGGATTCGCTTTGAACAGTTCCACCCCCCATGCCCAATTTTCGTGCCCCCACGTTGCAGCTTGCAAGTGCCACGACAAGGATTTACTTTGCTGATTATTATATAGAATGGCTGATTTAAATGACAAGGAAAAACGCATTCAATTTAAAATTTGAGTTCCACTGTTGACTTTATTTTTATAATGATATGTATTTATTATAAACTTTAGTTTTATAAGTATTCTAAACTTCAATTACGATACAATACAGTGAAATATTTTATAAATGAATATAAATATAAACAATACAATATTTTATATTGTGATCAATTTATATGTAAATTCTTATTTTTAATTAAAAAATAAGAAGAAATCCACTTGTTTTCATGTAATAGTCGGTAACCCTGCATCACTGTCAAACTAAGCGGAAGATATATGCTTCATTCTTTGGAATCACAATGCAATAAGCTAAAATAATGGAAAACAATTAATCAAAAGTCTTTACTTATAATATCTTGTTGTCTTTGTTTTTTTACCTTCTTTAGAATCACAATGAACTCTCCCGACAAAATAATTCACCTAAAAGACCAAAAAAAAAACTATGATTTTTTTATGGTAATTTTTTTATATGAACCGTATAAAATTTTAGTATATTTGTTAAATTATTTTATGATAAATCCAGGTTATAGTTTAATCGATCAAGGTGCTTGACAAGTAGAGGCCTTGGCTTCGACTGCTGAGGAGCGTGTCTGATTTTTAAAATTATGGCACATAATTTATCAACTTTTAAAAAATTAATATACAAGATTGGTGACAATAAAATCAGACACGCAGGCTTGACTTGATCTCTGTTGACTATTTTTTAAATTATGATCAAACTTGTTATTTTTTTTTTTCAAAAAGTAAAGGGCAAACAATAATAGAGCTAGATACAAATGTCTAAGTGCGCCTAGTCAGATCCTTTCTTATTTTTTTTTTATATTTTTTTGGTTTATTTCAACATTTTAGAAAAAGTTTACCAGATTCACTTATTTTCGGTTATGATGTATTTTTAAAAAATATTATTATAAATTTTTATTTGAGTCTTAATAATTTTCTTCAATTATTATGTTTGATCTAAAAATAATAATACTAATAATAAATTATTTATGGAAATTTGATTGGAATCAAATATTTATTATTAAAATTTTTAAATAAATTTTGAATATAATTTTATAACATTTATGAATTTTTAAGCTCTCACGTCATAGAAAATATGGACATACCATGCTAATATTTGTTTTTTTTTAAAAAAAAACTTGCTTTAAAATCATATATTTTCTTAAATGAAAACAAAGTTTCCAACTGCAAACATTGTGTTAGCTAAAATAAAAGAGATATATGAAAATTTACTTTATAAAAAAAATCCAAAAAAACTGTATTTTAGGTTCCATGATAATACCAAAGATTTTTCAGAGACCTGAAAGCAAATTACATTTTAAACCTACTTATTCATAAAAAATAAAAACACTAACCCTACGTCTGGTTTGCCAAATCCTGAACTCTTGGCATCATAAAGCTGCCATCCCATGCATACAACTACAGAATCTACCATTTCTGTGTATAACCAGTCTCTGGAGTTTACTTCCCCTTTGCAATCTCCATGATGAAATTCAAATCTGGCGATGAGGCAGATTCACTCGTGCGGCTTTTAAGAAAGGCTCCTACCTGTCAAGAACAAGCCATTCTTCTCACAACCTGGACGTGCCTGTCCGCATGATTTTATATGCATGATGGTCCATCGTTGCTAGCAACAGGATCTTGTTTTCTGTTGAGTCTGAGGCACCGTTATCTTTGTATTAATGCCAGCTTTTATTACCTGTATAAATGCTGACCTAATTTTTGTTGTGGTTTTTAAACAGTCAACTAGGAGATTATAAATGTGATAGTTTGGAGAATTAAAAATAAATATATAAACAAAGGCGCTTGCTCCTCCCATAATTTTAGGTTTTACTTGAATGAAAAACATAATCTTGCCACCCAATCAAAGTCTAAGCGATCAAAATTGAGTAGGATATAATTCCACGAAGTTGCAATACACGAGTGATATTTTTTCCTTTCTTATATTTTGAATAGAGGAGCAATAAGTCTTGAACTAATAAATCCCTTAATTTTCATATAGTTGATTTTTTAAAAAAACTTGGAATATGAATCCATTAATGTTAATGTTTAAGCTTTGTTTGTTTTTGTATTAAAAAGTGATGTGGTCCATAATTTATCCTAATTATAAATATAAAAGTGTTTAATTATCAACACATCGTAATTTTCTTTAAAATCCTTTCGACATTGGTTAAAAATACATAATTTATTGATTTTTTAGAATATATATTTTTTAAATTTTAATATAAAAATTATCACAATACCAAATAAAAAATAGTTTACTCAGTAACTTGGATTAAGTTTGGAATTCTGGATGATGTGTTTAATTATGAGAACAAATTATCACATGTGTTTGGTGAATATTTATTTTCATTTTTAAAAAATATCTCTATTCGAGTTATTTATTTATTACCCCACCTTTTTCTTGCTGCTCGCAATGGAAAATAACGTGCATATGTTTTCCTAATCAGAATTTTCAATAACAAAAGAGGTCATAACGCACCACAATTTCGAAACTTAATCTTCATAGGGCATGCCGACAACAATTGTCCACCGCAATTTTATTTTTTTTCTTCCTGGACTGCTAAAAAAATGTCAACCTGGCACTCTATGTCTTAATTTATTAATTATCTCATATCATTGCTTTCAATTTCATCGTCAATTTTTTTTGAAATATAAAATATTTAAGATTTCTTAAAAATATCATAAATTACTAGGACGATCATTGTAAAAGAAAAACATATATTGATTCACCGATGTGTGTGTTCGTGAGGGGTATTTCATGAAATTTTAATTTTTTTAAATTATTATTTTTTAATTATTTTAATATTAAAAATAAATATTAAAAAAATATTTTAAAAAACAAGCTCTACCCCTTCACATGACACCACTGACGCACATAGAAAAGGACGGTAGAAAAAATAACCGAAATCAAATATAAAGGAGCAGCTTTGGTCTTACCGTCCAAACTAAAAATAAAAAAATAATTTCTACCACTAATAAACAAACAGAAGTAAAGTTAAGAGGCCGCCCTCTATCTTTACACCACAAACACAGATTATTGTAAAAACATAAAAAACGAGCCGTCGTTTGCACCTCTCTTTCTCGCGATCAAAGTTAAAATTTCACAATCCTCCAGCCTCTCCTTGAATACCAAAAAAAAGAAATGGCTTCTTCTCCTCCAAGCGAAGAATCACAAAACCAGAATCAAGATCAACAACAAGTAGCAGCAGTGAAAGAGGAAGAGAAGGAGTGCCTTCACAAAACCAAGACGATAGAGTTCTTAGGCCGTACCACTCCTATCGTTCTCCAAAACGAAAATGGACCTTGTCCTCTGCTAGCCATCTGTAATCATTTTCTCTCTCCTTCTTGCTCGTTCGCTCACTTGCTTTGCTTTATTTCTACGAAAGTGAAAAGAATGTTTTTAGGTTTCCGAGAAATCAGGGAAGTTCGTTTGCAATCTAATTTGATTATGGAAAACGACCGGGTTAGGCAGTCTTGAAAATTCGTTTCTTGTTTTTCTTAAGAATACAATTTATTTCTCGGATATCTTCTTAATTGAGGTTAATTGATGAACTAGGTGTAATTTGGAGTTGCTAATGATGCAAATTGGAAAATTCGTTAATTTGATCAACTGCTTCTGTGATTTTTAAGGTTCCTTTTAATGCTATTGAAGTTTAATGCAAGGAATAAGCAATTGGAATTGATGTTGCGAAGTAATATTTTTCACTACTGTGGTTGAAAGAACTTAGGCATTTAGTTTGGGTTCTCAATGTTTTAAGGTTTTTATATTTTGCGTGTAATTTTGAGAGAAAATTGAATTTGAAGAGAATTTAGGTAGGTATGGGAAGTGTAATGTTCTAATACTGGTTGATAACCTATGGAGAAACAGAATCTACGATGTGCAATCTTGAAATTGCTTGTGTGGTAAGTTGAGAATTTGACTGCTGGGATTTCAGCTCACTGTTAGGGATAGTTGATCGTAAAATTCTTGCAGAAAACTTCAGTCATGTTTCGTTTACTGCTGTGATTCACTGCTTAGGTGAAAATATGCTTTTCTATTGTTAAGTTCATTGTTATTTTGGCAATAAGAACTCTTAGGATTGAGTTTTTAGAGAAACAATCTTTTCTATTGTTAAGTTCATTGTTATTTTGGCAATGAGAACTCTTAGGATTGAGTTTTTAGAGAAATAATATTTTCTATTGTTAAGCTAATTGTGGTTCTGGTGCCAAGAAATTCTGCAGTTGACTTCACTGAACCCAAAAAAATTGTGTTAGACATGGTCCCCCTCACCCTCTAGTTAATGAAGTTCATGTAGTTTTTTCTTTACACGGCTTTTTCTTAACTACCATAAAGAGGCTTGGATTTTGTGATTTGTCTCACTAGAATAGTTTCTCGGTGAAATGAAGGGATCAGTTGTTTAAGCATCAAATGCTGCTGTTTTTGGATTACATTATCTTGAAAGATTATTATATTTTACATTTTCTGCTAATGGATTATTTCATAAAACATATGCAAAGGATCACCTTGTCAGTTTTTGTGGGAATTACAATCAGAAAGGAGGTTTGATTATGAACATATGGGCTTGCTATAGGTAATGTTCTTCTGCTAAAGAACAATCTAAATTTGAGCCCAGATTGCGCTGAAGTTTCACAGGAGAAATTGCTATCCCTTGTTGCAGAACGATTGATTGATTCCAACAGCAATGTAAATGTAATAATCACGAGCAATTTTTTTTTTTGTTTGCTTCAATATACTTATTCTTTATTGGTTATGTTGTTTAGATTGTTTTTCTCATCATGCAGAACAAAGATGCAGGATATGTCGAAAATCAACAGCAGAATATTGCAGATGCTATTGATTTGCTTCCACGACTTGCAACTGGAATTGATGTAAATCTAAAGTTTAGGAGGTAGGCCTCTTCCCCCCTTGCTCTCTCTCATCACTTGTTCTTATTTATTTAACCAGCTTATATGACCATGCAGGATAGATGATTTTGAGTTTACCCGAGAATGTGCCATATTTGATTTGCTTGACATTCCTTTATACCATGGTTGGATAGTTGATCCCCTGGTATGCACTTTCCAAGCTTCACATTTTATATTTCAGTTAAATTAAATTAATCTACTCCAGTTTTGTTTGTTCTTTGAATGCCTTTGATGCCTGTTTGCCTGTATGGAAGTGTTGATGAGAGGGTCTTTTCCTAATTATACTTCAATTTTCAACTTCCGTTGATTGCTCCCCTTTTTTCTGATTTTCATTTTTACACTTTACACTGACATATGCCTAACAAAATGAATTCTCCACATGTATGTCATTCAAGGTATAAGCTTGGATGCCTCTTCAGGTAATGACCAGCATGTATACTAGGGAAATGACAAAATGAAAACATTGGCATGTTTGTATAGTTGGGCACAAAAAACATGGACACTAAAATGCCAAGCTCGGTGTTTCTTGTAGATCATTAAGATTAATGTGACTTGTATTTGGTTGGCGGAAGGACTAGGGTTCATGAGAGTGCAAGTTTGTCCACAACAGAAATGCCTAGGAAGACATTCTCGATTGTGGAGATTTGAAATGGTATGGGGAGGAAGCCTCACACTTTCTAGATTAAGAGAATGTAAACTGGTCATGAGCATGAATGAGCTAGGACTTGATGGCCTTAGAAAATTTTCAAACAGTTGTTTCTCTGCAAACTTGGAAATCTTGTGTAACCTCTCTTTTCAAAGTTAGCAGAGACAAAAAGCACGATCTAGTCTGGTTCTACTTGTCTTGAAAGGGAAACTAAAAGTTGCAGGTAGGCATACCCGAGGTTAATTCCAATTATTTCACCAACTACATAAGTTGGAGAAAGCTTCACTGATAGTGGTTTTTCATGGATGGATGTCATTTGGGAACCAGACTCGTTTATGGGAATAATATGTTTTTGTAATCTTGATATTGGAATCTTGCATATTTTGGCATGGCTGTTGACAGGAAATACTTTTATCCTTTTTCATGCAGACCTTGTTAATTGTTTTCTTAAAATAAAAGGTAGGAAATGAAAATACTTGTGTGAAGCAGTAAGCACTCTTGTCATGTTAGGTCATTTGCTGTTTACCTTTTTCCACCAGTGAAAATTGTTTGAAGCCAGAGTAAAACTTATAAGCACCATATTGAAGATTAGGTAATGCTAGCAAGAATTGGAGGCTTAAAGATTTTTAGAAATTAGTTTTTAGTTTTTCGCTACTTCATTGTGAATCAACTGTTATTGATTCAGTGCATGGTTACCTTTTCAACTGGTATTGATTTGATATCCGGTTGCCTTCAAGTAAAATTTTGGCTGTATATGTTGAGCCAATGGATAATTGTTACCTTGCAATGGGATCTGTTCTTGATCAGATTTATTATTTCAAATTAAACCCTTAAAATTTGGACATGATTTACCCCTAGACTAAATAGCTCATTTAAAACATGTCAGCAGTGCAATGGCATTTGAATTTTCTGTCCTTTTGCCTTGTTAGATTGTTTTCTAGAAGTTATGCTTTGTTTGTTGCATAATCTCTTGTTCAAAAGAGATTATTTAGACATAGAGCTTCTTTCTTTTTCCTTTTTATCTCAAAGAAGTATAAAACAAAAAAAAAAGCCCCCGTAATTACTAGGGATTTTAGGGTCCACTTCATGGAGGTCCGTGATCCTAAATTATGTCATTGAGATCTCATTCTTTGCATGCTGATTGTGTAATTTTACCTTTTGTGGATGCTTTCTATATTAGTCACTTCTAAAACTTACTTTATTTCCTTTCATCAGATGGAACTGTTTCATTATATGAATGATCACAGGTTCTTTCTGTTTTGATAGATCCCATTTGTTATCTTGATGCTGAGAAAAAAATCGATATTTCACAATTTGCATGGGTTTCACTACTACATTTGGATGGGAATTGTTCTTTTCTTTTGCTTTCTTTTATATTTTATTGTTTGTAAGTTCCTGATTCTTAAAGTTCAGAATCTTATAATTGCAAAAGCATGTTTTGTTAGTTGCATAATGTTGGGGAAATAAGTAGTTAAAATTATCAGGATGTAAAATTGACAATATCTTCTCCCTTGTTCCTTCAATGGTTATTAGAAAAGCCTCCATGGTTGGATGTTGTGATTTGGTTTTAACTTTGGGATGATTGGTTTTCTTTAATCATGTGCACACTAGGACTATGATACTGCTAATGCCATCGGGTCAAAGTCCTATAATACTCTAATGGGGGAGCTTGTTGCCCTGGAAACAAGAAACATGGAAGATGAAGGTAAACATGTTACTGGGGAAGATTTTAAAAATAAGACTGAGGAAGACTGTGTTGACTTTGTTGCTGCTACAACTGCAACTTTGGGCGTTCCTTCTCCCTGTCTTTCAAAAGCTAGGTCTTTTGATGATTCTCCATGTTCAGTCTCTGATCATCAAAATGTAAGAAAAGGGGATTTAGAAGAAGCAGCAGCACTATTGAGGGTCTTAAAATTTTCGGAGGCTGAGTTGCCATGTTCAGCAGGCGATTCTCTTGTATCTGATGTTAATGGAAGGGTTTTGTTTGTTAGTTCAGATGATAGTACATCTATGAAGGGGGCTGTGACTGCGACTTCCTTGGATACATCAGGGGGACCTGTTGGTATTGGTGGCAGTTTTAATGCATTGGGCAATGATGACAATAATAATCTGACATCCTTGGAAACTACTCTTCCAGGGGAAGTGGCGTGCTCTTCCTTAATGACTGATCTGACTGTTCATTTTGATCATTCAACTTGTACAGAATCTGGAGAACATATCTCTTGTGATGATACAATAAAGAATCGTAGTGTTGACACAGGTGTTGAGATTCAAGATGCAGTGTCCCTTTCTTGTGCAAAGAGTACTGCATCTTTTAATGGAGACCATATGGATATTTTAAATTACAGTCAGGAGGTTGAGAATCAGTGCACTTCTATTACCAAGGTTCATGAACCAGCAGATTTTTCAAATGGGTGTGACAAGGAGGATGTACCAGGGTCACCTTCACCAGTTCTAGAGTCAGATTCATCTATTGGCAGAATGCAGAACATAGATGCACCTGATACCTTTACTTCAAGTGTTGATGGCAGTGAGCCAATATACGAGGGAGAGGAATGCATTTTGGATACAGGAACTTCAAATTATGAAGAGCGAGAGCCTATGTATGAAGGTGAAGTGGTTCTTGCAGAACAAGCTGATAGAACTGTGAGGTCCACGGATGAAATCACTCCACAGCAAGGTGAGTGATGATTCATGTTAAAATATGTTAGTTATCTTGGATTTTATTCATATCTTTGTTTCTTTTACATCCTTTTGTACGATACATTATGTGTTAAGTTTATATATTGAATATATTTGAAATGTTTTAGGGGAGCTGATAGGGAACTTTTTGAAGAACAATGCTAGTCAGTTGACCTTTTATGGGTATGTTGTCCCAGTGCTTGGCTATTGAATTTCCCAGTTCCTTGTAGATTTTATTTTGTGCTGGATCTGGATTCGGTCATCATCTGTTTTCCTTAATATTTTTTGCAGTCTCTTTTGCTTACAGGATGGGCTTAAAGAGCGAGAGCTTTGTGTTTTTTTCCGTAACAATCACTTTAGCACCATGTTTAAGGTTAGTTACAGTTTAGGATGTGCTCTTTTGTGGCTTAGCCTTCTATTCTGTAGTTTCTTATTTCAAATTAGACCTGTTATTAGTAGTGACCCATTTAAAGAAAGACTATTTAGATTCATGTTTTTCTTTTCCTGGACATCAATGGTTTACCTGCTCCTGCTTAATTTGCAGTATGATGGTGAGCTGTATCTTTTAGCTACAGACCAAGGTTACATTAATCAGCCTGATTTGGTGTGGGAGAAACTAAATGAGGTAAGACTCTGTGTTCAGATATCATCTTTGTTAAGGCATTAGATAAAATATTATACTGAGGTTGGTTCCCAATTCCAGTTCTAGTCAAAACTATTATGCAAGGACGTAATTTTCTTCTAATCTAGAATCTGGATTGAGGTGTGTGTTATTCCACATCTAATCAAAATTAACGTGGTTTTGCTGGCAGTCATGCTACATTGGGTGTCTTAATTGAAGTCAATGGTAATAAAGATTTTCCTTTAAACTTCTAACTTTCAAAAGCCCATGAGTAATAAATTCATTTTCTGACTTTTTTCCAACTTTCTTCTGTAACCTCAAAATAAGCTAAAGTTATATATCAGATTTCTGAATTTTCCATGCCTTATTGAATAAATTGCTGAATTGTTCTTTCTAGGCATTGTTTGTGGAGTTCGGTGTATTGATCTTTTCTTCCCCTGAGAATATGTATCCTAATCTTAACTTCCCATGATTTCAGGTAAATGGAGATACATTGTTTATGACAGGCAACTTCAAGGAATTCAGGGTGGAAAGTCATTCAAATGACCCATGGGATGAGCACAATGCCATGACCAGTACTGCTGTATGTACCTTCTAGTCCAAAATATTCTTGGAACTTTTCATCTTTTTATATTTTACTAATAAAACTTACTATTAATCTACATGTCTCAGGATTATCTTGCCAGCATTGATAGTGCTGCACAAGTGGGTTTGGATATAAAGTACTCTTTTCACTTTTGTTGCTTATGCACCCATTTAATCTTTAGTTGGAATGTGGATATACGACCATTACTAATTTAGTGATCTCTATTCATGAATGTATGTACTAATTGTGCTATTATGGCAGCTCTGATCTGCAACTGGCAATAGCTTTGCAGCAACAGGAGTTTGAGCAGCAGCAGCAGCCGCCGCCGCCGCCGCCACAACGCCATAACATGCAGCAAGCAACCAGTACCGGTGGTTCGAGGCTAATCACAGGCCCCCAGGTAGATCATTTATCATTTCTATGCTTGGATGCTTTGGATATTTTGTTGGCTATAGAAATAAGAAATCATGGTATTAGTTTTTCAGTTGCTATTGTTTATTGGCCTACCTTGGCTGGTCATTGACTTGATTTCTATTAAAAAAAAAAAAACAGCGCAGGGATACTTCATTAATGAGGTTTAATGAATAATGTATTTTAATTTAAGGCAGGCGACCAATCAATAAATACAAGATGCTTTTTTCGATTTAAATGAGTTTCTGGCACTTCTCATATCTAAAGTCTAAACTTAACGTGGAGTTTGTGAATTCCCACTCATCTCGTGATCATCTGTCAATTTGACAGTTTGATCTAGGATTTGTCATTCATGGACGTTGACTAGAACCTTCCATTTAGCAGCATTTTAGAATGGCATAAAGTTAAGGATTGAGGTAGTGCTCTATATAGAGATGATTTGTTATGATTGCAGATCCCTTAGTTTTCTTTGGATACTATTTGCGATCACTCAGCTTTTGTTTTGATTTCTTTTCTAACGAGGCAGGCGATGACACTTTTATTTAAAACTTATAACCATATAAGACTAGTGATTCACAAGATTTCTTTTTTTCTTCCTCTTTTTTTCCTTGCAGGTGCCAAGGAGCAGTGGGAAAACCACATCTTCTTCAGCTTCCAGGTTTGATGCAAAGTCAAAAGACAAGTGTACTGTGATGTGAATTTTGCTGGAGGTGTTGTGGAAGTTTGTTCATTAAATGGCTTTGTATTTCGACCCCATGGTATCCTTCATAACAATAAACTGCATTAATATAAGGTAATGTTTATAAGTGTAGCAGTGATTGTTTTTTAAAGTATTTTTTTTCTTGAAAATAATTTTTTTTAATTTTTTAAAATATTTTTGATATCAGGAAATTAAAACAATTAAAAAAAAATTAAGAAAAACATTTTCAACCACTAAAACAGATGTCCCCCGAGTTTCCCCTTGTAAAAAGGCAGTGTATAGCTTGCAAAATCCAGTCAATTTATTGTTGTTTTCTTTTTTACCCGGGCCCGGCATGTGCTTAGCTTTGATTTTTTTGGAATAGTTGACAGATTGAAAGAGGTCCCATGTTTCAACATCTGGAAAAATGAGCAACAGTGGTTCTAGTTATTCAAGTGAAATGTCTTTGGAGGTGGCACTGGTAGGCCCATATGGAGGACCCATTTACATTTAGAGCTATGTGGCCTCGCCCATGCAACTTCACCTGGCTGAATTATATCTCGTCAAAGCTAAATGCACGCTTGAAAAGTTATAGGCATGCTATTTTCGAACTACTGGCTGATGTTGATGTGGCGTAACAAGTTGACAACAGCATTTAAGACTAGATTTTGGATTTATGTTAGGGTAATCAAATCTTTACTATATTAAAAGCTAGTCATATCATGCAACGTCAGCATCGAGTATTGATGGAAGGGACCTCACCTTAAAAAAATAATATGAGAATCCTCGGTGCCCAGCTCGAAAGCTCCTTCCTTTCGATGATATATTTTGAATACGTGCCCGGTGGAGTTTTTGGTTTTTTTTAAACACCAAAGTAAAATTGACAATTGGGACTGCTTGTAGGCTTCTGCAGCTGACGTTTCTTTCTTTGTTTTATTTTTTAATCGTTATGTGACCCAGAAGCAATCAAATCTGGAACGCTCAGGTGAACCTTATAACAGCACAGATTCGAATCGGGTCTCGTCAGTTGGGTGTATGCCATGCCTGGTAATTGGCGGCTTCCATTGGAGATTATTCTTCTCAAGCTGCTGGGTTTTTTTTTGCATGATAGTTTAGGCTTATTATGATAGTTTAATCATGATACTAGATACATCACTCATGTTATGTTGTAGGCTGAGTTAATTTTTTTCGAAACATAAAAATAATCTAGATGATGATGGTATTTTTTGCATGATACGTCCCTTGCTAGCATTCTTGTTGATACATGACTTCAAACAAAACAAAAAGACCACACCATTATATTATGATTAAGAAAAACAAACTCTAAAACATGTAGGTAAACTAGCAATCCACATTAAAAAGATAAGTTTGTCATTGTATGGCCCATGTACACGGCAGTGTTATGATTGGGTTTTAATGAAACTTTTTCTTCTTTTCCCTTCTTTCTTACTTCTCCTTGCAAGATTATCAAGGTGTCTTGCCATTTATTTTTTTATTCAATTTACTCTTCTTCTTCTTTGTGGTTATTCTTTGTGTAATTTTTTTTTATCTTATTTTGATTGATTTTTTCTTTAATTTTATTCTTATCATTTGATTTAATTTGATTTTTATATCAAATTTATTCTTTATTTTTTTATTAATTATATTTTATTTTCAATTTCATCTCTCAAAATTTTATTTTAATTTATTTTGATTTCAAATTTAGTTTCTATTCATTTTTTTATTTTGAATCCTTTTTTATTGTATTTTTTTTTGCTTTTTATAGGGTTATTTTTTATCTTATAACTAGAGTCATGAGTTTGAAAGTTAACATAAGTTGATTTTGTATTTTTTAAAATTATTTTATAAAATCAATTTATTTTCAATTTATCATTCAATATGGTTTTCTGGAGTTGGTCCTTATTAATTTTTTTTTCACTTTTCTTTGTATGAGGTTATCCCTATCCTATGCTCAAGTTTGCGGAGTTAGTGGGTTAACTAAGATTGACTTGAATTTTTTTTATTGTCTTTGTTGTTGTTATTATTATTATTTTATTTTATCACTCAATATTTTTTTATTGAGAATTTTACTTTATTTTTTTGGGTTTTCTTTTTCTATAGTCAATATCGTCCTTATGACCATGATAATAGGTTTCAAAGGTTAACATGAGCTGACTTTGATTTTTTTTTAAGATTCTAAATTTTTTTTCAAACTTATACTTCAACATTTAAATTTCTAGAAATTGATCTTCATGTCCTTTTCTCACCATTATTTCTATTTCTATGTAGCTATCCCAATTTTATGTTTATAATTGCTGCGCTAGTAGGTTAACCTTAGTTGATGCATATCTTTTTTTTAGTTGTTTTGTATATATATTTTTAAAATATTTTCATTCAATATTGAGTTGTTTAATAGTTGAGCTGCATAGTTTAATTCAATTGCTTTTGTTAATCAATTTTTTTTACTTCTTATTGGAGTATATGAATGTTTGAATAAACAAAAAAACATATTCTATGAAACAAAATTATTAAACACAATTAAGTACATGGTTCGTATTATGAGATCAAATATCTTAATCTTAGTTATTTCTTGGTCAAATACTGATTTTTAATTAAATGTGTGTATAAGTACATCAGCTTATGATTGAAAAAAATTTATATCCAAAAACGAGTTGGAAAAGCCTAAATATTTTTTTACTAGTACAAAATAAATAGTTAACAAATAAATATAGTGAACATTTCAATGTTTTATTGTCTAGTGAATAGTAAAATGAATAGTTAATAGTATTTTAGCTTGACATTTTAGCATTTTTCATATTTAGTTCTGATACTCTTTTATCTTTTTATCCTAAACATATTTTTTCATGTATTTTAGTCCATGTGAGTTTTTATATGATTAAGAAAGTTATTGAAAAATAGAAAAAGAAAAGGCTTTGGGTAGACTACATTCTGTTTATAAAAAAAGACTGATTTTAGCATTAATGAGATTGTCTATGATAATGAAGTTGAATGTAGGTGGTTTTGACCTTTAACCATGCTAAAAAAATATATCAAAATCTGAGGAAAAAAATTACCTAGTTTGATTTTGAATTTTTAGATATATTAGAGAATTGTTTTTCAATTTAACCACTCAATATTTTATTGATTTTAAATTAATCATTATAATTTGTTTTGGTCTGCTTATTATGATATTGTTATAACCTTAAACAAGCATCTTGTATTTAATTAATGCTTAATCAAACATATATTTTTGTTATCATATCATTAAATAAAAAATATTTTTAAAAAATAAAGTTTTCAATCCAGTTCATGATCTGAGTAGTGGATTTTGCGAGTTGAGTTATGAAGCTTGGGTTGATCCAATAAATCAATATTAAAAAAAATTATATTATCTTTATTTTTTTAAGTCAAACCATGCTTTTACTGGTCTTCTAAATTGTTTTTGGACTCATTGAACCAATTGAGTCACCTAGAGTTAACTTTCATGTAGGTTAATTTTAAATCTGAACTTGCAAAGGAGTCAAATTGAAAGCTTTCAAGGTTTACTCACTATGTCGAGTTTAATAACATTGCTAAATAATTTCAAAAATCCTATTTTTTTATTTTCTTTTCTTTCAATTAAATTCTTTTTTCTTTTTTTTTCTATTTTATTCAATATCTGGTTGATTTTGAATAGGTATTCATAATTTATTTTCTATAAGATTATCACATTTTCAAACAAACATCTTAGTATGTAATTGATGCTTAATTTTATGAACATTTATTTTTTTATGATATCATTAAAAAAATAAGTTTAAAAAATAAAGTTATTAAGGCTAATGGATTCTATGAATAGAGTTGTGGGTTTGATAGATTAAGTCATGAAACCTAAATCGATCTAATATATTATCATTTTAATATTACAAAAATATCATCTTAATTTTTTTTTAAAGTCAAACTATTTTTTAACACTCGTTTGAATTGTTTTTAGATTTATTAAATTGATTAAGTTATTTTGAGATAAATCTCATAATTTAATTTAAAATTAAAGTTAAAATTAGAGTTAAATAAGAAGATGGGTCTAGTTTTTAATTTGATATTTTAACTAAATTTTAATAAAAATACCAAGAAAGATCTCGCAACTTGGATATCTTTTTTAGATTTTTTTTCCCCTAATCCACAGCGTAAATAATGCAGGCCAAAAACAAGAACTAGTTATCAACTAAAATTCTCATTCATAGACCTACATCCAATAGGAGTGGATCATAACGCACTAGATCAAACTGACTCAGCACAGACAACCAGTGGAGGCTACTTGGGAAGTGTATCACCCTTGAGTTATTACTGGATTGGAGGGTTGTCCTAAATTGGGCAATTAGGGTTTTAGTAGATAACCAGAGGAGGGCATCATGATGAGGAACTGGATTGACTTCTGTAAACAAGACGAGAATTCATTTACTGTAGAGAAAGAGAGGTGTGACTTCTTTTTTCAAAAAAAAGGGAAAGTAAACAGAGAAAGGGAAAAGGATGGAGAGAGAGAGAGAGAGAGGAGGGGCTGGTTGAAAGTGACCACACCATCCTCCCTACCTTCTCTTTCTCTCTCCAAGTATTTTGTTCGGGACCACTGTCTGCTTCATGATTCATCACCTCGTTTTTTATTTTTCAATACATTATTTCTCACTTGGAAGAAGCAGAAGAAGAAGAAGAAGATAATAAAAAGAAGAAAGGAAAAGGGACAACAGCAATAGGCTGACTATCCCAATCTTAGGTTCAGAAAAGAGGACAAAAAACTACAGCTGGGAGGGCTGACCCCACTTCTACTTCTCCTTCCTTCCCACCATCTCCCAACGACGACGATGCTTCTCCTTTCCTTGGGAATTACGTTAATCACCATCATATCATTCCATTTCTTGTTCAAAATTTAAAAATAAAAACAAAACAAAAATCCATATTCTTCCAAGCTTGGCTACACCCCCCCCCCCTCCTGCCTCCTTGGCTTTTCCTCGGAAACATCTACGCTTCGCATTCTGTAGGGCAATGCTAGTTGACAAGGTTCTCTCTGGTTTTTCCCAGATGCATTTATGTCGTCGATTGGCGTCCATGTATTTATTAGACATCTACGAGCGTGCTACTGCGCATGATCCGTACGTGCTTCATGCGTAGTCCATATATGGTCATATTCTCAACCTAGCATGCTTTAACACAACTTTTTCTCCCTTTTCTTTTATCCTTTTTGTATTTAATATGACAAAAGTGATTCGTAATTAAAGTAAGACATTTACGTCGAATGATTCTCTTGCAATGGATCATGGTTGTATGATGTGTTTTGACTGATAAATATGTTAATTTTCTTGCATTATAGATCATAAAAAGTACCTTTCTAAAGATTAATGTGTAACAAATCACAAAGAAAAAGCATTTGTATGATCATGGAATGCAAATCCAAGCTCCATTTCTTTGTATAGATAACAAATTTGGAGGGAAAAACACACTTATCTTTGAATATTAATATAGAAAGAAAATCCAAAATAAATACGAACAACAAGAAAAGATATTTATGTGAGAAATACACGCTTAAGGTGGTCCAGATATCACATCATATTTTAAACTAATACTACACACACACACACAAAATTAATATCCCTGATTAATTTCCCTTGGAACAAATTATTCTTCTTTCTTATTTTAAAAGAAATTATCTTATGTTGTTTTGAGTGGTGCGCTAACCCTTTGTATCTGGTTTCAACAGGTATTATATCATCTAGAACGACATTTTTTTCAGGCTTTTTAGCTAATTGATACGACCACGGGAGCAGCTTTTGCTATATATATATATATATAATTTTGAATAAATGTATGGTCACAATTAAAGGGTTAGACCCACCAGATTCTAGTGATGAATTGGGCATCTCCGTGATAAAAAAAAAAAGGTATAAAATTTAGATTTAAAAATTATCAACATTAAATATTACATAAAGTTATATGTCATTAACGTAGAAAATCCTAAAGTTTTGGCATATACTATAAGGATTAATTCTATTTCGTAGCAGAACTTCTTGATAGATGATTGCTTATGCTAATCAATAACAAATATATATTTTATTAACTTTTGTTGCCATTATATACGAGAACATATTAGTTATTCTTACCGTTTAGAGAGGAAAAGGAGAGGCAGTCAAATGTTTGATCATTCACTGTTATATTGTTTATTAATTATAAGAACGCATCCCATAATAAATCGATTTGGTTCTGATTAGAAGCATGAAATACCAAACATTAGCAGCGCTTTTATCATGACCATGATGATGATCATAATATTAATAATAATTAAAGAATTATATGTTAAATAAATAGGTATCATAGTATAGAAACAATAAGTAGAATACTCGTGAGAAGCATCGGTGAACTCTTAATTTTCAATTTATATAAATCCATTTTGTTTTATAATTTTAGTTGAAGCATATACAAATTTATCTGAATATTCATATTAATAATAAAAAAAATTATTTATTTATGTTATCTATGCTGCAATTTTATTTTATTTTTTTAAGAATTAAAAATCTTGTTTTTCCTAACGAGAGAAATTCAACTCGTTCCTTAAAAAAAATTATTGACAGAATTGGTAGCTGGTACCGAATGTTTGTAGACAAAAAACTGATCATCAGCAGACAAGCCTTGATATGATTACAGCAATTCCATGTGCCTTCTCCCAAGCAGCTACATTTCAGCACATGTAAGACATTATCGAACCTTTTTATAATTAATTATTACCACCATAATCACAACATTGTTAATGAAATAGCAATATTACGGTATTGGGTTTTGACATTTCTGCACTGATTGCTTCTTTGGAGCACATGTTTCATTCCATCCTTAATTAATTTCATATCACAGACCAACTTTATTTTGCTGCAATTTCAAAGCACAGTGATTGAAGTTGCAGCCCGGCCCTGCAATTGGCTTTTCATGTCCTTTCCTTTCCTTTCACTACCGTGAGATTTTAGCCATTGATTGCGCTGGAACTTGATTTTCTTCGGTGTTTATTTACACGATCTCTTGATTTTGAAATGTGGATCCACTAGCTACAACACAGGTGCTCCTCTCTCTCTCTCTCTATATATATATATATATATATTTGAGCATGAGCTCATACTAATCATTCTGATTTTTATTGTTGTTATTAATATTTATCTGTTGTTGTTTGGCAGCATACTGTTCTTGAGCCATTTTTGGCATGCACGTTTCTATTATTGCTACTAAATTGAAAAAAGATTAATTAGTTAATACCTTTCATAAAAATCAACACTAATTAGCCTCTACGTAATATGTGTTAGGTGTTAGTGGATCCTACTGATCAATACTCCTTCAAGGACTAAATTAGTCTGATGGGCGTATTTGTTGTTGCCGTATTATCAATTCATTCATATAAACTGATTAAGATCACCTCCACCTTTAGCATATATATAATTAATTTCAAATTACAGGCTTAGGGTTTTGTGACCATTTCTTGGCGAAAGAAAACCCTAATAACTAATGGCTGTTAAATTACTTTAGAAGCATAATGCGTGTATTGGTGGCAAATAAAAAGAGTGGCCATTACTCCTTCGAGAGAGTTGGTGATTTGATGACTATACCTCTACCATCGTAACGACATTGAATCTTGCAATAGAAGGGAGAAATCGTAGAGAGGAACACAAAATAATAAAATTTGAAAAACAAAGCAGAAGAGCCTTTAATTTGTACAATATTCATCTCAGCCCATGAAGAATTATATAATGCATAGTTTCCACAAATTAATGGAATTTTTTCATCTTATTATTTGAAAAAACTTGGGTAATTAACATAAATGCTAGCCAGCTAAATTTCTTGTTTCCAACTAGCGTGTGTGTGTGTATAAAAGTGGATGTGACTGTATACAGACGTTCAGCTCCAGCTCACTCCTGTGACATTAGTTCTTTCGCTCTTGTCGTAAAAACCAGGTCCCCGATTATTAGAGAAGAGGAGGCAAACATATCTCTTCACATCCATACAACAATCATGTAGAAATGGATACAACGTAGCAGCAAGCTAGCATATACTATGCATAATTAATTATGGTCCGGTACATTCGGTTCCATATGATTGTATAAAAAATGATGTGAATGCTACCAATCGAACGGTTGAAATCATCCCATCAGGGGTCATGATCAAAGTCCCTTGTGCTGTTAACTACTGGGCAATTCACACAACAAACCACACAAGTATTTGGTGGTCGGTCACTTGTGTCTCAATAAATGGGTGTCTTAGATTTGTTATCGCCTTCAATTGTCGCAAATTAATATTTCAGATTTAACAATAGATGTAGAAAACAGACCAAAAACTGTTGAGAAAAGAAATGATGCACCAGCAAGGGAGGCTGAACGCTGACAGCTCAACCCTCCAGCCGACTTTCTTAAATAACAAAATTAATTTAGTTTTAAAGGTTGGTGCTGATTAAAGGGATTGGGATGATCGGTGCCCCTCTCCCCCTTTATTTTACTTGGCAAGTGGAGCATCCCATTTGGTGAGAAGATTGACCTTTCCCTTCCACCTTTTTTATTTTATGCCCTACTGCTCTCTGTGTGTAATATACACACAATCTGGTGAGAGATTATTATTAGATATATATTTATTATCAAAGCAGATTTGGAATTAATTTGTGATGATCCACTTTTAGGAAAAACTTACTTGATCAGAGATTAATAATTATCAACCCTTAATGAAATTAATTAATTACTCTGTTAGAGATATCAGAAAACCAGGAGGCCTGAAAAAAGAAAAACAGAGACTCATGATCAGATTTCATAACTATCGTGGGCTCTGAAGGAGAACGATCGACGTCTGGTGTTTAATTTGTAGAGAGACTGATACACGCTGGGCATCCATAGACGCAGACTTATTACCCCCAAAGGGTAGTTTTGTCCATCCAAATTATTTATGACATTCATCTTTCGCAAAAAAAAAAAAAAGGCTAGCACAACTTTAAACAGTGACCGTCTCTATAATGAGAAAAGAGAGAATTGGATTGTGTCCAAAGTATCGTGCCTTTAAGAATTTATCAGTTGAGATGATTAAATCCTCAATCTTGTAATTTAGTGGTAATTATTTAATTAAGTTTCCATTTAGAATTTCTTGTGTGTTTTATATATATATATATATATATCATTGTAAAATCAACACAAGCGAACAAGAATCTAAATCTTCTGATATCCCAAGATCATTTTATTGATATTTAATCCAATTCTCTTCTGATAAACCTACAAAGAATATATATATAGTAGCTTAACATATATATACCTAATCAAACCCCACCTTTAATTTATTGTCAACCTTATACATATGTCAAATTAAGACCCCCCCACCCAAAAAAAAAAAAGAATAAAAAGAAACAAAAAGTAATAAAAAATGTCAGGCCACTGGAAGCAGCTTTATCTGATCTCTCATCCAATCCCCAACTCCTTCCCTTTCATAGAAATGATTCCATAGCTCTTCTCTCTTTTCAATTTCTCAAAGACTCGAAAAAACCAAAATTCAGTCTCTCTTTCTTTCTCTATCACCTGTTTCTATGCTTTTAAGTCTTCATTTATCTTTCTTTGTGTCTGTAAAAATCTCTGCAACATATCAGAATTGGTGCAGAAAGTTTTGTGTCTCAGATCCCAATATACAGACCCCTTCCTGCCTTCTCTCTCTCTCTCACCTATAACAACAAACCACTGTTTCTCTGTTCCCTCTCAGCTCTTTCTTTCTCTCAACATCCATTAAACACTGTATCAGTCTCGAAGCATAAGAGCCTTGTGGTCCTCAAAACCCTCACTACATAAATCTTTTTTGCTTTCTTTATAACCCCTTTTGTTTTTTTCTCTACACTCTCTCTTCAATTACTTTGCTTTCCTATATAGAGAGATTGAATCTTTTGGGCTAATATTTACAAATGCAAGAACCAAACTTGGGCATGATGGGAAGTGGAAGTGGGGGTGCACTTGGTGGTTTAAGCAGTGGAGAGATGTCTGTGTCTTTATCAGGTGATCAGTCTCGCCAACTCAAGGCAGAAATAGCTACACACCCTTTATATGAGCAGCTATTATCAGCTCACGTGTCTTGCCTTCGTGTAGCTACACCAATTGATCAATTACCTCTTATAGATGCTCAGTTATCACAATCTCATCATCTTCTTAGGTCTTATGCTTCACAGCACAACCAACATGGTCATTCTCTTTCTCCCCATGAAAGGCAAGACCTAGACAACTTCCTGGTAGGTTCTTCTTCCCCATAAATTTGTAATTCTCTCTCTCTCTCTCTCTCTCTCTCTCTTTTATATACGTTTGTGTTGAGGGTTTGTGATGACATGTGTGTGTGTGTGTGTGTGTAGTGGTGTTTTGTTTTGCTGTTTGCTTGTTTATGGGATGTGTGTTTCTTTTGCAGGCACAGTATTTGATAATATTGTGTACTTTCAAAGACCAGCTTCAACAACATGTCAGAGTGCACGCCGTTGAAGCTGTTATGGCCTGCCGTGAAATTGAGACCACCTTACAGGCTCTCACTGGTTTGTCCTCCCCCCCTCCTCTTAAATGTCAGCCCTTCATATTTCCTTTTCTTTGGTGAATTAAGGTGTTGTATAATCATAATCAGCTTATATTTTAATCAATCATTTTGTTTTGTTTTTTTTTGGGATCGCAAAATACGTGTATGACTTTATGTTTTCTATTAATAATTTTTAGGATTCATACTAATTGAGTTTAAAATTAGTAATTAGCAGCTGGCTTAAGAAATTAATAAGATGCAATCAAAGAAAGCTTTCTTGTCTGTTTTGATTGCTTGGAAATATATACATATAATTTATGCTCTATACTTGTTTTGATGTTTGATGGGTTTGGTACATAGAAAGATAAGGTTAGCCGTGTAAGTTTCTTATAAGTTTAAGAATAATCTATACTGGAGGCCGATGCAGTAGGGCCTACTAGTAGAAAAATCATAGTAGTAATTTATACTTGGAGTGCTATATGTTTGTTCCTTGAAGGAGGATACCACCACCACCACCAACCTCCAACAAACAATGAGGTTGCATTCGAATATTTGTATTCTAGAATATTTTTGGTTCTGCTGATTTCCTCGAGTACTTTTAACTTAGTAAGATAATGCATAAGCCTTGTTTTTCTGGTGTCTCCACTTTCAGAAGTTTCTTCTTGGGTATATAGTTGATGAAGACAGATCATATGTAAACGGGGAAAGAATTAATACTTGTAAACCACTCATCTTCACAATAATTACCAAGTGGAGTTATTAGGCCAGTACATGAGATTAGATAGTACTCATTTACTTGTTAAAGGTTTAGTCGTTTAGATCAGAAACCTTAATGTATGGTTTGGTAACCTTTGAGCAGTTTATTGCTAATTATGATTGCAATATGCTGACGGTTATGCTTTTTTTAGAAATTCTCCCTACAATTCTTAGCAGTACTATTGCCTTTCTTTGAGGTCCAGGCAAGATTTAGGAAAGTGTACAACTTCAATGCTAGAGCCATTAATTAACTTACAATTTATCTCTATGGAAAGAGAGTACTTTCCAAAGTGAAATAGGTGACTTCTTGAACATTATGATAAAGTTAACATATTCCTATGAAAAATGTTTGAATAAAATTTAAAATGAGGCCAAACATGTTTAATTCTTGGACTATTGTTTACAGAATAATGCAGACCAAGCTAAATTTTATATAGATTCTTGCTATGTGTATTATAATACATGTATGTGCATGTGTGTGTGTGTGTGTACATGGTTCCCCTATTGTATTGTATTGATAATTAATGTAACTTGTTTTGGCTTAGCTAGGAAAATAGTGTTTGTAAGGAAATATATTTCAGGATATATTTGCTGAAAGATGAGAGTTCTGATACATCCAATAATTACATCAAGTTTATGTACACGTGATCGCAATATTGAATGATTTTGTGTTTTTTAATTACTACGGGTTCACTAGTGATAATACGTTGTTTGATATCTCGCAAATTCATTGAAGGAAATAATTTGCCACAAATATTATATAAGATATCATGTTTTGAGAAAGATTTTTGGTTAGACCTGGGGTTGAGTGTGCACTCAGCTCTAGGTTGTACGGATCCAAACTAGGGTTATCCATCACTGAAATGTTGGATTCAAGCCTAGTTTATTCATGGAATATAAAGAAAACACCAATTAATTTAGAAGAGTTTTTGAGTTCCAACTTTAGTACTGTTAGTTGTCAATGTAAAGATGATTTAACCTTAAGATCAAAAAAAGATGATTTAACCTTGTATAACACCTACGTGCTTTTGATTATGATTAGGGTGACCTTAAACCATGATATTGTTCCATGTGTTTAAATCATGAGTATATATTTTGTGGATTTTCTTTTGACAGATGTCATGGTCTGACCATAGAACTTTCATAGTCTTGGATTTAACTTATTCTTTGCTTGAGATATACTCAAAAGAAATTATGTCCCACTTTCCTCCCTTTGAGATGTGTAGCCAATCCCAAAAATACAGCGAAACAACTTGCACTCAAAAGAAAAGGAAAAAAGAAAAAACTCAATCGATCACCACCCAATAGTTTTCTTGGAAGATTGTTCGCAAAATTCAAATAATGTACTATCTTAATCGTGCCTTGTTCGTGTTTCGATTTCTTCTTGGGAAATGAGTTGGGGTTGTAAGAGCTCAAGGAACTTTCCGACAGCATAATTGCAGTGCTTGTCGATCAATAATGATAGGTGATCCCAACATATCATATAATTGAGATATGAGAGAAGATATGTTCCAAGTCATTCTTAAATATCGTCACATGATATATGACTTGATGATTGGTTATAAACCACGTTAACTTTCATTTTCCATGTATCAAAGAAAAATCCTTTAGCCTGCAGAGATCATATTCCTTTTTTCCCTTTTGAATTATTCTATCCCTCTCCTCAGTACTTTCGTTCCAAGTGTCATGATATGTGGCAAAATCCTTTGTAAAATGGGTAAACTATTTATGTAATCTATTGGAAGCATGTCCTTCTATCATTCTGATGAGTTGCCGCATTCTCTTGTTGAGGTCAGGAAATATAGCTTACCCAAGTTTACAGCATATATATGGAGTACTACTAAATTCTAAAAATGAAACGGTGGTCATGAATCCCGATAGTTTTACCTATTTCCTTCTTATGCTGTCCTTCAAGATGGATGGATTATTTACATAAATCTCTTTCAGGTGTGACTCTAGGAGAAGGTACGGGTGCAACCATGTCTGACGATGAGGATGACCTGCAAATGGATTTCTCTTTAGATCAATCAAGTGCTGATGGGCATGACATGATGGGATTTGGCCCTCTGCTTCCTACAGAATCTGAAAGGTCTTTGATGGAGAGAGTTCGGCAGGAACTGAAGATTGAATTAAAGCAGGTGTGTGTATAAAACTGCTATGGAAAAAACTAAAGGTTGAAATTAAGCTGATGCAGCTAGCACAAAAAAGTAGACCTTCTATATGTCAAAACAAAATAAACTTGACTTTTCTTTATTTGCAGGGCTTCAAATCAAGAATTGAAGATGTCAGGGAGGAGATATTGAGAAAAAGAAGGGCTGGAAAACTACCGGGTGACACTACTTCAGTGCTGAAGAATTGGTGGCAGCAACACTCCAAGTGGCCTTACCCAACTGTAAGCCCCTGATCCAACTTCTTCACTGTTCAAAAAATATTTTACCATATCTACATTAATGCCATCCCATATTTGCAAATTTCTTGGCTCTTACCAAAACAAATAATTAGACACTCAAACTAATGCTAGAGCTAGTGCATTAGCCCCCCTTCTCTTTTCCGGTTAGGGAGATTATCATAAGCTTTGAATTAAAAACTTTATTTTATAAATAAGAGCATGTCTGCATGATGATTTTCAGGAAGATGACAAAGCAAAACTTGTGGAGGAGACAGGGTTACAGCTAAAGCAGATTAACAATTGGTTCATCAACCAAAGGAAGAGGAACTGGCACAGCAACTCTCAATCGGTGACATCCTTGAAGTCCAAGCGCAAAAGGTAGACAAACCAATCCATCTTTATTTGTTTCAACTGAGGGAGGGGACTGCAAAGAGGGGTGTTCTTACTTTATGTTGATATAGCTGTCACTGTATCCTTTGGGTTGCAGTACTTTCTACTTGCTAACAACCAGGTACAGGTCATGTAATAGGTGGAGACCTAATATCTCTTACATTTAAGGTTGTATATTCATGTAATTAACAGGATGAAGATTTTATTCTCTAGATCATCTCTTTCTTGCCATTGTTGCCAGCCCATACTCTTTATTACAAGGTTTTTTTCACCAAATAATCTGAATTTTCTTGATTATAAGAGCTAGGGGATTGATTAATTAGGAGTGTCAAGCCAATTCAAAGCTTCAGGAGTTAAAAAAAAAAGATTACAGTGCTGATCCTGGGGCACTGCATCAAAACTTGGCAAAAATGCGGCAAGACTGCAAACGTTGACCCCCTCTAAATAGGGGAAAGGGCAGAAGGAAAGAAAAAGGAGTGATTTACGTAAATCTAATGCCCTCCTCCACACCATGCTATTGATGCTTTTTTTCAATTTTTAGAAAAGGAAAGAACAAGGGATGAATCTCATTTGTAATTAAAAAAACCTTCTTCAACCCTGATAAATTTATAGCACAACTAGTATCCATTATCCATAGCGCTCTCTTTAAACAAAAACAAAAAAGAAATTTAGATGGAAGCCCTGGGAAGGTCATCGCCGGGTGATTAGTAATTTAAACATTAAAACCCTGAGACCAGTTAATGAACGAGTTGAAGCCATTGTTGCTTTTAAGCCTCTTACTGCTTCAAGACCTTTTATGCTATCTTAGTAATAGATTTTGTTTTTTAGATTGTTCATCGCCCGGCAGCCCAGACTGAGGATGTTGGATTCTATCTGCTTTTCATTTGTTGGGTCAATTTTCCATGTTCGCTGTGCGTTTTAGAGGGTAAGCCTTTTGCTATTGCATATACGGTTTTTCCCCTTCATTTTCTCTTGCATGTGGAAATTATTCTTCTAATTCTAATTAATTCTAAGATTTAAACTCCAATGTCCGAAAGTTGGGAAGTAAAGAGGCTGAGACCAAGAGTTGCCAACGTTGAAGAAGTTGCCTTTGGCGGTCTCGTACTTAAATTTAAGTAGAAGATCCCCGAAAAGTAGCTTAAAGAGCTTAAACATGTTTAATTAAACTCAAAGAGCTTAAAAATGTTAAATTATCTATTTCTAAGATCTGAACTCCAATCTCCAACATCAAAACATCGAGGAGTAATTAAAGAGAGAGAATTAACCAATGCAACTGATATAAATATCTCTTGGATTAGGGTTTGTTTTTATTTAATAACACGATAATAAAAATAGGAAAATCAATTGAATAGTTTCATTTTAAAAAAATGTACAAAAAATTAATTGCAAATATAATATTAAAAAAACTATTATCTCAGATTAAAAAAGTACAATTCCTAAAGTTTTAAGAAAAAATAATTTATTATTGGAAATAACAAAAAAATTCATTACTTTAAGGTGCTTCAACAAGTAAGTACTCTTTTTTATTTTAATTTATTTATTTATTATTAATATCATTATGTATATTAGGACTTTAATTTTATATCAATTGTAAGTTTGAGTATATGATTAACATGTATGCTAATATTCTTTTACTACATTTATGTTGAAAACATGTTTTATTTTTTTAGTTTTATTTTTTCATGTTGATAAATTTAAAAATTGTATGTATTTTTTATTTATGTTTTGTATGCTCTTATTATGATAAATTAAATATCTTCACTCATTACTGTAATATATTTACTCCTTTGAAAAAACAAGTTGTTATTCACAATGATTTGAAATGTTTGATGAGTTTTTATTTTTAGTTTTTGGTAATAGCAATGGATCTCGTAATGATTTGGATCTCACAATAGCAATATTGGAGTTGTAGAAATTATATTAATGAATTTTCTTTATTACATTTGTTTTAGTTCAATCTTTGGTGTAATATTTTTTTGCTTAAGACGCCTCTCTCTTTTCAATTCATTTGTTCTTTTAATTTGTTTATAATGATGGAATTTAGGTATTCCATGAACTTAAAGATAAACAAAAATTAAACTTACCCATATTTTAATTAAGTTCCGTTATTTTATTTACAGAAATTGCGGAAAATAAAAAGAAATTAAAAATGTTATGAGAGTTGAGGGGTTAATTGACACAAACTAAAGATGCTGGGTAAAATTAAATTAAAATTTTATAAATAAGCAAAATGGTTCTATAAAGAAAAAATATAAAAGGATTTCGATCCATTATTTTATGTATAAAGTTCCCATTATCAAAAAGGAAAAAATAATAATTTAAGGATTATGTTCCACATGTTGTCTATTCAAAACACAGTCGTTTAATTAACTACCTCTGCAGCATCCCTCCTAAGCACGTTGCATTAATATTTTATTCTATTAATTTGATTATGAGATAAAATTGAAGGGCTGATCTAGTGCCCTTTTTCCTTGATGATGAGTGTGATTCTTGAGATCTAGCGTCACATGTAAATATAAATATTTCTTTTGGGAGCAAAGTTGGACTCAAGTTAGATTTTCATGATGGTTTACTGAATAGTAATTCACTAGTGATAGGATGCATGTTGGATCAATTTTTTTATTAAAATAAACTAAATAATAAAAGAATCCAAGATTATGGATTAAAAAAATTAAATTAAAAATTAATATAATAATATATTAAAACTATTCAGATCAATTTTTATTAATTTATCAAACCTATAATACTTTAGATAGTGATAACTCTTTAAATGCAAATCAAAACTAGTTAACTGTACAAAAGTCTATATAATATATAAAGAAAACTAGTTTAAGGTATTTTAAAAAAATTATTGAGACAATAATATATTACATTGAACTTCATTTCTTGGCTTAATTAGCTAAACTTATAGCCTAGAATATGAACTTTGTTAAGTTAAATACTATTATTTTTTAATTTATTTTCTAACTATATGATAAGAAAAAAGAGATTTAAAAAACAAGATGAATTTAAAAAAATTCAATAAAAAAAATGAGGACTTTTTTTAGATAATGTAAAATCAAACCGACTAAAAAAAATTCTCAACTTTAATATTTTTTTCAGATAATATTAAAATTTGAAACAACTATTATCAAATATTTTTTTTCAAACGAGATTTAGTAACATTAAAATTGATATTTTTATTGTCTAGAATTGATGACTTTATCTCTTTACCAGACACATGGACAAAAAAAATAAAAAAATAAATTTTTAAAACAAAATTAAATTTTTAAAAATTGTTGGGATTGTGAAGGTTGGCAAGTGAAAGTACGAGGATAATAATAAATTTTGAATCAAAATTTAGATTGGCATTGAAATTAACTTTGATCTCTGTTTTTTAATTTGCCCCAAACTTGATAAATTATAACAAATTAAACCTCAATTTGGACATAGAAGGACGCAGTTGAAAGAAGAAATGGTGAAGAAAAATAATTTCTATGGTGATTTTCCTAGACATTTTACTGATATAGTTATAATTACAACACAACGAAAGGTTTGGTTTTCTTTGCGAGCATGCCGAGGAAGTAAATTGAAATTGCAATAATTGACTGTATGCTGTTGTGGGAAAAGGAAAAGGAACAAACTTCATGGATGGCTGCTCAAAGGGCAAAATTCAACGAACAGAACTCCTTCAACAAAACTTAGAACAGCATAATTGAGGATTCCCTTTGACTCTGTCACTCATAAGCTGTCGCAGAAACTTGTAAGAAATAAATTCTTGATATTCTGGATAACACTATATCAAATAAAATAATTGTATTTAAGGGCGTCTTTGAAGAGAATTTATTATTTATTTTTTTAAGTCCTCTTGTAAGAAGCAACATTCCAAGCTATGCAGGCGAGGCAGTCCAAATTGGGCAGCTCTTGTTGGTGCATATTTTAATAATTCTTTTTATAGGCAGCTGGACTGGAGAGCCTAGTTGTTAAAAAAGCGCTAGACGCCGAACTGTGAATGGAGGAGACAGGCTTCCCAGGACTTTCTTTTCTGGCTGCTCAGGGAAGGGCGCCAAGACCCTGGACCTTTGACCAAGTAAACATCTTAAAAACGTTACTCAAAATCATTTTCATGACCGAACCTGTGTACCTTTAAGATCTGGCTCATAATCATTTTTAAATTGAGTTATATATATTTTTAAGGATTTTTGTGAATGCTGTTGTCTGAAATATGATTGTGATGGAGCGGCGTGATATATAAATATATATATATATGTTATTTTTGTGCAAGTTTATTGGTTAAAAAAATAATGAAAGATGAGGTGGTAATTTATAAGATATAAAAAGCCTCTTATTTTGCTTTAAAACTTTGTTCATTTATTTTTATTTTTTAATATAAAATATTAATGTTAAAGATATGAAATTTTCAATGTATTTAAATATATAAAAAAATAATATGTCTAACTAATAACGTTAAAATAAAATATCAATTTTTTTCATAAAAAAAATAAGATTTATAGTATATAAATGTTCTGTGAATTTTTTAGATATAATGTCAATAATTTTTTTAATTCTTGATATTTTGTTGTATATATATTTTTATAATTTTTTTAAAAAATATTATTGTTTTTTATTTAAAAAATACTTATTTATACATTAAAAAGTCTTTAAAATCACTAATGAGACATTTTATAAATATCAATCATCAAACTAAGAAAAATAAAAAAATAATTAAAATTAAAAAATAAATTAATTATCTAACACATAAAACTTATTTCTAAATTTTTTGGATATTTTAAATCACCATATATGTTTAAATTTTTATAAAATTAATTTAAATTAAATTAATGAAAAAATATATTTCCTTAAAAAATTTAAACGATCAGCTAACATCATAACACGTGGACACCATGACGTCTGAGGTTGCGAAATTAGAAAATGTCCCCTTGATGGGATGAAAGAGCGCCGAGAGGAAATGTAAGTTTGGATAAGTACAAATAAGCCCTCACATATTCATTGAATCATGAATCAGTCCCCAACCTTTAAACTTTTTCAAGATTATCTAACTATCATTACTTGAACACTCTAAAATAATTGGGATTACTTGTAATATTTTGTTGTTTATATAAACACTAAACCAAATTAATATATTTATTTAATATTTTAAAATCTAAATAACAAATTGATATTGAAGCTCACTTGATTGGTGCACAGGATAGACCAAAGGTTACGAGCTGGAATGACAGGGGGGCAAACATCCTTTTCATGGTCACATACAACATGTCATTTATCATTTTTATTTTTTTTAAATAAAAGGTGAATAATATGTGATTGAACCTCTAATAAAAATAAAAATAAAAAATCAAGGCTGCCCGCCAACTATTTTCTGTCTTTTTCTTTGATTTTTGTTTTTGCATATTTACTAAATTCACTTACTTTTTATTTTTTTATAGTTCTTAAATACAATTATAAATTTTTATTTGAATTTTAATAAAATTAATTTCAATTATTATGTATATAATATAAAAATAATAATACTATTAATAAATTATTCATGAAAATTTAATTTAAATAATTAATTCTTAAAATTTTTAAATATATTTTGAACATAATTTATCATATTTATACTTTTCTAGACCTTCAATCACACATAAAAAATAGACATATGTTTTGTTAGCTTGCTATAATGATGATAATTTTTTTTCCATAAACAATAATTTCAATTAAAAATCTAATTTTTTCTAAGATAAATAAGAGATATGTTAATAAAAAATTATCTTGATGGAAAAAGATTTTTTAAAATGACTATATTTTTAGATTTAACAATAATATCAAAAAAAATTCTAAGTATTTTTTTTATTCTTAAAACAATTATGATCATTTATAACATAGCATGGGTATACAAACTAGTGGTTATGAAATTTGTTGAGGTAGATAGTTTTTATTTCTAAATGGAATGATATCATAAACAATTAAAAAAATAATTATTTTATTCTAAAATAGTTTTTTTTTAAAAATATAGACATTATATTATTTGATTATAGAGTTAAATTAATAAATATACTTTTCCTCGATTAATTATTTTACTTGGGTTGACTTTTTCTAGCTCAAGCTATTTTTCATAACTCAACAACTCATTATTTCTAAATGGTTTTTTTTTTTTAGCTATCACGTCGAGTTGTATAAACTACCATTTCGAGCGTATTTGGAAATGTAGTTACTATTATTTTTTAAAGTGTTTTTCATTCAGAAAAGTATGCTAATAATATTTTTTATTTTTAAAAAATTATTTTTAACATTAGCATATTAAAATAATTTAAAAACATAAAAAACATATTAATTTAAAATAAAAATAAAAATTTTAATTTTTTTTAAAAATACTCTTCAAACACAGTTTCAAATACCCTCTTCAACCAGAATCATTATCTTAACACATATAACAAATAAACTATTCTATAACAAATGCTATCTACCAATAGAATTATCAACTTTCACAGTAAGTGGCTCTAGTGTTTTTTTCCCATGTAAGAAAGCCATATACTCATAGGTCCAGGAGAGTAAAAAGATTATTATTTTTTTCATCTTATCAATATTAAAAAAAAATCAATAAATATGTTAAATTATAACAAAAAAATAAAAAAAATAAAATAGATATAATATAATTTATGGTAATGAATTTTCACTTATTAAGTCATATATATATATGCTTGAGATGGGACATTTCTATAACTTTAATTTCAAAATAAATAAATTGATAGAAGATGAATTAGTTAGAGCAAAGAAAGAATGGGATAAAACTAGTAAGATTCCAAGGAGTAGCGGTTAATTTGTAGTCATCTAGCTTCTCAACTCATCTTGTTGAGAGAAAAAGAAAATACCCACGTCCCCCAAGCACGCGCTCTTGCAGAATTTGAATCCCACCGCAATGGTTGTCAGCAATTGTTCATTGACAGCATGTTGTTAACGTATAACTGGCGAAGCCAAAAAGAGGCTTTCAACGTAACTTCTTAGAATCAAAATACACTGATAGCAATGACATTTCCACGCAGCTCAACCATTCAGGGCCGAGAGTCAACGACATCGTCTCAGAGGAGGTTCTTACATAATAGTATTCATATCCAGTTTGATTTTTCTGAGGTGGTTTTTATTGTCACAAATGCAAGAAATCTATGGATTAAATACAACCTTCTACGAATTTTCTTAATTTCTATATTCTGTGTTCCCATTTTCAAGTTCCACAAGTTGCAATCCCACCTTTTACTCGTTCAGCTCTGATCTTCTTTCTTCTTTATAATGCTCTCTTTAAACCCCCTCTCTCAGCTGAATTCTCCTTCTTCCTTTGTTTCCTCTCAAAGCCCTTTTGCCCTCATTTCCTTTTCCAGCAATTTCTTGCCTATCTAGAGGTGCACAGATTCATTGTTAGTGATAGTTTTTCCTCTAGAGACTACCAACAACTTGGTATTTGTCCAATCTAATCCATTCCAAGATTCTTTCTTTCTGTTCATTCCATACACAGCCAGGAATTGCCTTCTGGTCCATGTAATTCAACTGTTTTCAGCTAAAGAAATTACCAGGTCCTGTATTATGTCTCAAATTGATCATACATTCTCCTTCCGGGGCTCACACCATAATCAGGGTCAACAAGAAGTGCCATTTCCCACCAATAAAGGGTCTTTGAAAGTCTTGCCTCTGCATGGTAACTTAGAAATATGGGTTAAGGAGGCTAAAAACCTTCCAAACTTGGATATTTTTCATAAGACTTTAGGGGATATGTTTTCGAAATTCCCTGTGAAGTTCGGCAATAAGATTGAAGGGCATGTAGGTAGTAAGATCACCAGTGATCCATATGTCACTATTTCGGTATCTGGTGCTGTAATTGGGAGGACTTTCGTGATCAAGAATAATGAGAACCCGGTGTGGATGCAGCATTTTGATGTTCCTGTTGCCCATCATGCTGCAGAGGTTCATTTTTCTGTCAAAGATGATGATATCGTTGGCTCACAAATTATGGGTGCTGTTGGGATCCCAGTAGAGCAGTTAATCTCAGGCATGAAAATTGAGGGAATTTTCCCGGTCCTTGGTTCTAATGGGAAGCCCTGTAAGGCTGGAGCTGCTTTGAGTTTATCAATTCAGTTTACTCCAGTGGAGAAAATGGCAATTTATCAGCAGGGAGTGCGTTCAGGTCCTGATTATAATGGGGTTCCTGGCACATATTTTCCTATTAGGAGAGGAGGTAGAGTTACTCTCTATCAAGACGCTCATGTTCATGATGGTTACCTTCCTGATTTGAAGCTTGATGATCATGTTCAGTTTGAGCATAGAAGTTGCTGGGATGACATCTTTAATGCTATCAGCCAGGCTCGGCGATTGATTTACATTACCGGATGGTCTGTCTACTATAAGGTTAAATTGGTACGGGATGGTAATGACGGCAGAGATTGTACATTAGGAGATCTTCTCAAGACCAAGTCTCAAGAAGGAGTTAGAGTGCTGCTTCTCGTATGGGATGATCCAACCTCCAGGAGTGTATTGGGATTCAAAACGGTAAGAAAATAAACTCAATTTCATGTATGATGCTGCCTTTTTCATTGTGCAGACCAAATTTCCATACTAATTTCGTTTTTCTGGATACCTCTAATTTCCATATCAATTAAATCTTTGTAGATACCAGTTCTGGTAATTTTGATAATGGTTATTCTTCGCTGTAAGGTCTTCCATGTTTAAAAGTTTCAAGGAATGGCTCCCTGTAGGAAAGGCTACGACAATGCTTTTGCTGGTTTGATCCATGCCCTCCCACACCAAAAAAGCAGGCGATAGTATATAGTTTATTGCTATAAGAAAGCTTCTGGGTGCTTCCATAGTAAATAGGCAGTTAAATATGGCAACATTCAAAGTAGAAAACTTACGGCTTTTAGTGAATTTTATTGCTCACTTTACCTTCTAATGTGAGAAGTCTATAGCTGCTGGATATGATGTTTTCAGAGAATCGCCTAAATGTCCAATTGCATAATATTTTCTATCAGTAATTTTTTCTTGGGATTAAAAAACTTTTGTAGTTCGCTCATCCAGTCATTCCAGCATCAAATGCATACTCAAAAATTGCTCTCATGCTTAAAAATGGTGGACTGTTTCCTCTTGTATTAGGCATTGATCAGGTTTTGTGGTGTGTAGGAAGGGGTCATGCAAACCAGTGATGAGGAGACTCGCCGTTTCTTCAAGCACTCGTCAGTGCAAGTGCTACTCTGCCCTCGATCTGCTGGAAAGGGACACAGCTTTATCAAAAAGCAGGTTGGATATAAATAGTCACTATCTACTTCTCTGTGTTTCAAATGCTACTTGTGTGAGAGCATTATAATAAGCATCTGGCGTTTCTTTGCTTTGATAGCCATTCACCTGCATTGATTTCACTGAAGATTCTAAGATCAATTTATATTTTTGAATGTGCATGCAAGTGGATTACGTTGGTACATGATATGTATACCACATGGTCTGAACCTCTTGTTATTTATTTTTTGTTTATCAGGAAACTGAAACCATCTATACACACCACCAGAAAACAGTGATAGTGGATACTGATGCAGGTCAATTTAGAAGAAAGATCACAGCATTCGTTGGAGGTCTTGATTTATGCAAGGGTAGATACGATACTCCACAGCATCCTCTTTTTAGGACATTGCAGACGGTGCACAAAGATGACTTTCGTAACCCTAATTTCACGGTAATCTCACAGTTGATGTTCTTGGGTGCTATCAGATATATATCATATAAGTTGCTCCAGAGATGAGAATCTCTTAATTATCTAGCGAGGCTTATGCACACTTATATGATTTATCCAGCATATCATTGTGTTGTCAGTTACAAAATGCTTCATAAATCAGTCACAAAGAGATGCTAACAATGTAATGTGTTTCGGGGGTCGCTAATCAGGATCCAACTGGTGCCGGTTGTCCAAGACAACCATGGCATGATTTGCATTGTCAAATTGATGGTCCAGCAGCCTATGACATCCTCGCCAATTTTGAAGAGCGTTGGTTGAAGGCGTCAAAACCCCGTGGGATGCAAAAATTGAAGGCGTCATTCGATGATGCATTACTGAAGCTTGAAAGAATTGATGAAATATTGGGGATAGCTGAACTTCCATCCCTTGCCAAGGATGATCCAGAGGCTTGGAATGTTCAGGTACTCAATGTCAATTACTTCTTTGTCTCCATTCTTGGATTCCTAATCTACTACATATGAAAGCGTGTCCATGTGTCTATCCCCTGACCAAATCTCCTTTAACTGAAGGTTTTCCGTTCTATTGATTCCAATTCTGTGAAAGGCTTTCCAGATGACCCGAGAGATGCAACAAGCATGGTGAGAAGACTTTGACTTGGAGCCCCTTCGTTTCTCCTTCTCATGAACAAATCATGAGCATTATATTTTCATACAATTCAGTGCAGTTAGTTTGCTAACAGGTATGTTCTATTTTGTAACAGAACTTGGCATGTGGGAAGAATGTAATTATAGACATGAGTATACACACCGCATATGTCAATGCAATCCGTGCTGCCCAACGTTTCATCTACATTGAGAACCAGTATTTTATAGGGTCTTCATATAATTGGGATTCTCACAAAGACTTAGGTAAGGAATTCTATACTTTGAGATGGAGGTAAAAGGGAGATATTTCTTTATTTTTCTTGTTCATTTATCAAGGTTAACTTTTGAGCTCTGGCCCTTCTTTGAATCTTATTTCTTGACTTTTCTTGATGATAAGAAACAATATTCTAGATGATTCCCATTTCTAGCTAGTTTAATGCTTTATTAAAAATAATTAGCACAAAACTCATAGCCGAAAATTCATTGTTCTTGTCAAAGCTTTTAGATGATAATATTAATCATATATTAGACCTAATAGCTCAAGTTTTTTTGATATAATATCACAGTCTTATTAATTAAGCAGTCATGAATTCAAATCTCACCACTGTCATTCTATTTGATGAAATTATCATTCTATTTGATAAAATTAATATCACTAGTATGAGCTCCTCAAAAGGCTTTCACTTTCACTTGAGAGAGATAATATAAATAAAAATTTTGGGGCCTCACCTAACAATACCATGTTCTTTCTTATAGAACAGATATGTCCATAGCAATTGTGCTAAAGTACAATCTAGAGGGAAGGCTCCAAGTAGGATTGTCCATGTTAGGAAGTTATAGAATGAACTAAATAACTGTAGCATAGTTGATGATCCATGGACAATTCTAATGCTTATGGACAGAGTAAGATTTAATTTTGGACACCAGATTCTGCTAATTGTACCAGCTTTTGGTTCCAAAAGCGGGAATGTAAAAATTTTGGATTGCATATTAGTGGCAGTTTGTTACATCCCAAGAATTCTGTTACTTCTCCCAGCATCTTCTATTCCAACTTGCATCTCTAGAGACAGTTATAATCGTGTTTCTCATCTGCAGGAGCAAACAACTTAATACCCATGGAAATTGCCCTGAAAATTGCTGACAAAATAAGAGCACATGAGAGGTTTTCTGCATATATTCTTATCCCAATGTGGCCAGAGGGAGTGCCTACAAGCGCACCTATACAGAGGATTCTCTTTTGGCAGGTAGGCATGATTTACTATTTGAGAAGAAAGAACTAAATGCAGCAAGTCATCAGTTACCAAATTAGCATGTGCTTGCATGTGAATTTGAATCAACCACCTGTTCCTCCTGAAATCTCTCATAGAACAAATAACTACGTTGTCGGGGGTCAACTCTACTTTTGTTCTCATCTCCACGTGATGCATTTTTGAAAATCCTTCAGGGAATTGTTTGATATTTATTCAGAAAAAAATTGCACCTGGATGTAACACATGAGGTGAATGTGACAATTGCGGCGTTTTTTTAACTAGTGTTACTGTTATCTGTTGCAGCATAAAACAATGCAAATGATGTATGAAACAATTTACAAGGCTTTGGTGGAGGTTGGACTGGAAAATACATATGAGCCACAAGACTATTTAAATTTCTTCTGCCTTGGCAATCGCGAGGCATTAGATAGAGAGAATGGCGTGAAAAGCTCTTCTCCTGGAAACACTCCTCAGGTTTGTCCTTTCGTAACTAGATGTTGACTGCTTTGATGAGCTTTCTCTCTGGAAACATCATGTTCTCAAAATGACATTCAATCGGTGAAACAGGCACGGAGTGAGAAGAGCAGACGCTTGATGATTTACATTCATTCTAAAGGAATTATAGTGGATGATGAATATGTAATACTGGGATCTGCAAACATCAATCAACGGTCCCTGGATGGCACCAGAGATACTGAGATAGCAATGGGAGCATATCAACCCAACCATACCTTGGCAAGGAAAAACTCTCGTTCACACGGGCAGGTAAACTAACTGATCGGAAAGGTTTTTTGCACTCATCAAACTTCAGGACCAGTTCTTAAGTCCAACGTGTATTAACATCAATATACTGATTTTACAACATTTTTCAATTTGTTTTCATTCGGAAAGTTGAGATTAATTTTTCTTCTATAAACAGAAGCCTGAAGACCAAAACAAATTTGATTTCAACTTTTCTCTTGTTCCTGAAATCTTGATCATTCCAATAAGTGCAATTTTTTGGTTATTCTCTGTGGAGTGCAGGTCTATGGATATAGAATGTCACTATGGACAGAGCACATAGGAGGGGTTGAGGAGTGTTTTGAGCAACCAGAGACTATTGAGTGTGTGAGACGTGTAAGGTCCCTTGGTGAACAGAATTGGAGACAGTATATAGCTGATGAGGTAACAGAAATGAAGGGTCACCTTCTGAAGTATCCAGTTGAAGTTGACAGAACAGGCAAGGTCAAGGCTCTCCATGGCAGTGAAAAATTCCCAGACGTGGATGGTAACATTCTAGGGTCTTTCATAGCCATTCAAGAAAATCTCACTATTTGAGCTCTTACTTGAGCGTCACCAAGCCATGATTGTTTTGCTTATTTTCTCAATCAAGATTCTTTTGCATGGAGTCTGATGGTATAGCACCAATTGTTTTTGTTTCCATTTTAGGCCAGTGTCTGGCTAGTTTCTCCCGCCCGTCATTTTGTAAAATAGTAACAGCAATATCCGAGCTGGAGGCCTGCCTCCTCCGCTGCTTCTTCTGAACTAAATGTACATCGTAAAACATCGAGTTAGAACTTCTTTTGGGATTTGCTCCGTCCTTCGACCTCCTTACGTAGTAATTGATGATCGAGTTCGTTGGTTCACTTGCGCTCTTGTTTTTCATATCCATCTCGATAGAGAAATTACTTAGTGCTCTTGTTTTTCATTTTGATATTCCACAATATTTTTTTTTATTAACGTGGGGTGTTCGGGCTAGCTTGCGCGCACTACGACTAATCCTCATGACCTACTGAACACCCTGCAAACCCAGCAGGCAGGTAAGGCAGCGCGGGACTGACAGACATGCAACTCCAAGACTCGAACCCATGGCAGCAGAAGGCGCAAGACGCCTGTCACCGTTGAGCCAATGCCTTAGGTGCAGGAGGCCAATATTTTTATTATAATTTTAACTTAACAATTATTGCTCCCTTTTAAACTCCGAACAAATAAATAACAATCATAATTAACAATTATTGCTCCCTTTTAAACTCCGAACAAATAAATAACAATCGGTTTTTATTAATATAATTTTAATTTTTAGTTTTATTTTAAAAATAAATATAAAATCTGATCAGATAAAAAATATTTTAAAAAATTATATTTATAATTTTTTTCAGAAATTAATGTATAACAAATCTCGCCAATCAACACAACCATATTCAAACATCACCAGCAAATATGTCTCTAACTCGTTCTACATGCATGCTTTTCGTGGCGTTAAAAATGCTATTTGATTGAAATTTGATTTTTTTAATATTTTTATTACTAATATAAAAAATTAATTTTAAAAATAAATAAATATGTTATTTCAGTATATTTCTCGGAAAAAATAAAAAAAAATCTTAAAAAATAAACAAATATATTGCTTTAATATATTTCCAAAAAAATAAATTTAAAACACAATTTCTCACACGCTCTTGAACAGTAAACATATTCTATACCACACACACTCTTTCTCACGGACAAATACACACACATTTGTGTAGTATCATCTCCAGATCCAAAATCATTCACGCTTCATCCATCCCTTCCTCTCCTCTCTCGGAAAAATGGGATTCGAATCTTCAAACGGCACTGCATCACCAAAACTGCTCAAATTCCTCATCTATGGACGTAATGGCTGGATCGGTGGACTCTTAGGCAAGCTTTGCCAATCCCAAGGCATCGACTTCACCTATGGTTCCGGTCGCCTTGAAAACCGACCCTCCCTCGAAGCCGACCTGGTTGCCGTTAATCCCACTCATGTTTTCAACGCTGCCGGCGTTACTGGCAGGCCTAACGTCGACTGGTGCGAATCCCATAAAGTCGAGACCATACGAACCAATGTAGTTGGCACGCTGACGTTGGCTGACGTTTGCAGGGAGAAAGGCTTGGTCTTGATTAATTATGCTACGGGCTGTATCTTTGAGTATGATTCGAGCCATCCTCTCGGGTCGGGTATTGGGTTTAAGGAGGAGGATACTCCGAACTTCATCGGTTCTTTTTATTCCAAGACTAAGGCCATGGTATGTTAGTGCTATATCTTTAAAGTTATGTTTTGTTGTACAATATGATGGTCTTTTTTCTGTTTTTTTAATAAGATGTGTTTAATTGGTGGCATTTGTAAAACAATGTGTTGGGTCTATGCATTTTGCTTTATGGATCTAACTAAATATATACTTGCTTAGTGGAGTAGGGTGAATCGCAGTTGTGCATGTAATGCATAGTGTTGGATCCAGTAGAGTAGTGTTAATTATATGCAATATTTGGTTGTTGTTAGAGATATCATTAATCAGAATAAAATGCAAAATAAACTTAATCGTGTTCTTCTTCTTTTTCAATTTTTATTTGGAGCTAAAGGAATTCCTTCTTGCATCTCTTTCGCTTTTTTATTTTTCAGTTTTTGCATTCTTGATTAGATGGTACATAGATAACGATGTTAATGTCTGCAATGTGTTATAGATTTAATAGATTCTGATTTATTTTTCTTTTCTGAGCAATGTGTTAGAGATTTAATAGATTCTGATTTATTTTTCTTTTCTGATATTTGAAAGGTAGAGGATTTGCTCAGGAATTATGAAAATGTTTGCACATTGCGTGTCAGAATGCCCATTTCATCTGATTTAGCCAACCCTCGCAATTTCATCACAAAGATCACTCGATATGAGAAGGTAGTGAACATTCCAAACTCGATGACAATCTTGGATGAACTCCTTCCCATCTCCATCGAGATGGCAAAGAGAAACCTTACTGGGATCTATAACTTTACAAATCCTGGAGTGGTTAGTCACAATGAGATTTTAGAAATGTATCGGGATTACATTGACCCCGATTTCACATGGAAAAACTTCACTCTTGAGGAGCAAGCAAAGGTAATAGTTGCCCCAAGGAGCAACAATGAGCTTGATACTGCCAAATTGAAGCGGGAATTCCCTGAGCTCTTGCCAATAAAAGAGTCCCTTATCAAGTATGTCTTCAAGCCAAATCAGAAGACAGCTGCTGCTTGATGCCACCAAAGGGAAGTCATGGATGAACTGTTGTCCATTGAGAAGTTCTTCGTGATTTATGTGTTCAAGCCGAATGAAAATGTCACAGGTGCTGGAGTTTTTAGGTTTGGATATTTTTGGTGTTTTCCTTGTTTCCATATATTAAAAATTGCTCATGTGGGCTGATTTGATCTTTCCACCTTAAGAGTTTCTTCTTAAATGACATGCATATTCCACCATTTGTATCTCTATCTTGTATTTGCAACTTGATGATGAATAAATTGGTTAGAGGTGAATTGATTTATCAAGTTATAAATGTGTTTTTGCAAGTTAATTTGTAATGTATGGCACAAGCTGATTTGCCTTTAGTCAATTATGTTCTGATGCTAGTTTTTGAAACTCTTTATATGTGGTTTATCATTTCGACAAGATATTTGATTTTTACTACGAATCTTGATTAGTTGTCTTGTTTTCTAAATGTGAATTGTTAAAATTACTCAAAAGTACCTACCATAAAACTTTTTTTTCTTGCTGGAGCATTTTAGACCCCGTATTTTAATATATTTAAAAAAACACACTTTAAATCATACCCATTGGACCGCTAAGCATTTGCACGGCAACATAAATGTCATAGCCTCCCCTACTGGCGTGTGGGGGGCATGTGGAGTTATCGCAGCCGACATGAGTCACCAACACATTGTACTTGATAAAAAAATATTCATAAAAGCATTCAAAAGATTTGAGTCTAAAGATTGGAGTCAAGGGGTACAGTTATATTTCAATCTAGAAGGGGCAGTGTAAATTTGAAAAGCAAACGACAACATGAAAAATCATCAAAATGGATTTTGGAGTGTTAGTTGCGTCCAAGGATACCCGGTCTTGTGCAAACGGATGGGCCTCACAATTTGTCTGTCTTCTGTGTTGTCATTGCGGAAGGGGCGTGCTCATAACCAGGGAGGGTTCCTTACCCTGTTGATCTGATGTTGTTTAAGACTTTTGACTCTTATCTTCATCCCTGATTACTGTTTCCAGTAAGGGGAAACTGAAAGCAAAATCTTTACTGTAAAATGAATCGGCCATTATGGCACCAACACTATTAGCAATTACAACCCCAGAACCTGTCAACAAGGCATCACAGATAACAGTCTTCTGCTCCACTTTATACGAATTTTCAAGAATGCAAGCATCTCCTCCCCAAACTAATCGATTTATGGCCCCGTCGAGGTCAAAGTTATTAATGGAGAGTCCTTTCATTATACGTCCAATAAACCATATATTTGGTATCAGTAATAAGATTAGTGAGAATTTTATTGTTAAAAACAACTGCAGTACTCGTGCTCACATTTAAGACTTCTCCGTTGCCAAGAACAACTCGTACAATAAATTTCCTATCAATGGTGCTGGCAGCTACCGTCAATGTCCACGGTGCATAGTTGGAGAGTGAACATGGATAGGGTACAGAATTGCCAGCAGAATTTGAGGTGAGCATACCATTTTTCATGTCATGGAAAGATCCAATTGTGATAGGATCTTCCATATATGGTAATGGCCAGTCAGAACCAAGGGACACAGATATAATATTAGCACCATCTGCTATGGCATCATCAAATGCAGCTTCTATACATGATTTTTATCAAAGTCACCGAAAACCAGCATCTCTTGATTGCATTCCCCACTGCTTCACCTTTAACTCTGTAACTAATGGAACCTTTGAAATTGCAGCGAACTTCCCCTCCCCTGGAGACTCCGAGGGACATGGAACCCATACTTATTCAAGGGTAGCAGGCCGTGAGGTGTAAAGATAATTAATAGATTTGAATTAAAGAATCTCAAGTATCCATCAGATTTGAATTCAGTTGGTATCCCTACATGCAAGTGTAAAGATAATTAACAGATTTTTTCTGTTAAAGAAATTGTAATATACTTGATTAACTTATTAGGTAGGGAAGCATTCCTACATCAATATTATTGTGATAAGGTTTTGAACTTATTTACGTATAGTTAGTTCAATTAATTTAAAATTTCAAAAGCCTTAAAATAATTACCTGAAAACCTAAATAAATTTGGGACTTTTACTGTTCAGCTATTGTGGATTAACAACGCCATTTTCCTTTTAATTTTCAGTTTGATTACCGAACTTTTCTTTTTCTCAATTTCATTTTTCTATAGCGTTGTGAAATTTTGTCTGTCTAAGTTTTATTTTCTTTGAACATTTTTGGGAATTAAATGTGTTTGGGAAGATTTCATAATTTGACTAGGGGCTAATTTAATAAAATAAGATTTCAATTTATAGAATGAAGAATAATTAAAAGAATGACCAAAACAAAATCCAAAAAATAATTATTGGTCTTTTTTGTTCTTATAATAAAAAAAATCATTTTTATTGCAATAGTCATCATTTATACATCCTTGGTTCCTTTTAATTTAAAATTTTATGTTTAGTTCTAAAACTTTATTTTCTTTACATTTCAATTCCTAATTTTCAGAAAATAATAGAAAAGGTTGTTGGGAAATATGTGAGAGAAAGTGGCTTGTTAGTCATGTTTCGACAATAAAAAAATTGATTTTTATATCAATAAATTTTAATTAACAAGATGAATATGGTTAAGGTGTTTTAGATTTTCTATCTTCAAAAACAAGTTGATTGGGTTTAGAGAAAGTTTTATTTTATTCAATTTAATTTGTGTTTTTGGATCAATTGATGGGGTTTTGGAGGTTGAAAACAAATTTATTAAGATTTTAAGAATGTTTATTAAGTATTGTTGGGTGAAAATAGATTTTTAGGTTAAAAATATTAATACCTAACTTTTTAGATATTTCTTTGATAATCAAAATCTATATCAGTTTATCTTATTTGTAACATTTTATAGATTCATTCCTGACCTTTTTTTATAGTTTTTTTTTTAATTTTTTCTTTAGATTTTAATTATAATGCACTATAAATAAAATATTTAACATGATATTTTATTTCCACCAACCCAAAAATATCTAATTTATAATCATTAAGATTCTCACAACTATCATCTAAATACATCTTAACTTCTTCTTTTTTTTCTTTCTGCATCATTTTCTTTCCCTAATGTTTTTTGAAATGAAAAGCCAAGTCATCTGACATATCATTTATCATCATTGAATCAACATTAACATCTTAACTTATATCAATGCCAGCAACATGAACAACCTCAACATCATAATTTACGTTCATATGATATTTAAACAATCTTAGTAAAGTATCTCTAATCTTTATTGTAAAATTTATAGCCTCTTCAATTTTAATACAATTTTCATAAATAAAATCTTATTTTAATTTGAAACATGGATCTAACACAATAGTCATATACAACATAAAGTTTTATGTATCTTGATCTCCCTGATAGTTTTTATACTTTGTTATTATATTCTTGACCATTTATTTACATAAATATCTTCACTTCTATAAAATTGAGATAGATTTGTATTTATGAAACTTAATTTATGAAAGAAAAAATTAAATGTCATATATAACGAGTTATAAAATTTTAATATATTCATGTAAAATAGTTTTAAGAACTTCATAAAAGATCTAATATTTTCTCAATCTTTTAAAACTACAGGACCTAAGGTTTTTTTCTTTCTCATTTGAATCAATCTTAAAGTAACTCAACTAACTAGAATTGGTTTCTTCTAACTTTATAAATACCATATCAAATTTTTCAATCACATGTAGCATCATATAAATAAACTTCCATCTAATTACAATATCTAAGTAAACTGATTATTTACTCTTAATTTTCAATATCTTTATATATTGATTAAAAACAAATTATTTAGAAAGAGAAGATCTAGTAAATCTTATTACATTTTGAATCTTAACAATGACATGGAAGCCTACCCTTGTTTTTGAAAACCTAGACTTAGGGGGAATACCAAAAAAATCCTAGTGAGCACCAAATGATACATCATTTATATATTTTTTTAAAAAAATACAATTACATTTAAAAAAAATTAAAGCACTATGTTAGCCTACCCTTGCAGGCCTACGAGCGAACCCTTTCAAATTAGCCTAGCATCATCTAGTCTTTTTTTTTTTTCTTCTTCTTTAGGTAATTTTTCCTTTTAAATTATGCTTTTTATGTGTATATTTTTTTGAAGATTTTTTAAATTTATATTTAAACTAGTACATTTTCTCAATGATTTCTATTTTTTTCTATTTAGTCTTTTTTAAATAGTATTTGTTTAATTATTTTATGTGTATTTAATTTCTTATGAGATTATTCCAATTCATCTTTATCAATAAATAATATTTATTTTTAGACAGTATTTTTGTTAAGTGTAAACTTAGAATATATTTTTTTCACTTTGATTTTATTTAATCAGTTTTTATGTGTGTTTATTTCTATTATAATTTTATTAAATAAAAAATAATTTTAATAAATAGAATCATTGAATATTATTGGATAAATAAACCATATTATGAAATCAAATATCTTTATATATATTCGTCTCTCTACTCTTACTGATTTGTATTTAGTTATAATTAATAATATTTTTTATTTATCATTAACACAAAATATTCTTGATTTATTTAATGAAATTCATGCATAAACTTTTTAATTTATATTTATAAAAACATGTAAAAAAAACTTGCATGTTTAATTTTTTAATAAAAAAATAATTTTAAATACAAAAAAGAGAAAATATGCTTTTAAAAATGTTGTTTGATAAGATGATAATGGTTGATTTTTAAAGTGTTTTTTTGTTTAGAAATATATTAAAATAATATTTTTTTATTTTTTAAAATTTATTGTTATATTAGTACTTTAAAAACAATCTAAAAATACTATAAAAATATTAATTTAAATAATTAATATTTTTGAAAAACAATTTTAAAGTACAAAAACAACAGGATCAAAATAACTAGCAGTGAAACCAAAAATGAAATGCTACGACAACGCCAGGTCACTCAAGCACGAGGCACATTCATCTTCGTGCATCTGTACAGGAGCGTGAGCTAGACATAGAATGCCAGTTTGTTTGTTTCTGGAGAAAACGTTTCTGAAACGCCTAGTGTTATTTCTGATAATCGCTCGACACTTGCTTTTTGGTGCTGCGTTTCAAAACTATTTAAAAAAAAATTTGCTATTTTTTTAATTTTAATTTAATATATTTTAATATACTAATTTCAAAAATAATTTTTAAAAAATAAAAAAATTTATTGATATATTTTTTTCAGTGAAAAAACAACCATAATCTCCTTCTCCAAATGCCACACGACTGTTCATGGCTTCTGTATACATGAAGTACAAAAGCAACAAATTCTAAAGAAAATAAAAAACACAAATTGCAAATAAACGAAACTCTTGAACTGGAAATTATTTGTAAGTGACAACTTGGTAGTTAAATTCCATCTGTTAGCGCTTACATCAACACTAAATTCCTACAATTTTGATCAGCGTGGTTGATTATTCCCAGAACGCCCCATTAACTGCAACTCTTGCTTATCATAAATTTCTAAAGAAAAATCCCTTAAAATTTGAGCCTTCCCTCCCTTGCCACTACCACTATTAGAACTCACACTCGGCGCCATGGTCGATTTCGTCGCCACTTTAGCCCCAACCGATGTGCTAGCAACCACCGGTGAAGGTGACCTAAGTTCAACCTCGCAAGGTATATTTACCACACTTGCTGCTGCTATATTTACTCCTGTTTCATTCCCACTGTTTGTTGATGCCACAAATGATGATACGGGCCTCGCGGCTGCAACGTTAAAGACAGGGGTTAGTGAAGGCGATAAGGCCCATATTTGTTGATTAGCATGAGCAGCCGCAGCCGCAGCTTGTGGAATCATCCAAAAAGCATTCGCTGGCACCATCATGCCAGTATTTCCCACAGCAAAAACAGGTACCGTTCCTTGTGGTGTCGCGGCCGCAGCAAGTGGTGCTGAGGGCTTTACAGGGGCTAAACCAGATGTCTGAGAAGTCGAAACGGGTGCTGCTTCACTAATATCGCAGAACTCAGAATTCGAAGGGCGCTTCCGTTTCTTCGGCGTTTCAGTTAATGAATTACTATTGTTTGAGGTTGTTGTAGGGATCTTGAGAGTCCCACCAACGGAGACCGCGATAGCAGGGACCGTGCCGGTGCCGGTTGCTTCAATAATAGCTTCTTCAGCATGTTCAAGCAGCCATCTAACGGTTTCACCGTCTGATTTATGGCCTAATTCTCGGGTCAATTGGAAGATCCGGGCAGCACAAGTAGCGGGTATTCGGATCCTACGGCCACGGCCCTCCACTTTTGTGTGGCGGTCTTTGGTGGATGCGCGTCTGGTTGTTGTTGTTGTAGTGACTGGCAGAGGCATTGAAACTGGCATTGGCGTCTGCATCTGCATAGCTAGCGGTACTACACCCATTGGGTTGGTTCTTTGGTCCGGGTCAGAAGACGGGTCGGAGTCAAATGGCTCCTCCTTTAACGGCATCACTTGAAACGCTTCTGTTTCATCAATTGTTGATATCTTTAGGCACCCATTACTGCAGATGCTACTGTTGTTCCTATTGTCTTCTGGGTCACCAGCGCTCGTGCTAAGATCAGAAGTGCCACCTTCATCATCTGGGTCCATTCCATGGTCTTGAAATGATGCCATTTTTTGAGGGTCCAGTAGGGGAAAAAAAGTAGTAGAAACCCAGATAATAATTTAGAGTGCTTGTTTGTTTGTTTCTAGGGAAAATGGATGGAAAAGATAGGATTTTGGTGAAGAGGTTGAAGGAGGAACTATATATAAATATCCGTCGACAAACAGAGAGAGATTTACTTGTGGAAAAGTTGGGGGTTACAAAAGGGGAAGGGATCAAACCCTAGAATTGTATTCCCATTTGTGGCTCTTATTATCACGATCTTGTTGTTTAATGCTTCATGGAAAAAATGGCAAAAGATTTTGGTGGTGGGGATGGAGAGACTATCAAGCGGTTAGGATGGGATCATGAAGGCTTTGTGAAGAACCAGGGCGTGACACGTGCCAGAGTCTTGCTGGTCACCGTTTTGTGTGTGCAATGTGGGTCCCAATTGAAGTGGACCCCGAGGGAGGAAGGGAGGGGGGGGCGTGGTGGTCTCGAGTCTCACTCTCAAGTCTCAACTCTCGACCAATTGGTTAATAGAGTGGTGACAGAAAACTCTGGAAAAGTTTCGAGTCTTTTGTGGCTTAATTAATTGGATTTTCATCGGTTGACGACACCTTGCCGCTGTGGGGGTCCATCATCATCATCAAGAGGAGAGGAGAGGAGAGGAGAGGAAAAGCTATCTACTGTTACCATTTTATATGATTAATAGTAGCATTTACAGGTCTTGCTGCTTGGGAGGTGGGACTCTCTACAGTCATGGTTTGCCTTCCTTTTGCTTTGAGCATCCTCTCTGTATCCTCTGAATTTTAGCAATCCATCAAAATAGTAATCTTTCAAGAAGTTTGCACAATTGTTCATTGTTTTCAAAGGTTATTAAGCACCCCTCGTTCTTTTATCATTAACTTAAACAAATAAATAAAAACTAAACTAAACCCGGTAAATGTTTCGCGGTGGATCCCCTCGCATTTTCACTCACTCTAGAATTTCGCACTCACCTTCCATGAACAAAACTAAATAACTTGGTTTGGGGTAATATTGTCGGCACCCAATCATAGTTATACTATTGAAAGGCGTAGATTGATTTTTTAACTTTTTATTCGCGCATTGTAAATTTGTAATTACTAAATACTCTTAAAAGTAAAACTAAAATAATTGGTAGCCCGGGGTGTAGGTCACAGGTTGGAAGTGTGGCTCTAGTAGGTTTTTTTCTTTCTTTTCAAAATACAAAAATTATTTTTTATTTATTTTAAATAAATTTTTTCTTCTAATTTTTATTTACTTATGTTATCATTTTTATAATTGAATTTTGTTTTAAATTTCATCTGTTAGCATTTGATTTTGATTTATTTTTACATTAAATTTAATCCCTATTTTTTTAGCATGTAACTAGCTATTTCACATTTACTTTGCTTAGATTATATGATTTTTTCAATAAAAAAATAAATATATAAGTTTTTTCAATGTGTTTTTTGTTATAAAAAACTGTCAATCATAAATTAAAATGCTTCTACATGCATCTAATTAATTTAATATATGATCAAATAATTGCATTTAGTTGTATTTAATAATTATGTCATTAAAAGTTAAAAACAAATAGTTGTTAACAAAAGTGAATTGAATAAAACTATGAAACTCAACTATAAAACAACTCAAAGTTGAAAAAAAAAATCAATCTAATTTTGAAGGATAAAATAAAAAAATCTCAAATTAAAAAAAAATCAAAGTAAATTCAACAAATAACAACAAATATAAAGAACCAAGATAACCTGAATCCTTTTTAACATTAGCAAAAAAATCTTATAGATAGCAAATAAATAAAAATAACAAAACATGATCTTCAATTAAATGAAGGTTAAAGTTTAGAACTAAAATAACATAAGCTTAAAAAAAAAAAAAAGACAGTCGGGTAAACCTTCTAAACCTAGGTTAATCTCTAGAACTTGCAACCTATAAAATTATATACCTTGTCTTAATCAAGAAACTCAATTCCAAACTAATTTAATATTGAAGAATAGAATAAAAAATAAATTTAAAAAATTATCAATATAAAAAAATAGCAATTAAAATAACAAAGATCAAATTTGATAGGAAAAAAACCTAAGAATAAATTTGTAAAAAAATCAATTTAAAAAATTATATTAAATTAAACAAATAGCAATCAAAAGATTAAGGATCAAATTTGAAATAAGAGAAGATTGAAAGGGGATGAAATTGAAAAAGAATTTTATTTTTATAAATTATTCCAGATAAAATAAATAGTAATCAAAAGAATAAGAATCAAATATTAAGAAGTGACAAATTGAAGAACTTCTTTGAAATTCTAAAAGGGCAAATGTGGAAATTATTAAGGAAAGAAAAAAGAGAAATAAAAAAGAGACTACCAACACTAAATCAAATGCACTACCTCGTCATAAAAAGAACATTAAGACAATTCAAATGTTGTCATGTAATATGGTGTTTGGTCAATGAATAGCCTTGCACGTGTTATTTGAAGGACACATGAGTTGTCCATATATTCACACGTGCATTGAACACACCAATCACTTTTTTTAATAACATTTCTATTTGTTAAGTTAAAAAATTACCCCCAGCCAACCTAATAATAACAATAAAAAAAACTGCATTAAAATACAAAAATATCCTTAGATGTAAGCTAAAGAAAATTATACTTTTAAGGGTATTTAAATCATCGTATTATCTTAAAAAATAAAAAATATAAAAACACCCTTGTACATCAATTTTAAAACTTTTTAAATTTATAGGTAGAATATTCATTTTACGATGCATTAAAAATGTGAAAATGTTTAATTACTCCTTTTAGATTTAATAATAATCAATATACCCTTGTGAAATTACAATACTACCTCAACAGCAAGTTGTTTAGCTATGTTTTGGAAGGGCAAAATGAGGTTTTCATTATGGATGACTATGGTGAAAACCCCATACCTTTTAGATTTTATTAACTAGATTTTTTATTAAAGCTAAGCCGCGGGTCATATCATTTTTTTATAATCTTAAAAAAAATTATAAAGATACATGTTGGATGAGACACTTTTAAGATATTGAAAGGGTGATATATTAAAAAATATTGAGACAATATGTTATTTCAATTCGGATCAACAATGGTTAACTCACAAAACTTGTAATCTAAGTCATTAGATCATTATAATCTTATGGAACCCAAATCGAAAAAAAATAGGGAGGTCATTTTTAACCAATCAAATATTAAAGGTTAAAATTTTAAAAAATCAATAAAAAAATAAAAAAATATACCTAAAAAACAAAAATATCATGAAGTGAGCATAACATGCTTATATTTAAGTAATTAATTTAATTTAATTCAAACCAATTTCTCCTTTTTTAAAAAAATTAACAAAGAATAACAAATGAAAAAACTCGAGATAACTCAAGTTATTTTCAAAGTTGGTGAAAATTTTTATAAAAAGTAAATAAAAAAATAATGTGGAAAAACATCAGTTTTAAAAAGAAATAAAAATAAATAAATTCATGTAAATCTCTTTAACTTGAGTTAATCTACTAAGTTCATAACCCATTAAATCATTGATCAAGACTCAATAAAGAAGTTTAAAATGTTAAAGGATAAAATATATAAATAAATTATTAATTTAAAAAATTTATCAAAGTTTTTTTTAAAAAGAGGATAAAATCATAAAAAAAATCTATTTTAAAAATAATCTCAAATAAAATAAATAATAATTAAAAAATAAAAACTAAATTTAACATAATAAAAAAAATTAAATTAAAAAATAAATTGATAAAATAAAGAATAAATGTGAAAAATAAACAAATTAAATGGCCACGGTGATTAGGTTCAGAAATTAAGAAGAGGGGAAAAAAAAATAATCAGCATCAAACTAGAGAACATATTGCCTACAACTTACTTTTATTTTTTATTTTTATTAACATACAAAATTTACCCTACAACCATACGATAATCACACAAAAAAATATATGTTTGTGCGTGCGTGCGTGTGTGTGAAAGAATGAATAAATCTCCCCAGACAAGATGTGGAAGTTTTGGTTTAAAACACAATAAAGATATTACACCATGCATTGGGAAGGGAACTACACCTCACGCACCGCCTAGAAAAGTAGACCCCACCATGACGAATCAAAACACGTCACAAAAAGGTTATTTTAGTCATTGCACGCGCTGCCTAAACAACCAAGGCGGCTAGCCCGCCAACACGTTCAATAAATGCACCAATTTTTATTTCTTTTATTTTTTAAAATACTAAATTTCCCCTTAGATCACATGACAATCACACGAAAAATAAAAAGAACGAAAATGAAATTACAAATAAGCCTACAGAGGCCAGGTAAGCGAACTATTTGCTCGCTGATGAACGAACTAAGAGATAAACAAAAAAAATATACTGAGAACACTTGCTTGCTGATGAACGACCTATTTGCTTTAAAATACAAACTTGAGGAAGCATGAATATTCTTCTTTGGGCTTGATAACAACATCTAAGAGTTAAGAGCCGGATTGCTGGCTTATGACAACTGTAGCTGGTTCGCTAGGATCAGTGACCATTGGGGAGCGAACAATTCTCAACAGCGCCGTCTATGGGCTTCTTGGCATAAAATCTTCGGTACATGCAGTCGACTTCTGTAAGATAGTATGTTCCTGGAGCCAAAAGACTACAATCCTTGCTTGTCACAAAGTCTTTTGCTCCGTACCTGTGCTCCATTAGGTGCATAGTTTCGACAAATTTCTCGGGAGAAAACTGCACCAGAAGCGTCAGTCAGTGTAATGCATTCAATGACACTGCTCCTTCACAATCTAATTGAGCAGATAAGATATATTCTAACAAGGCCCCTTAACTTTACTTTTTCTGGATCATTCCAACAATCCTAGTATTTCTTAATCATGATTCCATCAAGACCATAAGAAAGTACACTGCACTTAACATTTTCCCAGGTTGCAAAGGCCTTTAGGTTGCTTATTCAGAAGAGAACAGCTGTCCACACGGGGAGGGGGAGTGAACTGGAAACGGTGATAATAACTACAAATTCAAATATTGAGCTGCACAGCGGGCAGATGGATTTGTCGGGTTGTAATAACAGTTGAAATTCATGCTCCCAGAGGCATGATGATGCATAAAGGAGAATGATATACAAGGAACCAATCTTTAACCGTTCAAGAAATATATTCAAGATTACCTCATGCCTTGACTTCAACTTTGTTGGAACATTCATCACAGTGGCAATGTTTGACAAGCTAAACGGTTGTTGACCTTCATGTAGTTGCAATGAGAACATCGTGGCTGTCAAACCACTTCCATATGAGAACAGTATAACCCGCTTGCCTGCCTGCAATAAATCCAAAATATCCTGGTAAGCACTAGCGTCCAATATAAAATAAGCTAAGATTAAAGCCATCTTAATGATCAAGTACAAGTGAAGATTTAAAGGTAAGTCTAAAATTAGAAAAGAGAGTAACTACTATTACCAATTCACTATTTTTATTGTGAAGAAGGGATGCAAATGCTGCATAGAGAGATGCGGTATACATGTTGCCAACTTGCTTGGGTATCAAAGTAGTTGGCTGCACCTTTGCTTCAAACAGAGGCTTCGCAACTTGTTGGGATACCTGTGGATGCATAACATCAAGTGATCAATCAGCAAGATGCTCAAATACCAACAACTAAACGATTCTAAAATGGAATCTTAAGCAATCTTTGCAATTTAGAAGTCTGGGAATGTTCAGCATCATGCATGCTTAGTAATTCAGTAGCTTATCTGTAAGAATTAGGCAAGTAAAATCTCCTGCATTTAGCACACTGTTGGCAAAACATCCAAACAAAGATTTGATAAGAATATGAAAGCAACAGGAGTATCCTTAGAAGTGAGGGCTCAAGAAGTTAAATGATTTCTTTCTCTTCACTAACTCATTAGAGTCAAAATAGGTACCAGCAACCCTTCTTCTGCAGTGTGGTGGATAAAAAGCAAAAGAAAGAAACTTCTTCACATTTTTAACAGACAGGGTGGGTTTTAAATGCACCTTCTCAAGATCCCGGCTTTGGTAGCTTTCATCACCAGATAAAGTTGAAAACGGTGCCAGTTTCTCTTTAGCACCCTCATCAATTGAGCTGCAAATAATAGCAAATGAAGGTAAGAACTTAATATATCATGCAAATTTTACCAGTTGAAAACCAAAACATATAAAATTCTTCAGGAGTGAAGAAAAGACAGAACCTTGCTTTCCTCACAGAGTCATTGAACACCAACCGAGCAAAGCTTTTCTGTACAAGCTGCAAAAGTTCAACATACGGAATTAATACAAATACTGAAAATGTTGGTGATAACACAAAGAGAGCAATGGCAAAAGCAAAATAATAAATTTACCTTGTTATAAGGAGAATGGAATACAAAATAGGCAGCATCAGAAAGAGAGAATTGTTTGCCTGTTGATTTCTCATACCTACACGGAGCACGATAGCAAGCCATTTACATCACACACACACATCACCAGTATCATCAAAAGGTCTACATCATGAAAAAAGCTTTCTAAAGTTAATATATCGTACTTTGCACAGAATGTTTTGTAGCAGGAATCAAGGGCCATGAGGTAGCATGTCTGAGAAAGCTTGCCATCCACAACCTACAATAGCATTTTCCACAGCATGAGGAAAAGGTATCAAGAAACAAGAACAAGCTATGAAGAATTATAGTAGTAAGTAGGTTACACAGAAAAGGGAATCAATGTAGAAGGGAAATGGAGGTACCGGATATTCACTAGCAAGGTTGGGCTTATAGAAATCATAGGCATGAGACATGTGACTCCCCCTAAATTTGCTCTCAAAAACAATAGGTGCATCTGGACCGATTAGCATGGCAATGGCAGCAGCTCCTCCAGTAGGTCGGGCAGGTCCTTCTGCGTAGACCTGATAAAATAGAAAGAGACCTCCAGTAAGAAAAGGAAACCAGCACATGCTTCAAACCAGAGAGATGGAAAATATGAAATATCTAAGAAATTCAAATAAATGGTCTTGTTTCCAGAAATAAAATTGATTTTAACATCAACAAGTTCAACTAATTATTAACAAAAAAAGCGATTTTGAAGCAGTCAAAAGGATATTATCATACCGCACTGTCAGTACACACAACAAGCCCATAGCGTCCATCCCATGAGCTACTCTCGACCCAATTGACACAGTTGAATAAAGCTGCAGTTCCTCCATAGCATGCATTAGTTGAGTCAACCCCTTCAATGTCGGTATTTCCACATTTCTGCTTGTTTTTCAAGAAAGAGAATCATGTTACAACAGAGCATGTTATTTTTGCCTCATACAGCAGAGCGATTTTTATTAAATCCAGAAATGACCTTGCAATTTTATCTATTAGACAAGATAGCTAGTACAAATGAGCCACACAGATAAGGATCAAGCTCCAAATATCAAATTTGGACGCAAGCTACTGGCCATTATGTATGAAATGTAAATTCACACTCACAAGATTTAGCTAAACGGGTAATTTTGTGATGAAGAAATCATGGTATAGCAAAGCATGTTTCAAGATTCCAAGTTAAATAATCCACAGCATGGTTCCATAAAGTAAACGTCCCAACTACACCGAACACTTCATCAAAGATTCATTCACATGTCCAGGCGACCATAAGAACATTGCAATTATTTCAGATAATCAGATACCTCAAAGATTTGCATCAAGAAGGTCTTAATGGATTTGCTCTTGTCAATAACGGTCTCGCTGCCAACTTCTAGGCGACCAATTTGTTTTGGATCAACATTGTACTTCTCGAGAAGTGAACTAACAACTGTCAAACTGAAAATCTCCCAAAATATGTAAACATCATTATCAGCTGTCTAAGTTATAAAACACAACCACGTCTAATAGAAGTTAAGGGGTCCTATATCTTGAAAAATCACAAACCTCATTGAGATAACATCTTCCACTTCTGTGCAAAATCCCAAGCAATCTTGTCCAAGTCCAATTGTGTATTTCCCTTTGCTTGCACCATCGTGGGTCTCTAAGGCTTCCTGTTTCACATGTACAACGGAAATAACTATATTGAAAAGCCAGCGCAGATTTGCTCTTGCATGTTGCAGAGCTAGGCAATTAATGAATCTGACACCCCCCCCACCAAAAAAAAAAAAAAGTCGTTATGAAGATCAAAAAAAAAAAAGCGAGAGAAAACATAAGAAGTATTAGCGTGGTTAATATTAATCTTTATCTGAACTTTAATCAGTGAATACTGAAATTCCAGAGCTTCATGGGGGCATTTGGGCTAAGATATCCTTCATTTATTTAAATATCTCAAAACCAAGCTTTCAAAGAGATACTGAAAAAAGTACCATTGGCCACAGAATAGAATGATCAGAATCCTAATTCTAATTGAGCACAAAAATTAAATTATTTTTTTATTTTATTTTACGACACATAATTAAATGCTTGATTAAGCCCGGATAATTTTTAATTTATTCTTCCCAAAAACAAATTACACATGAAGTTTCAAGGAACAAAATCCAAAACCCCACTTCATTTACATTTCCTTATTTTTCTCAGCAACTAAACAGAAACCGATCAAAAACAAACCTCTGTTCCAAGTAAATAAAAAATGCTATTGAGAAGGAGAATGAGAGATGTAGATAGAGAAATGAAATCTAATCACCTGTTGAACACAGGTAGGAGGGAAGTAGATATCAATAGCGAGAATCCCCACATTCTTTGTCATTCCTGGATTTTCTTTAATTCCTTAAGGAACAAACAATTCTACAAATCGAGAAACTTCAACCAAAAACACAAGAACCCAAAACCACCAAAACCTCTCTCTTTCTCGATGTATTGCTTAAAAAAAAAGAGGCTTGGCTTCCTTGTTCTCCTGTAAAATATTCTTAAAATGATTGTTTGAGAGCAGGGTGAGGAGACTCGCAACAAGGTTACTGGGTTTATATAGACGGGAAGAGAGGAAAAAAAAAAAAAAAACTGAAGAAAAAAAGCAATTGTGGGGTCAGGATCTTTCCTTAAAGAAACATTTGAACATTGGTTTTGGATAAAATTACCACATTTGCCATTATTAAATTTTATTTTCTTCTTTTTCTTTCTGGATATCCAGATTAGTTGTAGATGGTAAATTAATTTTTTTTATTGTCTCGATAGATGTGGTGATATAAAAAATATTATTTTAATATATTTTAAATAAAATATAATTTTCATTATATTCTCAAACATGTATTTACATGATGATATGCATCATCCATCGAATCGAAAAGAAAGAAAAACCATCAACTAAATATATTGGAATTTTTCATGTGAAATTCTTTTTTCTTCCAACCATGTTGAATCCAAGATTAAATAATAATAATAATAATAATAATAAATAGCCTACACCTTAAGGGGTAGCCGACAGCTGGAGGATCAATTATGGAATCTTATTTAAGATTTGGAGTTACCAACGGCGGGCAGTTTCCCAAGTTCTGGGACCATCACGTGCTTTCTGTCCCTTGTTTTTTCATGCTGTGTTTGATGATATCCGGTAATTATTTTTTAAAATATTTTTTATTTGAAAAATATATTAATTATATTTTTTAGTTTTTAAAAATTATTTTTTAGATTAATATATTAAAATATATTAATTTTAAATTAAAAAAATTAATTTTCTTAGAAAATATTTTTAAAATATAATGCTAAACAAACTCTTACATGTTAACTAGTGTAGTGTTTTTTTTTTAAAAAAAAAAATTCTCCTCCTCTGTTTTAAGTTTTCAAACTAAATTTTTCATGTTCCCCTCCATTGAGATTTTTATTAAATAAAGAAATATCATATGCACTGCAATCAGATATTATTTACTGTACTCGACTAGCACTCGCTACGAGAGAAAAAAATGTTGGTGCTGCGAATATATTTTAGATATTATGATTTTTTAATTGAAAACAAAAGATATTTATGTCTAGTCAAATAATTTAAAAAATATATAAACTAATAAATTAAAAAAAGAAAAAATAATCTTCGTACTAAAAGTAAGGGGCACATTTAAATATTTTACTCTGGGTGTCTATTTTATTTTAAAAGGTAATCATGGTTGGTAAGAAAAAGTAACTTTTATTTTTATAAATAAAGCTGTCTTGACTCGTCTTTTACTTTCAATTTTTTCAAAAAATATTTCAATGAAATTCAATAAATTTCTGTTATTTTATAATTTTTTCTATTTGTATGTTTGTATGTTTTTTTTTTTTTGCATGACATGATAGACAAATAAGAAATTAGAGAGTGGAATGAGCAAAAAAAAAAAGAGAAAGAAAGAAAGAAGAATGTCATAACCAAAGACTAAATAATATAAAGAGATATCAAATTAAATGAAAAGGAAATAAAAAGAGAATTACTGTAGACCTATAGGTTTAGAAACAAACAATATACTCGATAAAAAAATAAAAAAATAAAAATATATATATTTTATTCTTAGTATGCATTGTTGTCAAGCTTGTATATTTTAAAAAATAAATACATATTATTTTTGTATTTTAATTTAAATTGAATGCTCAAATTAATAATATTATAATATTTTGAGTTATAAAATTAACCCGACAAGTTGACTAAAAAAACCTAAGTTATTAACAAACTTAAGAAATATAAATTAAATAATAATTATTGAATAATTAAAAATTAATTAATTAATTTTATTACACTATCAGGACTGAGTTATAATTAATTCAATAAAAAAACTTAGCTGACGAAAAAAATCTCTGAGATGTTAAACAAAAGGCCTAGCATATAAAATGTATGATAATATAAAAAAAATGAAAAATCACAAAACACATGCGTGTCGGAAATGCAAACCCATTTTCTTTTTAACCAGAGAGTGTCGTCTCAGCAATTAGTTAAAAAAGTTAATTTTTAATAAGAATTAAAATCTTGATAGAAAAAATTAAGTCAAAACTATACTATAACAAAAAGTTACAATTTTTAAATTTTAACTTTTAATTTATAGATTCTAGTTCATGCTCTATTTTTTTCAAGAAAAGTTATTTCAAGTCATTTTTATAAAATATACTTCAAATTTAAAATTATTTTTATAAAAAAGCCTTTTTCATGAAAAAAAATAAAAAAATATTTGTTTTTATAAATGAGGTCAAATATAGTATAAATTGTTGAGTGTCCATGGCATACTAGATTATGCAAGCAAATTAATTCCCACGTGTAAATATACTGCTACCAAGTGCAATTTCAGGGTACAATCATTACAGGGTTGGTTTTGATAGCAAAATAAATGAGTTATTAGAACCGATTGAAATTGTGGTATTTTTTGTTTTGAATGCTTTTAAAAGGTGTATCTGTCTTAAAAAAATATTAAATTAATATTTTACTAGCATTTTTATAATTTTGATTCATAAAAAAACATTTTAATATACTTTTAATAAAAAAATATTTTATACCATAATATTAAATATTCCGATAAAAAGCCTCAATTATTGAGTGCATACTAGCTGGTTAGCTGATGACACCACCTCCCCTCCCTCTCTCAGTATATATATACACACACCATGATTAAAATACATATTATCAATAAATCTAATAATTGATTAAGAAGAAAAGTAAAATTTATTTATTTGACATTCAATGGTTTTTTTTATTTTTTTACATGATTTTTAATTATAATTAAGTTGACTGATAAAAAAATTTATATTTTACTAAATATAAAATATAATTTAAAAATCAAAACTAATTAACACCTGCATTACACATATTCAGGTTGCATGTGTGTAATAAAAAAATCTTTTTTAATGTTTTTAGAATCTTGACCTATCCTTTTCCCTTGTATTTTCTCTCTTCTAATTATTTTTAATGTTTAACTTTTAAAGTTTTCAAACAGTTTTTCAAGTTTTTTCCTTCAAATTTGGTAATTGTTTTTTTAATTATTATTTTTATTAGAAAAATTTATAAAATTAGATTTTTTTCTCAATTCAATCCTTATTTAATTTTCTCATTTATTATATTTGATTTCTAGTCTTTTAATTGTAATTTTTTATATGTGAGATAATATTTTTTTTTTACAGTTTTATTCTTCAATTATTTTCATATTAGATTTAATTTTTATTCTTTTGATTGCTATTTTTGAGGAGATTAGCTTGTGTTTAAGAGATTTGCCATAATTTTCTTATTTCTCTCCTTTTCTTTTTAGTTTCATCATTCCATATTTATTTAATTATATACTGGGTTTCGTTATTTTGTTATTTATTTTTTATAGAAGTTTTCACTAATTTTAAAAATAACTCGAGTTATCTCAGGTCTTTTATTTTTTATATATAAAATTTATTTTAAAAATTTATTTATTATATTATTAAATTAGCAAAAATTATTAAATTCAGTGAAACTAATAACCTAGGTTTTAGATTCTTTTTATTTTTAAAAAATATTACCATTATTTAAGTACTTTTTATATTAAAAAAATTTAGTCTAACTTGTGATAGAGCGTGTCCTACTAATCCAGTAATTTATCTACAAGGCTTTTGATATTAAAAAAAAATTATTTTTCAATGGTAGAAAAATAAAGACATGTTATTATACACGGAGGAACAATATTCGTATGATGTTTTGATCAAGTAAATAAAGCATTCCATCGGATGTATTATATGGAACAAATTTTATGTGGTTGGAATAAACCAAATTAATTTTCCTTTGAAATTTGAATTAACTCTGAAATTTACCCTAGCTCTCAGTTGTCTTATTAAAACTCTCCTGTTCTTCGTTTTTTTATTTAACTTGGTATTTATTTATTTTTTGTTTTCAATAGAATATTTAATGAATCTTAAACTATGTAATAGAACTATTTTATTCTTTATCAAGTTATTTATCTATCTAACTCCTTTTAGAATTCAAGTTTAAAATCTTTAACTAAAAATATCAAAATCTTAAATGACTCGTTTGATAATATAATTATAGTTTGTTTTTTAAATAATTTTTTATATTAAAATATATGTTAATAATTTTTTAAAAAAATTATTTTTAATATTAATATATCAAAAAAAATTTAAAAATATATTTATTTAAAATTAATAAAAAAATAAAATATTTTTAAAAAATAAATCGTGGTTTTGCCATGAAATTGGCCTCTGAAAATATTCAACATTACATTTAAAATACCACCGTTTATAAATTGCCCGTGCAATATTTGACTGCTCTACTAAGGACAAGACCTTGTTGTTTTTTCCAAGGTGGTTGGAAAACAAACGACGGGAAGTTCGGGCTATGTACCAAATAGGGCCATTTCTTGTTACCACAAACGAAAAGGACCATTTCCTCACCTAACTCACAAATAAATTCAGATGTTTATTTTGACGGACATGTCGGCAGCTGACATGGTTGGTTAAGCACGGAGGGTTGGATTTATTATTGCGTCAAATTTTGTAAACCGAATTAAGTTATCGGGACAGCAAGGGTAATTAACTTTGTCGTGTGCAATAATGATCTTTCTTTCTTGATTTGGATGCTTATTTTTTTTAGATTAACGTGGGTGTCCGGCCAGCTTTCGCGTACCACGACTAATTTCATGGGTTTTAAAATTAACGACCATGTAAGCTTCCAGTGGTCATCATATAAGCAAACAAGAACTCGAAACTGAGATTATAGAGGGAATAAACTTATTGATCCTAAACTTTTACCATCTGGCCACCACATATATAGTTATTTGGAGGCTTATTTGATATGATACGAAGGTATTATTATTATTATTGTGATATTAGTTGTTTTTTAATATAATATATATTCTTTTCAACATTGACAAATTAAATGTTTTTTAAAAGATTAAAATAATAATCTTAAACAAAAAAAATTAATTCTTTTATAAACAATTGGCTAGCCAGGCGGCGAAACAACGGGTCCTTATAATACTCACAAGGGATAGCATTCTCCTCTCTTCTGACTGGTCCAATTTCAAACATGACTGCCTCTTAATATTAAACTCCTAATTGTTTTATCAATTCAGTTAATCATGCACATGTCAGGAAAAAGAATCTTTTAAAAATACTAAAAAATATTTTAAAATAAAAAAATTCAAAATTTCCGAGGGCATTATTTAACCACAGTTCCAAAAACATGGTTACACGGGAGGTCGGGGTGTTCGGTTAATTTGCGTCCCCTGTGGACACGACGGGAAAGATCAGTCTAAGCTGGAAGCAAAGGCTTTAAATTGCACACGTCTATTACACCAATTAGGGTGACAAAAACTCGTCGATGTAAAAAAAGCAAGCCACAAATTTTTACTTAAATCCCATGATCTGCGAACGAACGAGTCTCATTACACACAATTTCCAACACCAGATCACCTGCTTTTCTGTCCTTGTCCGAAACGCAATACATAAAATAATAATAATAATAATAATAATAATGCTAATAAATTGGATAATGAGAATGACCTATGAATGGGCATGTGTGCTTACCTACTCTTATCCCTTTATATAGATGATGGGCCTTTGCCTAAGTTTATATCCAAAATTCATTCCCACCTACCCTCACTAATTATTTATGTAAAATAATTGAGGGGAATTCAATGTTTCCCTACGCACGAGCCATTGTTGACCTGTAGATTGCTTTGTTTTGTTTCTTAAGATTTATATATTTTTAATTTTTAATTTTAATAATTTTATTTATCATGGTCTTATTATTTAAATCATAAATTTAAAATGTCAATTCATGTTTTTATATTATCTTTATTTTTTAAATTTTATCCGATTTTAAATCATGCTTCATATTATTTATTTTCTTCTATTTTTTATAGAATTATCTAGATTTTATTATTTATATCGTTACCAATTTTTGACCCTATAAAAAATTAAAAAAAATTCAAAAATACAAGAAGATGCACATAAAAAAAATCTAGAAGATTGCCCAAGTTAGTGATGAAGAACTAAAATGACAAGTGAAAAAGTTGGAGGACTAGAATGTATAAAATTAATAGAATTGGTAATTCAATTTTGAACGACAAAAGAACCCATTGATGAGAATATTTTATATGGGGTAAAAAAATACAAATTTAGATGAGTAAGGACTCAATGAGGTTTTTGAAAGATTTAATTAATTTTATTGAGAACTTAATTGCAAGGAAAGTGAATTTTTTGGAGTCAATTTAGGTGTTCAAAAGAAATTTAAGTTTAGAGACTGAAATTAAACTTTGAAAAGTTTAACTGGTTAAATCAAGGCCTAATTGTGAGCAAATTAAAGTTTTATAGATAATTAGAGGTTTGATTGGAGAAATTCAAAACCAAGAACCAAATCATAAAATACGCGAGACTTTAGGGGCTAAAATTAATCAAATCAGGGGCCAAATTAAAAAAAATTAAAAGTTTCATAGTCAATTAAAAGTTAAATCGTATCAATTAGAAACTAAAATTCAAAATGAAAAAGGACATTTCCTCATTGAATCTTTGGAGATTAGCATCAATATTTTTATCTTTTTGTTGCGTGATAACAAAAAGCTTTACAATGCTTTTTTTTAAATGAAATGCTTATGCTGAAGTAGGAGATAATTTTGGAGCTAAGATATTAAAAATAAAGAATGAAACTAAGCTTTAGACTGTGGTACTATACATGGAAAAACCTGTGAAGTTTTGTTAGAAAAACATTATATGGTATCATTATCTTGTGATGTCTCTCATATTTTATATGTTTTCGAAGGTTTATGAGTCTTTAATAGCTATCTAAATTGATTTTTATGATAATATAATCTTTGAAAAGTTAACTGTATAAAATATTTTAATAAAATGAAGATTTTTTTATTTAATAATTTGATGTGGATTATGTTTTAACTCATGAGCTCGTGGAGTCACGAATGTCTTACATCTAAATTTTTTTTAGTGCATGAATGAGATTTAGATAGAGATAAATGATGATTGGATTGCTTGAATATTCTTATACGAGAACAATACGTGTAACTCCTCCTCCTAAGTTTAGGAGTTTAAGAATCACTCGCTTGCATGTCATCCTGCTCTATCCCTGTAAAAAACCGGAGTTGTATGTGTGCACTCTGTGGTGCATATATAAAGGCTTCTTATTGCATGGATTGCATGGTTAAAGCAATAAAGTTTACCGTTTGAGCTCCGCCCAAACAACAACTAGATTTTGTTTTATACAAATACATTTACACACGTGTGTATCAATACATATCTAAACCATTGACAAAAGCTACTCCCCTAATGTACAAATAGTTTTTATTCGATTAAAGGGAAAGAAGAATTCAAATATTTTTCCAAGCAAGACACAGGGAGCAGAAGCATTACAGTGGCACACTGGCATTATATGTCAAAGAGTATGGTACGTTGACCAAAAAAGAGCTTGAATATTTAATGTGATACACATCAATAGCTACGTAACCTTCTGAGCTCTATTAATATACAATTACGTGCCAAGGGAATAAATATATACATTGAATTATTTGAAGTATACAGAAAGATAAATAATCTGGTTTCACGCCCCACCTTAAATTAAAAGCCTTTCTTTTGATGCAGAAATCAAAGAAGGAATTCCTTCTGTTTAATTTTGGTACTTCTTTGCCTTTAATCTCAAGCACAAGTGTTCTATGCTCTTTTCTTTTATTATAAGCTAAGACCAGCTTCTTCCTCAAACTCAGACAGCTCAAGCCCAACAATAGCCTTCAATCCTCAAGTCAGAGCCTGATTTTATTTGAGCTAATTTGTTGCCCCAAGTCCTTCTAGTTAGGCCCAATTTAAATTGAGTGTACGAAGTAATTTCTTTTTATTGCCTTGGTGAGTTTCCTTGTCACTGCTCAATGCCATGCTGCACCCTGAAATCTGAATCGAGGAAAAGCCTTTTTATATCTCTTGCTTTATTTTTATTCTTCATTAAATATCGTAGTGAGCACTGACAGGGAAACTCACCACGGCAAGATATAAATGAGTTGCAACTTGCAAGCAAAGATTCCGAATCAAAATGGATGATTTTCTGGAAGTCTTGTAAAGAAGTTGAACTTTTGTTGCAGATCTGTGATAACTTTCCTTTGGCCATCTTAAAACAAGTTTGGTATTATTTGAGTAGTCTTTGTGGGGCTCCTCTGCCATAAGTGAAGTGTTACATGATCAAATGCATGTTGAAGGAGTGCACTATGAGTTTTTGAGCCCATTCTTTTGGAACAATCTGCAAAAAAAATATTTGTTTGGATGTCTTAAAGTAAGCTTGATATTCTTTGAATAGTCTTTGTGGGGCTGCTCTGCCATAAATGAAGTGTTAAATGATCAGATGCATTCTTAGAAATATGAGACTCTTATCAGCCTTTTCTCTGGGCCAGTAAGAGCTGCTTTATCAACGGCCGGGCAGCCTATAAGTTTCTAAACTTGGACAGCGAACAAAACTCATAATCCAGTATCATTATATAGTAAGCAGTTACCAGGCAGAATCTGGTCTGTAATACTTGTACGTGAAGGCAAATTTGTACATCTGCAAAATGTTTTGGAAACACTTGTTGATACATATTCCAGTATGTTAGATGATGTCATGCAGATCCCAGCCCCTCGCTGCAGTCCAATATTGCGAGGAGGGCACCAAATGGTTGCTAATTTATGGAATCATTTACATAAGATTTAAGAACCAGTATATTGGATGCTGTAGGTCCCAGAAGTGATACATAACACAGTAGTGACTCAAGTAGTCTATGCAGCTGCTGAACCAAAATGGATTCAATAGGAATGTTTCTCATACTTCAGTTAAACATATGTCTGAGTGCGTGTGCATGCTACTTATGGTTTCCCTTTTCTGTGATGTAGCGATACATTTAATCAGGATGTCTTTTATTTTACTATAAGCAAATTGTGGTTCAACAAGATGAAGTATTCAATTTATATAACAGTGCTAGGATGCTTTTCATAGCAATGATTTTATTTTATTAATGCTGAATTTCCATTTCATTTGAAGTTTCCTTTTCTTTTCTGTGACAGTGTCTTTGTTTTTTATTTCATTATCTTTGAGACCTCTTTAAGAGATCTAATTTCACCATATTCGAATGTAATGAAGGTGTTCACATGTCTCCGAGGTATACTTTCATTCTGCCACTATATTAACGCAATGTAATAATGTGATTGTTACATTAAGAATTCAATTATGATAATATTAAAAAATAAACAATAAGTGCGAACTAAACCTCTATTGTCATCTGATTAAGAGCTGTATATCTCCACCTCTCTTTCTGCACAAAGTCTGCATCCAGGAACCGTGAAACAAATGCCCAGAGTTTGTAAACGTCCTCGAAATTTGTCAGGAACCCTAGGGCAGCTGTGACAACTGAAATTCCTGGATAAAGTTTATCTCTCTTCCCATTTAAAACTGTTCCTCCTTCACTTGTTCTTGTCTCTAATATCTGCTCCCTCTCGTGTTCATACTTGCTTGAGAAAAAAATGTGGTGCAAAAATCCACAACTTAAAGAAATGTTATTTCGATCAGCAAGCTTCTGTACAATGGCAGGATCTATCTTTTCTCCTTTCCAGTCAAATACGTTGAATGCCACTGCTGGTCCTCGATCAAATTTTACCTTTGGTCCATAGATTCTGACTAGGGGATGCCCATTTTCTGAATGTGGATGTTGAAGACTCGTTAATGCATTTACCAACCAGTTGATGAGGTACCTTGCTCTGGTACTGATTGATATCAGGCCCAATGAATCTGCATGATCCAAGCCTCTATATTCAAGATATGAATACCCACTTCCACTGCTAGCAATGAATTGGGATTTGGAGGATTCAAATGATGCCACTGGTACCTCAATTTCTGGTGCTTTGTGTTTTACTGAAACCTCTTTGGTTTCTTGCAGTTCAGAAGTTTCCTCACTTGTCTGCTGCCTGGACAAAGGACCTGAGGAGGAGCCTTGCCAACTATCATCATCATGTAACTCTTGTTTCGCTTTTTCTTCAGTTTCTGTGTCGTCATTAGCTGACTCTGAAATTTGAGAAGGTCGCCTAGCTGGGACAAGCCTCACTAAGCCTGTACTAGTTGAATCCTTTATAACTGAAGAGCTGGATTTCTTCACAAATAGACAGCCAAAACCAGATGGGTTTTCACCAAAAACCTTGAAAAAAGAGCAGATAAGAAAATCTGGCTTAAAGAGGGATAGGCCCAGGGTCTCCATATCCTTGGGTCCTAAACCACAAGCATCAAGCAAGACATGCCATCCATTTTCCCGAGCCATGTTCATCCAGAGGTATGAATACCTAGCTCCCGTCATCCTTGATTGAAGTGGGAAAACAAATAGTCCCCTCCTATCCTTCCTTTTACGTCTTACCTTCTCTAGCAATTTCCCGGAATGTATTCTTAAACTCTTCCATGAGAATTCGGCTGACATGACCCGTGCTCCTCTGTTCTTGGAGCTTTCTATCATGATTTTCACTGCCTCGTTCTCATGGTCGTATACGGTGAGAAGGTTGTGATTTGATTGAAATGGATAAGAGTCTGCAAGAAGTTTGAATGCGGATGACTGGTTGGCAGTGAAAACCATCGTGTAATCATCTTCAGAGAGATTCATTAATGCCATAATTCTTTTCTGTATCTTGTATTCCAGTTCCGATTCTTGGCAACCATACTGTATTTGAGAATGTAAGCTTGCTGCCTTGTAGGAAATGCCGAAGAAGGGCGTTTCTAAACTTGAGGAATATTGCCGTGATGGCAGGGAAGGAGATGATGTTGAGGCAAATGTAGCTTCCCGAGAGTAACTTCGTTGCTGAGAGTATGAGAAGAGGCCATGGCCAATATAATCAAGACAAACATGGTTGGACAGGGAGAGATGGTAGTATTCTTGTTCTCGGATTTTGTCAGCCTGATCAGTCTGAGAATACAGTGGAAATGCTTTGGTGAAATAGGAGAATGATTCTTGCAATGAAGGGAAGGACTCATGATTGGTGAATTGAGAGTTTGGATATATCGATGACGCCATGGCAACTTCAAAAACATGGCGGGATGAAGCAGCAGTGGTTATGGATGTTGAACTCTGGGGCTCAGGAATCCCAAGAAAAGGCAATTGACATAAATTATGGAAGCAGGCTTGTGAGGCCTCTCCATTGCAAGGTGAATGCATCTCCCTTTCTCCTTCCCTTGTGTTCACACCAGGTTTATTGTTCGTGTTTTTCTCTCTCTATTAACTTCACATTTGATATTTTCCATTCAAAACAAATCATTGAGCATTTTCTGTTGTGTAGGTTGGAAAAGTCAGATAGTGGGTTTCCTAATCGTTGGGCAAGTCCACCCTGTCTTTCATTTTGCACGAAATTATCCTGGTTTTTCCTTACCACCAATTTGGTATCTAACTTCGTGTCCTACACTATCAGCTTGCTTTGATTTTAGACTTTTCAAGTGCGAAAAGGCTGTAATAGAGGACCTTTCGCACTCTCTGTGATTTAAGGCCCTGTCTACTTGAAAAAAAAAACCTCAGATGTCCAGTTCAACCTTGTCTTGCTCCTTTACCTCATCACATTGATCTCAAATTTATTTAATTTAATGCCCACTCCACCAACAAATGAAGTGGTTGTAATACTTATCGAATGGATAAAAAAGCTACATTTAGTTAACATTTGAAATACTTGGCTTGCAGTTGCGGAGATCCAAAACAAGCAGAAAGGGGCAGGGGAAACTATTGAAGTGGCCGGCATTATCTATCTAGGTTTCAGGTTTCTTCGGAATAATTATTAGTCTCCAACTTTTCTTATGATAGAGAAACACTAATACCCCTTCCCTTGTATTTTTATATGACATTTTCAACGCCTTGTCCTGTCATTTTCAATTTCGTAGTTTTTGCCCCACCAACACGAGGTCATTTCTCATAAAGTTATTCCAGAGGACCCCCCTAGCCACGTCTTCCGAGTCTAGAAGTTTTGGAAGTATATGGGAAGTCTCCCTTTCGATGCTGATGCATCAACTTGGCAAACCCGATCGCCCTCTTCGGGATTGCCATGGAGTAATTTGATATTCTGAGAAACGAAAGGGAGAGTTTTCATTCTTCAAACCTGAAGAGTAATGATGGTCATTTTCACCGGTGATTTAGCCTGTGATTGGCGTATTACAAGATTTGCGATTAAGGTGGCTGTTTACTCGGATAATACTTGATCGATTTTTGAGGAAATTCCGAGCTTCGGAGTTGGGACGATTCATTTCTTCTGGTTCGAATTTGTTAAACCAACTCGACCACTTACATCATTGATGGTAGTTCAAAAATCAACTCAAACCCCCCTAACTTCTTGTCTCAAGCTAATGCATGGAGCCCGAAGAGACAAGACAATTTGGCTGCTAGCCTTGTTTTCGGGGAACATCTCATTATCCGAAAAGTAATCTATCGTTGATTTGAGGTCCCTCTAGTTTCCTGAGTCATTATTTGTCCTCTAGGGGAGGAGGGAAAAGCTCATCTCACCATTAATTTGAAACGTATTTGCCACTCCTAAAATCAACAAGTTTTAAAATGAATAACATAAAATTGAATGAGCTCACAAATACAATTATATGGTAAGATTCATTTGTTCATGTGAGTTCATGCAGATTCTGTTAGTAGTCAAGCCTAAAGGGGCTGCATTTTCCAAGCAATGAGCTTGACGCACCAAGAGGGGGGAACAACAAAGAAAAGCAGCAACATTACCATCTACCTGAAAATCTAGTCAGAGCCATCGTACACTCGAGAAACCGAGAACATTACATGAATCTTCAAATAATCACGATAGATGTTCCATTTGAGAAGGAGACTGAGATTTAAGGGTCTGCGTCTATGGAGGTTCTTGTATCATGTAGTGTTGCGTGATCTCCAGGGTGCAATGAAATTAATACTGGAGGGGCTTGCACATGGTCTAAATTTGTGTCCAATATTTCAAACAAGTATGGCCTAGGCAAGATTCTCAAGTACCAGAGAGGCTTAGGATTGATTAAGCAATGGCGTTGCCTCAACGAAGGGATTTCCTTGTGCTGTATTAGTTAGATCAAAAGCTGTGATGAGATTTTTTTTTTCTTTTTAAGGAAAAAGACAGAGAAAAGAGAAGCAAGAAACGTAACTGAAAAGCCATTGAAGTTAAATGATTAGTCTTTACTTCCGGAGAAAAGATGATGTCTAAAGAGTCATAAAAGTCGCAGAGGAGTTATTATCTAAAAACAGAAAATAAAAACCTAATTTGTCAGAAGTGGGACTTGAACCCACGCCCTCTCACGAGGACCAGAACTTGAGTCTGGCGCCTTAGACCACTCGGCCATCCTGACACGGTCACTCAAACTTCGACGAAGTTTTATAAATAACTATTAAGAATAAAAAAATGGTTGAGATCGGGCTTTCAACCCAAGCCCTTTCGGACTAGAACCTTAGTCTGGGGCCTTACACCCATGTTACCTTTTAGTTTATTCTCGCAGGAAAAAGTTTGATATATTTCTGGATTTGGGCTTCGGCCGATGAATCCAAGGTAGGCCATGTATTTGGTTCTTCTTTTGTGAAAAGAGGGAGGGACTTCATGGAAAATTAAAGCTGAAAATCTGAGAACACTGCTTAAAGGTGCTTTGTGGGTACTGAAATTGAAGGTAGAAGATGCACAAACACCGTTGTGTGAAACTTTTTCACAGTTTAAACGAAGAATAATGAGAGCTACTTCTCTTGTTTTAATCCAATTGTATTTCCTTTAAATATAGTTTCATAAATCTACTCGTCATTTGAAGAGAAACAACGTTATTTTGGAAAACTCGGCTAAATGAGCCATGTCCTTGCACCTAATAGGTGCAATCGGAGCTTATTTAATGACTTGAGCTTCACAACGGAAAATTTAATGATATGTAATGAATGAATAATTAGAGATAACAATTAAGAGTATTTAATTTTATTTGTTTTTTTAAGGTTGATGCACATACAAATGAACTTGCAAGATTATTTTCATGGAATTTGGTATGCAAATCTCAGACAACAACAAGGTCTCCAAATGGGATTTATCCATCTTTTATATATATATATATATATATCCTAGTTTTCGTGGTTTTTCATTTTCTTTATACCACACCTATTTCATTAAAACATGAACTTTAGGTTACAAAACACAAATATATCATGAAATGATTTGATTTACTTTAGGCACAATAAATATAAAGGACAAATGACCACGCTGTTACAAGAATTTTAAGGAATCTTACTTTAAAATTTCCTTCTTTAACCTTTTTTGTTCGAGGTAGACATGTATCTTAAAATTTTTTCTAGTAAAATTAGAGCAATAACTCATCACTTGAACAAGATATGTTGCGCTATGCACTGAGGGTCTTGGATTCGAGTCCTTATGTGCACGTTTGTTACCTCCATGATGCCTTACATGCCTACTGGGTTTGCAGAGTGTTCAGTGAGCCGTGAGATTAGTCATAGTACGTGCAAACTGGTCCGAACACCCACATGAATAAAAAAGAAGAAGATATGTTGCGCTATATCATTACAATATAACCTACTTTTTGGACCATGAGATAAGAATTAAGAACTATGTTTCTATCCTTATCCCATGATCGATAATGAAATTAGTTTTTCAAGATTACAAGGGTTTAAAACCCAAGATGATGCCTTCCTCTTAAACCACACGAGAAGTTGGAAATAAAGACTAAAAAAGATTAAAACCAGCAATTATATAAAAAATAAAATAAAAAATAAACATATTAAAAAAAGAAAGGCTTCAATTATAAATGGAGAGGTGTTGGAGACCGAAGATGAGGATATATTGATTTAGGGTTTTGGTGGCTACATTTAGGTGTTAAAAAAATTTACAGAGAGAGTAAAAAGGAAAAAACTAGAGAATAAGGGTGGGTTATAGGCAGGGAAGATAAAAAAAGTATAGGGGTAGAGACTAGAGATGAAGGGTGACCTATAGATAAGTGGCGCGAAACTACTTTTATTATTGATTTAAATTTTGATTTTTTTTTTCATTTTACATGTCTTTTTATGGTCTTTTAGTGTTGGGTTAATCAGTTTAGTTGATAAATCTTTTTAGGGTTTTTGTAATAAGTTTTTCGGCTAATTTTTTTAGGCTCCTCTGATTTTTTGTTACTCAATTATTTTAAACACTCATATTAATATTGACCTCAAATGCCATACTCTCTAGCAAACCTTCATGGCATGGTGATGAAAATAAATTTAGCCAATAATGTTATTGGTAGGCCCCTTCTTTATAGTATCTATATAATGATCAATACCAAATACTTGGCTATAAAATCTCTCTATAAAAGAAGGTGTCTATAGTAAAAGAGGACCATACAACCTTCAAAAGATGCACCTTTCTTGCTTATGAAGTTTTATTAGTGGACCATAGATGGTCATTTAAGGAGAAAAATAAATACGCATTAAAGTTGTAGAGTATTTGAAAAAGTAAGTCTTTATAAATATGATACAAGCTCTATCACTAAGATTAAATCTATTTTGAATCCTGAGCAAGAGAAAATCATCCTAAAGCTCCTTTATATCTAAAAAATCTAAAAAGATAATTTTACCTTTAGCACCTCATATATGTTAGGAATTAACCTAAACACGAATGTGAATGTTAATGTTAATGTTAATCTTCCATTTTCTTATATCCATTAGAAGGAAAAAAAGAAGAAGAAGAAGAAGGATTGTCATAACTCATTTTTGAGTTTTTGTGCAAAAAGAAAAAAAATAAAAATAAAAATAAAATAAAAAATAAATAAAATAAAAAATATTATAAAAAAAATATAGAAGTGAAAAGAGGATACCAAAACGCCTAAAAAAAGTTAAAAATTGGTTGAGGAGGTTTAACAACACAAAGATTAAAATTTGAAGTATTTTTTTGACTTATGAGAGCCTTGTTGATAAAAAAAATTAATTTAATAAAGAAAAATTCAAAATCAGACATTTATGAACTTAATTAAATTTTATTGAAGGTTGAATTGAATTTATAAAGGGTATGATTGCAAGAAAAATTGATTTTGGAGTTAATATGAGCTTTAATTGGACGAAATTAAAATTATAGGGTTAAATTAAAATTTTTAAGAGTTAATTTGGTTAAATTAGGGGTTTAATTGCATAAATATTAAAGTTTGATTATCAATTAGAGACTTAATTGAAGAAACACAAACTCAAAGACCAAAATAAAAAAAAACATGTAAATAGAGGGGTTGCAATTAAACCAAATCAAAAGCCAAATTAAAGAAATTAAAAGTTTATTGATCAATTGAGGGTTAAATTATATAAATTCAAAACCAAGGATCAATTTGGAAAAGGTGGCCAACTTCAGGGTCGACAAATGAATTTGGTAAGGATGTAATTGAATTGATTTTTAAAATCAAAATTAAAATTAAGGACCCGATTGAACAAATCATAAATTGAGGAACAATGTGAACTCTAACATATTTTTATCGTCCTTTTCTTTTAAATAAAACGGAGTTGTTTCATGCACTGTTCATGCAAAAAAAAGAGGGAATGAAACAATGCCATTTTGAATAGAACTGTGAGTCTTCTTGTTCCCCTGGACACACAAGACAGGGGAAGAAAAATATTTTTTTTTTTGTTATTTTCACCGACTTTCTCCCTCTTTTTAGCTTCAAAAAGACATTGACCAAGAACCCCTACTTGCCCAAAACTTTCCATATGTCAGAGGGGTGGCAACACAGTGGCTGCCTTAATCCCTTTTTCCCATTTTCTTGCATATAAAAAAAGGGGAAGAAAAAGCAAAACATAAAGGAGAAGACAGAGAAAAGAGGGCAGAGAAGAGTGGAGAAAGAAGAGAAAAGAGAGGGGGAAGACAAAAAAAAAAGTAGAGAGAAGAATGAAAAAATAAAGGGGGGAGAGAGAGAAAGAGAAGAAAAGAAAAAAACAGAGTAGCATCCCCAACCATCGCGCACCATTATGCCATCAACCACTATTAACAACATTTTTGCCCTCGCCAAAAGCACTGCTTCAATGCTCCCCAGGTAACTTCCTACTACCCCGTGTGCTTCCCCTTTTACTTAGCTCGTGCCTGTATTTTGCATGCAAAAATATGAATAATTCATGTTCTATTGTAAAATACAACATGGGCTGGTTGCTAAGCTAATGCACAGTAACTAGTCCATGTAGTTGGGCCAAGTTCAGCCTAGCCTATACATTTGGGTTAGATCCGGCTCATTAAAAAAAATCAATTAAAAAAAATATTTTTCAATATTTGTAATTTTTTTATTTATTTTTTTAAATATCGGTCTGTATTTTTTTAATTCATGTTTAAAATATAAATCTGGTATTAAAATACCCAGTTTTCCTCAAAAATTTCAAAAATAAAAATATTAAAAAATATATTTTTATGCATACGGCCGAGTGCCTCAAAGTTAAAAAAATCATATTATGTTTTTATACATAAAAGAGCAATGTTTTAGTATGTATTTTGACTTTAATAACTATTTTATAAAAACATGAACCAAAATTATAAAAACAATAAAAATTTTATTTTTATTTGTCTTTTATTATTAGGGGTACGATATTACACATAATATGTATTCTAGATATTACTTCTTCTTTTTTTATGCTAGAATGGTTAGGTTTTACCCCATTAAGATAAAAACCTTCTTATTAAGGAGAACTTTTCTTGAATTTTAGTCAGACCAACAATTAAAAAACACAATATGATCTTAGATTTTATTAGACAATAAAACAATACAATGTAGCTTACCTTAGATAGAACATATTTAGGGTGTTAATAACTTTCCTTAACACATCAGTCTTTATACCCGATCTTTAAGACCAGTTAGAGTTCTTAGTAATCAAAATACTAGGTGATGACTCTCATTTCATTTTACTTATAAGAGATAAGAATTTTTTATCTCTCCATATTTGTTAGGTAGACCATTACTATTTTTCTTGAGGATGAACAATCACCGTGACACCGTACACATGCGACAAGGATAAAAGATGATATATTATATTTGAGGAAATAGATATATTGTTGAGAGTTGATTTCATTCGAGAAGTGATATACCCAACCAACTTAAAAATATGGTCAAGTGAAGAAAAATAATGGAAAATAATGCACACACACAAACAAACTTCACCAACTTTAATAAAACCTACCCCTAAATATAGTTTTATCTTATATAATATAAATAGACTAGTGGACTTCACAACTAGAATTGAATTTCTAAACTTATTGGATATGAACTTAGATTAGCACTAGATCTCTATACATACCAATTATAGGAAGAAGACATCATTCATCATGGATAAAAGAACATTTTATTATAATACCATGACCTTTGAACCAAAATATGATAGAGCTATATATTAGAGGATTGTGAGCAGGGTGTTTAGAAGCCAATTGTATAAGAATATAAAAGCCTATACAAATGATATGCTAATTAAAAGCATAACTTTGGAGTAACATCTCTAAAACATCTGAAAAGTCTTCTTATTTTTATCTCTTATTTTAATGAAGTTAAAACTTGTTAAGTGTGCTTTCATTGTAAATGAAGGATTCTTAGGGTTCATAATTGCTAATAAAGAATATAACTCATTCATAGTCAATAAATGATGTTTAAAGATTTATTAAAAGAGTGTCACATTTAACATAGTCATCTCCTACCTAAAGGAGTGTTGCTGACCACTCTTCAAAATATTAAAGAACATCTTCAATCTTGAGTGAACTTTAGAGCACTAACAAGCTTTAGAGGAGGTTAAAACATCACCTATTATCTTTAAAGGTCTCGTCATAACTTAAAAAAGCTAAAAATCTCTTTTTTTATTTAAGATTGGTAGAGTTAGATATAAGCACCATTTTAGTTCAAGTAAAAAAAAGATGTAAAAACATATATACTACATCAATAAGGCTCTTCATGATGTGGAGACAAGTGCTTAAAGATTAAAAAGATGACCCTTGCCTTGATAAGTGTTGCTAAAAAGCTAAAACTTTACTTCTAAATATATCAAGTTACTATTTTACTTGACATTCCCCTTAAATAAATGTTCTATAAACTAGATTTGTCATCCAGTCAAATAGGTCATTTAATTGAAAGAGTTTAGCCTTTAAAATTTTGGCTATAAAGTTTCATGCCTTAGCTAATTTTATTGTAGAGTGTTCTTTCACTAAATCATCGATGTCGAATAAAAAATATCACCTATACCCATGATAAGATTGGGCATATAAAATACATATATAGACGGGTCCTTTAACATCTATGTATATAGGGTTGGAATTGAGTTGATGATGTTGATAAATAAATTTTTGAGTATGAGCTCTATTTTGAGTTTTTTTTCTTCTAATAATACAATTAAATATGAGGTTTTATTTGTTGGTCTTAGCTTGATTAAGGCTCTAAATATATATCATCTTAAAGTTTATAGTGATTGTCAACTCATTGTTATCTAATATAAAAGTTGGTTTGACATTAAAAATCCATTTAACATTAAGTACCAAAAAATGATACCACCTCACTTTGCTTCCAAAAACAAAGATGGAAATATGATTTCCATTAGTAAGATCCTTTGATTAAAAAATTGGCAAGGTTATTTTATTATCAAAGCTAGACAATTCCAATGTCGTGGAGCTCCTACTAGATATTTGGATAAAAATACTCGAAAAGCTAAACATCGAACAAGAGAAAGAGCTCACATGTATTATTCAAACTTGCATTTACATGAGATTTAAAGACTAGAGTACACCACATATGCAATACCTTCTCATAGAAGAGTGTTCTATATATAAAAAAGAGATCATTTGTTTAATGAGACAAGAATTAGAATATTACCTCGTGCATGGTGATTAACTAGATACATCATTAACGGTTATTTCGGTTTGTAATAGTAGAAAATATTTTATTTTATATGTTCATTTAATTAAATATTATACATTCTTTCTTGCCAAACATATTTGAGATACAAAATGGAAAGATGTATTTTTCTACCACTAACAAGTTAAAGTAGCATCGTCAATAAAAGCCTTTTTTTTTTCTTCCCAATGTTCTATACTGTTTACTATTTATTTGCCAAATCTTCTTTTGCAAGTTTCTCCTTCAAAATATTGACTCCCATGTACCTGCATTAATAAATAAAAAGTTAACCAAAATCCCATCACATTAGCTCATCAGATATCCATTTTCAGTTTTAACTTCTCCCATAATATTTTTCCACAATTGAAAAGCAGTGAGTAGATTATGAAATATTCTTACATGGAAAGAAGCAAGAACAAGAAAGAACTTGGAAAAAATGAATATATGATTGATGTTTTGAATGAAGTGGAAATTGGTGCATTTAATGTAGATGATGAACTTAGCAACAAATTCAACACGGGTGACCATCCACATGGCATCACAGAAGCAAACATTACAATATGATAGGTAGCAAAATAAAGAGTTTTGAAATACTCTGTATTTATTGCTGGATTTTAACCTGACATGTTTTGTTTTCGATAAACAAGTAAAAAAGTGAAGTTCAAAAGCATGAATATCGAATCAGAAAAGGTGTCATTAATTTTGATGAAAAATAAATTCATCATGTTTTCTGTTTATTGTTTCGTAAACCTATGAAGGTATATTTATAATGATAAAGAAGAAACATTTTTCTTTTCTTTCCTGTTCTGGGAAAAATATATTGAAATCGGAACATAATTTTGGAGTTAGAAAAACAGACAAAGAAAAAGGAAGAATGCAAGTTAAAAAGGGGAGTAAAAATAATGAAATATTTTCTGTAATTTCTTTTTTACTTGAGCTAGGTTTATAAAAGAAATAATAACAAGAATATATAATAGAACTTACTTGACACCAACTACAAAATAAAATTAATATAGTTTTAAGATCCCATTTAATAATAAAATCTGAATAATAGGTTAGAAACCTTGACTCAAATCAATCTAAATCAACAAAAAAAAATGTTAATGATTGAGTTTTCATCATATTAAGTTTGGATCAATATTAATTTTTAACTAAATTAGTTTTATATTTATTTTTTATTTTTTTAACTTGGATTGGCTCACTAGCTGGTATAAATTTTAAAACAATAAAAATTAAAAAGTTTTATGAGAATAAAGATTTAAAATCAAGTAACGGAAAAACACCTCCAAAAAGGGACCATTTTAAGGGGACATGGAGAGTAGTAATAAAAGTCAAAATCAACAAGTAAATAATGAGGGTTAGAGAGATTAGTTTTCTGGAATTAAATTGCTTACCTTCCAAGCATCATGACAGTGGCCTGAGGGTTAGTCCCAGGAGTGAAATTGAAGGTGGACCCATCAATAACCCTTAGCGCGTCCACACCCATAACCTTGTAATCATGGTCAACAACACTCCCAACTTGGCAACCTCCATGATAATGCCATATGGTCATGACTGTGTCCTTGCAGAAATCTTCTAGTGACTGTGAGGAATTGTAATGTCTAGGCAACAGATTTACCGGGGCACTTGCTGTCATGTTTAGCAGCTGTGGCACTGACAAATAATCAAACCTGAACTTAGAGAAAGGCTTCGAATTGATCACTTTCTCGATAGTTGAAATGCCCTCCACACATCTTTGCAAATCCTGGGGTTCTTTGAAGTAGTTGAAGGTAACTGATGGATTGTCGTCAGGGTGGCGTGTTCTTAGCTCCAAATGACCGGTGGAAATTGGACCCATAATTTTTTCAAGAATGAATCCACCCTGGAAAGCTTGTTGGTCCAAGTTGTTCATTAGCTCAATAGCCTTGGCTAGGGCTTCTGGGGTCCTTTGTTTTGGTGGCACTGTTGAGAGCTGGCCAATCTGCACATGTCAACAAAACTTGCACCGCCAAATTAATTTCTTGCTCGAATGCCAAATGGTAAAGTGTGAAGCTTTTAGGCTTGAAGGTTATAAGAAATTATTGATGGGCCCACTGGGCCCAGAGGTACTATGATGGACCCAGCAAGGTAAGAATTCTAATCAAATTCCTGTGATGTAGCAGCCCAATAAAAAAACCTTAAAAAATTGCAGATAGGTCTACCTTAGGAGAGAACATCCCGTAGTCTCTTTGAGGAGAACCACCAAAATTTTCACCGCTTGCAGCTTCAATGTAGCTACCGTATTGAGTGATGCCAACAACTTCAATAAGTGAAACCTCAACTGGGAGAGGAGAAGGGACGAAAATGGCATTCATGGGGTTATCAGACATGAGTTGGCCAACCATGGGCTGATCCAGCACAACTGTGATATTGTGGGCCCGAAGTTGCTGAGCAGGGCCCACTCCGCTCAACATCAAGAGCTGTGGGCTTCCTAGGGCACCAGATGATATGATAATTTCGTTTCCTAACCCTCTCTTTAGGTAGGCTCTGTGCTTTGCCCCTGATGCATCTCTGTATACCACTCCATGAGCCACTGGTTTTGGTCCTGCTGTTCAATTACAAAAATAAATAAATTGTGGCCACTAGTAGCGGCAGAGAAAGAGACAACAAAAAAAAATGCCTCGAGAAAATGAAAATCATATACCTTTTGTTGCAAACAAGATCTTGAATACGGTGGCGTGCAAAAGGACGGTAAGCCCACCAGGATTGGCGTACTCCAATAAATCAGCAGCAGTATGTCGATTCCCATCTCGATCAAATATTGTTCCACCAACTTTAGTCCCCTTAATATGATCGTATGTGAATCCATTGTTTGGCAGCACTCCGGCCTCTAGCAGCCCATCCCTCACAGAAGATTGCCATGCCCCCATTTGCGGCTCGAACGCCACTCTCCGCTCCACCCATTGGTACGACTCATTCGCCAACCGACCGTCCCACCCTGCAGCTCTGCACCATCTTAAACTAATTAACTACTCGATTAAAGACTTGCAGCCACGTTAATTTGTTAAACAGATCAGCTGCTAAACACGTACGTATACTAGTTTGAGGAACATATGTAACTTGAGATTGTTTTTTTTTTTATTACAATAATTCTCATGGTAAGTTTTAATATGATGTACCTTATATATTCCAGAGAGGCGCGGGTATAGAATCCAGCATTTAGGCAGCTCCCACCGCCTAGTACGCGGGCACGAGCATTTATCACGCCATCTTCAGAAATGAAACGTTGAGAGGGGGAGGTAGGAGAGAGATCGGACAGCGCAGCGCCAAATTTTGCTAGGTTGGTAATGTTAGGATTGCCATAGGGTGAGCCACCGCGTTCTAGGAGCAAAACGCTAGCGTTTTGTGAGAGCGTGGCAGCTAATGGACAGCCAGCGGTTCCACCACCCACAATTATGTAGTCGTAGTATGATATTGTTGGAGCCGAAGTTGCATTGAGCATGAAAGAGTAATATGGAGCTGGGCCAAAGAGAGTTTAATAAATTACTACTAGTTTTAAGTAATTAGTGCTATGATTAAATTAATTAAGGTTGTTAATATGCTTAATTTGTGGTTGTCAGTAAAACCTAAACTTAAAACTGAATATTTGCTGGATGTGCATAAATTAGGTCAACTATATACGTGACAATATTAATGTACGTACATCGATTCGGATGAGAGTCCACATCATGTCAAGCATGTATAAACATAAATACCTTAAGAAAAATCCAAACTATAAAAACGGTGTTAATGAGGCACAGCTACTGCACATAAATGGACCAATATGATGGTTCATGGACAGAAAAAAAATAAAATTTAATAATCATATAGTTGTTGAAGTTACTGTGGTTAGGTTAGGTTTCCTGTTTATAAGTTATATATTAAAGCTGGTCTAGGACCATATTCAAGTTATTCAGAAAACAAAACTGGAGACAATTAAATTAAAAAAATAATTAAAAAAACTAAATTATATAAATTAAAATATTTTAAAAATGGATAGACTTAACTTTATAAGTTTAAAACTGAAAAAACCAAATCAAATTCAAATTGAAAAAATCAAATCAAACTAGAAAAAAATCAAGTCAAACCAGAAAAAACCAAGCAAACTATAAAAACACAATCAAATAAAAAATTATTTTTTTATTTTAAAAAATAAAAATAAAAATTATCAATTTGAACCAATTTTAGTTTATTTTAATTTTTTGATAAAAATCAAACTAAATAAAAAATGAACACCCTTTGAATCTTAGAACTCGTGCGTGTGTATCCGGACTGCATATGGTAATGGGCTAGTGTAGCCACCGTATTGCAGCTGAAGCCCTTGCGTCCTCCTTCCAGCGAGCTGCTGAAGTTATCCTTTGGATTCTAGATCACACATGCATGTTATGTCATGGCATAAAAAGAAACAAGCTAGGAAAGCATGCACTCTTGAAATGGAATTTCTTGGATAAACTATCAACTACGAGCAGTTAATTGAAGAAAAAGAAAGAAAGTTGGAACTTTATATCAAATGGTATTATGCTCCTGCATCATTAACATGCCATGCACACTGTTGGTTCCAATATAGTAATTAAGAGAAAAAAGATAACCACAAATTCANTATATATATATATATATATATTCATACCTCTATCGCAGGCGCAAAGGCCATGAAAGAAGACAATTCCTATAAAACAAGCACCAAAGAATCTGCACCATCCAAGAGCCATATTCTTTGGATAAACAGGCGCTCAAATGATGGTTAATTTGTTGTCCGAAAACAAGCCAGCGGATGTTGTTCTTATATAACTTCAGAAAATCAACAATTTTGACGGCAATAAATTATGTGGGCACAAAGATTTCTTGCAAATTTTGTCGGCTATTAAAAAACTCAGTTTGACAATGGTTAGGCAAACTGTACCCCAGGATTCAAGAAATGGAGAAAATGTGACTCTACTGCTACACAAGGGCTTTGCTAAGGCTAGCTAGCTAAGTTTACTGTACAAATGCATTACCTTCTCTATATGGAAACTGGCAGCCCAATTAATTGGCTTATTTTGATTTATCCACATGAGAGACAGAGAAATGGTTCATCGATTTCCTTTAGAATGATTAATGCTCCTACCAACAAGTGTTATTAAATCCGACCCTACTCGTATCATCAACGCAAGACATGTCTTCTCACCTCTTGATTAAAACAAAAATCAAATCAAAATCAAATTGTTTTAAACCGATCAACCTGACAAATCAGTTCGCAACATAAACATTTTGGTAAGAGCTTGGTTTCATTTCATTTTTTTTAATTCTTCATAAAAACAATTGTAACAATTTTTTAATATTAAAATAACGCTATTTTAGAATGATCTCAACTAACTCTCCTAGCTCATCGGATCAGCCTTGAGTTTATTAGCTTTAAAACTAGCTCAAATGACCTTGATTATTTTAGCAGTGGGGTGTAGCTAATTGCAAATGCCTTCTTTTCGGGAAATTATCGATATGCATGAATTCCACTTGGATTTTATACCAAGTGATCAGATAATAGCAACTGATTGAACGATTTTAGCAAGTTGGTGGCACCAAGATTCAGCACAAGCTATAGATCTTTGAACATTGTCACCATTTCTCATGACTTTCAAGTTATTAATTAATGATCCATGCGTAGGTTAGCAATCGGTTCATGCATAATGACTAAGTAGTAGTACGTAATTGCCGGCTATTAATAATAAGGTTGTAAGATCAGATATAGAAATTAAGAAGGATCACTTCGTGAGGTTGGGAAGGGGAGATTTTAATGAAATCTAACTACTAGTAGTTGTGTGGAGTTGTTGGGGTGCCGTTTCGATCACTTAGTGCCGTTTCATTGTGATCTGAAAACATGGAATCTCAATTTACACCATGCGTGCATGTCCCCACCATTCTCTTGTATTCTCTTCTCATTGATCATTTTCGTTGGCAGCTGGCAACCTTGGAGTGTACTTATCACGGGACTTATTGCTAATTTAGAATGAGTCTTATTGCTAATTTAGAATGAGTTTGTAAAGTAGTTAGAGTTATTTTTTAAAATATTTTTTATTTTAAAAAATATATTATTAATTTTTTATTTTAAAAATATTTTTTGAGATCAATATATCAAAATAATTTAAAAATATCAAAAATATATTAATTTAAAATAAAAAATTTAAATTTTTTCAAAAATATTTTTAAAATACAATGCCAAACACACCTAATTAATTCGTTTGCCTTACTTCTTCTCTTTTTTCTTTTTTTTTTATATAGAATTAAAAAAAAATTAAATAATCCAAATTATAGTAGTGAAATTATCATTAAATAATTGAATTTACAATAAAAGGTAATATAATCTTTTTTATATAACTAATTAGTTATTTTTAGACTAAGTAGTGGTAGGATGGTCTTTCTATATTTTTTTCAACACAATGAAATAATTCAATTACCTTTAAAATATATTTTTTTCAACGTAATGAAATAATTCAATTACCTTTAAAAGTATAAATTAATTAATTAAACTAACATGTTGAGGTTTAATTTTGCTCCTGGTGACTAGTTGTACTTGGTTGATAAAATATTGAAAGTTTGGCGGGGCAGATGTGCTCATTATGGCAGAAGATATGTCACGTGTTTTATTTTAAAAATTTCTTGATTATCTGTTATTGATGGTGATTAAGAATGTTAAAAATCAGTATTGAAAGAATAATTGATAGGTTTTCTTTATTAGTTTCCCACAAATATGTCAACGATGAGGCTAGAAAATCCTTAGTAAAAAGATTGAGGGTATTTTCATGGGCTAATAAAACTAGACTAGAAGGACTTTGTAGGCTTAACAACTCTTGCAAGAAAAACACTTTAAAGGTTAAATTAGTATAATATTTATACAGGTGACAAGGAGAATGAGTATTTTTTTGGATTATATATTTTTTAAATTTTATATTAGATTTGTATTCTTTGAAGGGACGAGCACTAATCTTTTTTTTTTAATGTTCCTTGAGAAAGGAGTTTATATAAACTTAAAAAATATATAAAAAAATCAATATAAATATCTTATAAACATCAAAGATATTTATAAAAATATTTAGAAGGTATGTACATAGTATAAAATACAATAGTTCTTTTCATGCATTATCACTCATCGTATCTCATCCTCAAGAATACAACAAAATGTAGCATGTTTAATTTTAGTGCATGTATTTACGGCACTTTTAAGTGATTCGAGACTTGTAATTGATGTAATTAACTGTTGTTTACCTAAAGGTGAACATCTTGAAAATATTTTTTTTTCTCAGATTTTTCGAGAGAACTTGAGACAAGATCCTGGGAAAATGAACTTGAGACAAGACAGGAAGGGGCATGAATTCGTGATTTCGTATTAACTTCCCAACTGTTTTTTCGTACATAATTAGCAATTGGTTAGTCCACTTTAGGTTTCTAGAGTTTTTCAATCCGTAAAAGTTTTTTCCTGGATGTCATATGAATTTGCTCTTATGGTATCAACTTTGGTTCAATTTTGAAGGAGAAGTCCAGAAGTAATTCTAGGAAGGGATGAATCTTAAATTAGCAAAATTTACCTCATGATATTTTAAGCGTTTCACGAAATCCCTCCTTTTCTTCTTTTTTTATCCTTCTCTCCTGTTATGTAAAGATTAATTTTGATTCGTGGTTAGAATTTCCTAAAATATATATAAAAACATTTAGAAGCACAAAATTAAAAAGGAAAATGGTGAAGCACGTGTGAGCTTTATTACGGGCTTGATGTCCAGGCTTGGTTACAAGCTTGATCATTTCTATATAAAAAAAAAAATTGCTCGTAGAATAAAGAATTCTTTAATATTTAAGTTAACGGGTGAATGAAAATAATAGCGTGCAGGGAAATTGAAAATATTTATCTGATTTGTGTCTGTTTACTGACTTGATTATTACTGACTTGATTAATATTGACATCTCCCTGCGGGTAAGCTGGCCCAAACACTCTACGTTAATTAAAAAAAATATTGGCATCTCCCACCAGTCGTCATGCCTACTTTCAATTGGTGAAGAAATGGATGATTATCGACTAAAAACAATTGCTGGTCAAGAAAAAAGGTGCATGATTGCATAAAATATAATGCATGCTTACACAGCAACCATTAGTTAAAAATATGGTGTCAACTCTACAAGAAACCAAAAAAAAAAAAAACTGAGTACGTGGACAATGCACAACGCCTCGTGTGTCAACTGTCAATAGTAAAAGGATTTCATGGTATTAAGTCAGGCCAAATATTTTTTCGAGGTTAAAACAAGGGGAATAAAAAAAGAAGGGGCAGTCCATTTGGGGAAGTGTTGATCTCTCTCTTTTTAAACGTGCACCATCAGAGAACGAGTCCATGTAATTTATTTATTTTTAATTCTACCAGATTTTGCAGTTTAAATTTTGAAAAGAAAACGGAAAATACTTGAAACAAGAAAAATAGAACTCACGTCAGCTCTCTTTGTTACTTTGACAATTTGTTGTCCTCAGGGGAAGCTTGAAATTCCTACAAACTGCATTCGTTCCCTGCTTAGGCTCACAGAACGGGTAAAACACAGTTCAAAACGGAAAAATAAGATAAAACAACGACAACAAGAATTTCAGCAGAAATAATTATATGAAATCGCAATTTAAAGCCTGTATAGCAGATGCATAAAACTTTTATTAAAATGGAACTAAAAATGTGAATCAATGAGCTACTTTCTTACAATTTATAGAACTGACATCAAATACAAATATTAACAAAAAGAAAGGAAATAAAAATTTGAGTTTGAAGGACTAGGGTTCTGAACAGAGCAGTGATTTACTACAAAATATGGATCAATAGAGGGAGTTGTAAGTGAAGCAGGTGGAAACAATGGAGGCTATGCAAATCACCAGTGAAGGAAGAAGCGTGGCATTTAAGAGCTTACTCTCGCCCAAGTACCCAGCCAGCGTAATTGTGCCATCTGCAACTACACGGGCTAATGTCCCAGCTTCTGTTGAGAGGAGTCCACCGTTATAGGTTCCGCGGGAAAGCCTGGATGACATGACTCGAGAGAGCAGTGACAGGTTGACGCCTGGATGAAAAGAAAAATCCACAGAACTCAGTTATATTTAACATGCAGACCTTAATTGCTTTTTCTCTGCAATATAGCAATTCAATCCTAGGTCTTCTTTAAAGCCAATTTCGTCTCTTTAAGCATACCATTTATGCGTTAGCCTTCAAGTCTCGTCATATTTTACTGTCATCCACAATGGTTAATGGCTAAGACTGTAATGTCTTGAACAAAAGGGTACCCCCACTGTGATGCATTAACCACTTCGGTGAGGGGAATAGTTAATGTCACTCACTGTTTATTGCAATTCCACAGGTTATTTTTTAACTCCTTTTCTTCTGATTTTTTTTTTTTAACGATTTCTTCTGATTAGAGGCCTTAATTATCTGATTGCAGTAAGGAGGAGGGGAGCGAGGTAAATCTTTTTAAAATGCGAGGAATGCCCAGGATGAGCTTATTTAGAGCTGTAACCCGACCCCCATCTTTTATGTAATTATATTTTCCATTTGTGGAGGAGACCACTGCTCCCCTCCAAATCCCTCCCTTCTTTACGTTCATTATTACGAGTAAAACATTAGAATTGAATAGTTCCTCACCTTCAAGTACTTCTGCAGAAACAAACAAGATGAGTCCAGAACAGACATACTGTGGCACAGTGTATGGGCTTATTATATGGAAGCTCAGCAGTATTCCTACGCAAACCATAATTTCTGATGCTAATAAAATTTGCCTGCAATCGGATCAACAATGAAGAACTGCATCAGTAGGCTATGACAAGCAACTCCAGAGCTCTGACAAGTAAAGATATAAAACAACAGAATTCTATTTGATTCAAAAGCATGCTTCCTGTGTGAAGACTTACCTATCTTCAAACATGTTACTAATGTAACTTCCAACAACCATGTTCACTGGAAGGACCGTTAGCCCTAGGCACGCAAGAAAAATGGCCACCGAGCTTGTTGACCAATTGAAGTAGTATGTGGTAATGACACTAGATTCTGAGAGTAAAACCTCCATTGCATATTTGAGCATGAAATATATTAACAGCTGAACCTGATGACATTAAAGAACTTAAGTGGACAGTAGCAGATATGTTGTGCTGAGAAGCAGGAATAAATCCAAATCAGGAAAGTGATGCGGCACAACAATGAATTGAAGAGGATAAAGAGAATAGAAGGAGAATACGAGAAAAGATGAAGCCAAGGAAGAGAAATGCATGTCTGCAATTTCAATAATCAATCATCAAAAAGTATCAATCCTGTAGAAAAATATACTTACATGGTATAATGCAAACTCTAATCAAAATATTACCAACAATTGAGCTAAGATGAAGTCTAAAATAGGATAAATCAAGTTCAATAATGAAACTAAATTAAAGTCCACTAAACACACACAGGCATACTCAATCTCCCAGTTAAAAAGTGATGGGTTTGGCTATCATTTGTTGTCTTCGACCAAACATATTTGTGATATGTGACCCGGTGCCGGTGCCCTCACCACCTCTTCTATTATTAGAGAAACTCAACCTCTTCAAATGGGGCTCTTAGTGGCTTTGATAGAACTCTCATGAACCAGGATCAATTTGTTAAAATGTATTTCTAGTGATCCAAGTACAATTAGAATCATGTCACCCTACCCAGCAAACTAAGAATTGTTGAAAATCATTGTCCATGATAAAAATAGATGGTTCATAAAAACCAGCATTAATTAGTTCCTTTTATGCTAATGAAAAAGGTAATGGGATAGGAGTCTCAAGAGGGACATTAGAAATGAATTGAGTAAAAAAGTCTTAATATGGGATAAATTGTTGTCTCTTAGATGTAACTATCCTTAATATTAAATTAAAAATGGAGCTAATATCAAATTTTGTCGATAGATCAGTTACATAAGCATTCAATCCAACCCTTTATAACACTTTGAATGGTCCAACATTATGTTCTTGCAATTTTTGATTCTTTGTAAAAGTATATCATTTAGGTCTAATCTGTATCATAACATAATCTCCATTATTAAATCTATTATGATGTTTATGTAAATCAACTTGAAGTTTTTATTAGACATTACTTGCTTTAATTTGTTTTGTGATCTCAATATGTAAATAAACTATGTAAAAATCTCAACTAGCTTGAACACCCCATCGTGAGGACATGGAAAGGTTTATAAGCTTCCTAGCTTTGTAACCATAAACAACAAATGGGCTCATGCTTATAAACCTATTAACCATGCTATTATAAACAAATTAGACCACGGGAATAATTAAGTCCTAGCTTTTATTATGAACATGTGTTTATAAAGCTATTAACCAGGCTATTGTAAACAAACTAGACAAGAGGACTAATTAAGTCCCAGCTTTTATTATGAACATGTGCTTATAAACCTATTAACGAGGCTATTGTAAACAAACTAAACAAGAGGAATACTTAAGTCCTAACTTTTATTGCGGACATGTGCTTATAAACCTATTAACCAAGCTATTGTAGATAAACTAGATAATAGGAATAATTAAGTCCCAACTTGTATTATGGTCCACCAAACATCTCAAAAGGTTGTCTAGTTTTGATTGACCACCTCAATTTGGCCATTTGTTTAGGGTGGTAGGCACTGGTAAATTTAACTTGTTACTAACTATATGTCAAAGGATCTTCCAAAAGTAACTCATAAATCATGAGTCTTTATCTAAGATTATAGTTTTGAGAAGGTCATACAACTTGATGATCTCATCAAAATAGAGTTTAACAATTATATAGGCAAGTGTGATCTTGGTATAAGGAATGAAGTGAACCATCTTGGAAAAACAATCAATAACCACAAATATGAAATCATCATTGTTTAAGGTATGTGGAAGCTCAAGCACAAAATCTATATTTACCTCTTCAAATGGTTCCTTTTAAGAGTTTACTAGGACTTTCTTTCAACTAAAACATAATATATCCTTTCTAAACCTCCTCCTTAAACTCCTTTGAACTTGTCACATAAAGTCTCTCTCTCGCATCCCTCATTTTCCTACTCTTATCATTAGGCTTTGGATGGTAATAGAATGAACTAGATCTTTCTACTCTTAAAAGTGAAAGAACATAAATTTGACCAACCTAAAAGATGACATCCAAGTCATATAGTCATGGCTTATAAAAAATAATATGTCTTGGATCCATTGAAATCACATCATAATAGATCTCATCATGGTAGTCTATGAATTTAATAAGGCACAAACATGTCTCCTTGATCGTTATGGAAGTGTTATTAACCCATGACACACTTTATAGCTTAGAATAGGGAACAAACTTTAGTGTAGGCAAGCTACAATATTAGAAAATACTATATTGATGCATCTTTCACTATCTATGATGATATTGCAATTTTTATCCCAACACTTAAATGTAGGTGTGAAAAATAATAGTCTTTCTCTAATTTCAGTTCCCTTAGATTGTGTTAATGGCACATTAGATTGTGTTGCTTAATCTTAAGGAATAAATCAGACACAACCTAATAAATTGAGACCATCATCATTCTACTTGTCTACGTCATGAAAATCCTTAGATCAAGTTCATACATTTGATCACCGTAATCTTTCTTCACCAATATTTTTTGTTCCTTGATGATTAAGACCTTCTAGGTACAATCAGTTACTTCATTGAGCACTCTTATGCTCGTCTTCATTAAAAGGTTGGGTCCTATTAGGATTCCATGTGGGGTGGAGCACCTAACAAGAAACCATTGTTATCAAACCAAAACCTAAAAAGGGTGTTGCAATAGCCATGACATCTCATTTTCTTATTCTTTATAACGGATTCAACTCTTTCATAAATGTTAGTCATCTACGCTTACATAATTTGTAGTTACTCCTGAATAGTTCTAAAGCCATCAATTAGAGTCATGTCTATGGTAGATGTAGACTCTAGGTTGGATACTAGACAACCAATACACAATTACTTACAAAACTAGTTTAAAGATGCAATTGAGATCAGAACAATTCTTCCTAGTTTTACTAGTGAGGACAACAAACGTAAGATATTGTTTACACACTCGTATGATCATAGATGATGGAAAATAACCCAAACTATTGAAAGATTGAGTTTTATTTTATGTTTTGGATTAATTTATTTGAATTTTTCATTGATATTTATTAATTAGGCTTTATTTTTTGGGCTTGATATAATTATTATTAGGTATTTTATTTAGTGACCTATAAGCCCAATTACTTATTTCCAGTTAGGGTTTTAGTATTGTATCCTACTTTTTTACTTTTTTAAATGTTGAGTGATTTACCAACCAATATACTTAAGGTGAAGATGAACCCACTTGAATCATAAAATTTGGACTGTTTGTTATTTTTGATGTTGGTGTAGCGGGCTGTTCCATCTTCCGTTGCTTCTATTGCTAGTACTGATGGTGTTGCTGTCTTTGATTCCACTGCTGCTGATAGTGTTTCTGCGCTGCTGGTGTGCTGTTTCTGTTTCCACCACCACTGCCACTGTTTCTGGTGGTGGTGGTGCTTCTGTTGTGGTTTGCGGGCAGTGCTAGAGGCTGTTTTTCTGCTGGACAGTGTGGCGTGTTTGGGTCTGTTTAGGAGCAGTTGAAGGTGGTTGTTTTGGGCAGTTATGGGGCTGTTGGGGCTGCTGTGGGTGGTTGGATCATTCGATTGTTAGAAACAACCAAAACCTGCTCTAATACCAATGTTGATACGGGACAACAATGAAGAAGCTGAAGAAAAGAGAGGAGAAAGGTTTTTCTACAGTCTCTTTAATCAATCGTCAACAAGTATCAATCCCATTGAAAACACACTTAAATAGTCTAATGCAAATCCTAATCAAAACATTGCTAGCAGCCCCCTAAAATAAAATGAAGTCCAAAATAGGATAAAACTTAGTCCAATAATAAAACCCATGAAAAGTATAATAAAATAGACTCAGATAATACTCAATCTCCCAACTGACGAGTGACAAGATGGGCTATCCACCATAGTCTCTAACCATACACATGTGATCTGTGGTGTAGGTTTGGTGTTTCCACAATGAAGCCTGTTAGATAACGACCAATATGTTGAAGTGAAGTTCCATTCCACAAGCTGACTACAAAGTCAGTCGTGCATAAATCTCAGCATAAAGTGCTATATTATCTGATTAGGGGAAAATCGTGATGCATTGGGGATAGAAGGCTGGTAAAGCCAACAAAGAGAATGACCGGAACCTTAGGCATGAATTCCTAGAGTACTTACTAGGCCAAGCAGCCACCTAAGACTCAAAACTTGTCATGAAGCCATACTTTTGTCTCCAACAAGCTTTCTGCTGGTCCTAACCAGTGGTTTTCAGAGAAAACAGCCTTCACAAAACAATAACATCATACCATTGGGAGACATCGCTGGTGACAGAGATGAAATTTTTGCACACCATCACTTCCAGCATAGTTCTAACAAATTATAATTTGTTCCCCTGCCATATAGTTTCACAAACTAACATCCACACCCACACCTAATGCAATCACTCATGAACTAGATTCCTCCAAAGAACCTGATGAAACTATTGAAAGTTTAGAAATTCATATGATATTGCCATACCTTTACAGAGGGTGTAAGTAGCCTATATGCTGATCCAATTGATGTAGCTGGTCCCCGAGCCTCCTCTGGAGCTTCATCACTGCCATCAAATTCTCCATCACCCTCTTCAGTCACTCGCTTGTCGTCTGAACTCAATAGCAATGGTTGTTTAAGACCTTTCTCAAGAACATCATTTTCTACTGGTTCTGTCATTCACAAGAATCAAAATCTGGATCATACATTTTTACACATTGGTGGATATGTTCTGATAATATTTGAATTAAATAATGAATGCAGGGGAATGCAGCATTGGCTAGGTTCAACTGGAAAATTCCAGTCATGACTCCTAAATCTCACTAACCTCAACTCATGCATTAAGTACAAGCAGTTCTCTCCTAGCTACAGTTCTACAAGTCTAGCTTTAGCCCAAAACTTAGCAAGTTTGGCAACCCAGCATTTCAATTGTTGGGTGACAAATCAAGCGTGTGGTAATAGTCATTAAGCCTTAAACAACATGTTGATTTACTTAGTGGATAGAAGTGCAGCAAGTATTGACCATGTGCAATAGTAACATACCAACTCCAAATGTCCAGTAAACTCATTGCATGGATAAACGATGTCTAAACTGTTTGAAATAAGTTGAATCATTGGTTTAAATTCTAAGATGCTTTCATCCAACCAAAAACAAGACATGCTTAATAGCTGAATCATTGGTTAAGAGTTAAACATGCTTTCATCAAACCAAAAACAAGATATGCTTCATGCAGTTTCATTTGCAGTCTATCAGAATTTTCTATCCATACAACATAAAGAATAAGAAAATAACTGGAAGTGGCAATCACAATGTGAAACAAGCAGCTTTGATTCCCTCTTATAAATGTTCAAAGATATGAATCAGTATGATTACAGGTTGATAAGGTAAATGAGTATATGTGCAAGATCAAACTAAATGCAGTGTGAGAGAAGTTAATATACCAGCAGTGGATTCCTGCACTGCACTGCTCTCTTCAGTCACATGAGAAGGTTCTTTAAATGAGATCCACAGCCACACTAGATATATAAGCCAGGCCAGAGACATAACCCAGCCTGGCAAAGTGTCTTGATTGAATGTCAGCTTGTAAAGTTTAAAGTTAGTTTGTAGTAAGCCAGCAAGAGCAGGACCACAAGCCATTCCAAGAGCACTGGCACTAACAAAACCTGCTGATGCCTGCATGCGTATTTTAAGTGGTACACAATCACTGATGTAGCGCCGGTTAACAGCTCTGGCAGAACCCAATCTACAACATAAAGAGTATGGTTAGGTCAACCTGAATAATTAATACTTCAAATTTAATGAAATTTTCACCATGTAGCTATGAATCTATGAAGGAGCTCTAATCATATGGTTATTCTCTTACACTGAACTTTAGGAAGTTCCTATGCATCTATGTGTGAGTTTCGAGTGTGTGAGTGAGTGAGTGAGTGTGTAAAGAGCGCTTCATGTCATACAACAAAAGATTTGGTTACTCGAGTCTATCATAATCCAGAACTCAACACTATGTTTGGTGATGATCATTCAAGTCAGTATAAAATTCATGATGATGCCAAATTACTCAAAATGTATCTTATTGTCTCTGCAGATGACTACGCTGCAAACCACCTAGTGAAATTATTCTCATCATGTAATCAGACATTAAAAGACAAGGAAAAGGACGAAGATTACTTACCCACAGAAAACACGGCCAAGTAAGAGAACAGCTATCGAATTAAAGTCATATGCCAATGCATACATGGCATTTCCGATGAAAAGAACAATGCTGCTGAATACAAGAGGTCTGAAGTATGACTTATTTGACCAAGCACTAAAATATACTGAAGAAAACACCTGTGCAACAGCCATTGATCCAATCACAATACCACAAACTGTTGCTGCAGCTCCAAGGCTCATGGAGTAGTCATCTGCTGTAGGTACAATAATATATGTATTGACCATATAAAGAAATGTGTTGACTAAGTTTAAGAGAAGTGATATAAAATTGTATTTTTGATCATCAACAGGTTCCTCAAAAGTCGGTAGCTCTTCTTGCATAATGAGTGCATGTTGTGCCAAGAAGTTGAGGAAGTTTGTTGAGTGGGTTAGCCTGTCAACTGCTGCTTTCATTGAATCAACAATAGGATCCTGGATATTAACACCAGCAAACATCATGGTGAATTGGTCAGTACAAAACTTATGGCCGCTGCAACACCAAAATATAAAGCTTCAACATGATTTGATGGAACTTTCAAAAAGGAAATGGATTATGGAAACCAAAGGAAACCTGGAAGGGAAGAGCAGTCTGATCATAAATTGATAAGTAGCTTCCCTGATGTTCCTGAAGTTCATGCAGATTGCGTGATATGGCTCCAACAACAGCTCCTAGACCCTGCAATTTTATTGATATTCAGTAGAAACTCATTAACTCAAAATCTATGGTTCTATTTCTGGAGATGAAAGAATATCAACGGGAAAGGTCCAACTAGAAAGTTTTTCAAGCATCAGAATAAGAAGAAAAATAGTGAATGCCACTGACTTAGGCATATTACCACGTGCTTGAACACTTGCTGCAGCTGAGAGTAGGGATGATTGGCACGGGTTTTGACATAGTAATCAGTGAATCTATATCCAAACCGTTTATCAACCTTCTTCAGTATCTTACGCAGACCAATGGCATTTATCTCAATAAAAAAGAGAAGCTTTAAAAGATCTCGTCCCACTTCTCTATAAGCTTCTCGTAACTGGGATATTTCAAATATATCTGGCTGCTGCTGAAGAGCCTCCTGCTGCTCATTAAGCTTGGCTATCCTGCTTGCAAGCAGCCCTTGTTGTTCCAAGAGAAAAAGAACAATCTTCTCTATCTGAAATTGGTATTGCAAAAACATGTCACAAAACATTTTGTTTCGGCCTTGAGTGAGGGACTGAATTTGGAATTGTCAAGAAGACAGCAGAAAGCATCATATTGACGAGAGGCTTATGAATTCTGATGTAACATACAGTTGCAACACACTTCGCACAAAACAAAACACACATTATACATTAATATGTAAATTATAGTACCAAATTATTTCTCTATACCTGATTATCCAACATTCTTGAGAAATCCTTGAGTACATGCCGGCGATCCTGTGTTCCAACTTCAATTTGTTGAGCATGCTGTCTAACTTTCTTCTTCATTAATTTGTAGTTGATATAGTATCTACAAGAATGCAGATCCATGAACAAATTAAAACACTAACCTTGAGGGAGCATAAAGAGAATGCTGCACAATTATACACTATGGTGCCCAAGAACACTGGACTTCATACTGTCACCACCAGCATGCCGCAACAACATGGTGGTGACACGCTTAATCAAGTGAAACAATTCCCACACCAACTGTACCACCCTCTAAATTTCTCTTTTGCTATCAATCTAATGACCTACATGTAAATGTGTGATTTTAATTTGAAAAATACCGGGAAGAAAGCCCAAAATTTGTTTTGGTTTCCTGATTTTATTTAAAAATATTATTATAAATCTTACCAAAGTCACACTAAAGTAGTAAATTTTACATCCCCGCAGAAGATGGATTAATGACTCCAAATCAAATACATGAAACTTAGGTATCATTTGCCATCTCCACATAGAATCAACCGAGAAGGGGAAAAAAAGCAATTAACCCCAACATCATTGAAACTAAAAGATGATGCCAATGCAAGAGGAGGAGGGGTGTTCTTTGCCAATAAAATGAACTGACAGTAGACGATGCTTATCAGAAAGTTCTGATATGTCAAACATACCCTTGCCATTCTTGAATTTGTCTTTCCTTCAGCTTTTTCCCAAAGGCAACCATTTCTTACTGCCAAAAAAGGAAAGGTACACAACTTGAGTGAGAGAAGGGAAAGGCACAAGAATAGTGTTGCAAGAACTTGTATTCAATAAACCAATGACAACTCTAGTTTTGATCCTGAAGAATAAGAAGGAAAGAAAATGGAAATTAATCAAGCATCGCACTCCACGTTATTTTCACATACAATATAGCTCTCTACAAACCTTAAGATGCAGTTTTACAAGGATAGTATAAGACATTTCGAACTGTTGCCAATTTCTTACCATGTCAAAGCATGCAGACAAGTAAACTTGTCGAACATAAAAGAGAACAACACAACAGTCCTAAATGCTATTTGAAGCATAGCTGACAATCCTCATTGCATAATCAAATATCGAGGAAAATGCAGACAATTGAAAATGATCAGACCAGCTTTGTCAGACACGGATGACGTGGGAAATGCAATGTGGATTAGTATCACACGAAAGCAACTTGACATGCTATCTTAAAAGGCACGTATGAAAAATGCAGAAACAAATGCCTACTTGGATTGTCTAAATCTCCAAGTTAAACCTAGTATCTGCCATCTCAGGTATTTCAAAGCAAACAAGTGCATGATACACCTCAGAACAGTTAAGGTATATTAGCCAATAAGGAGATGCATTCATTTGATAGCCAAATAAGCCCCACTCTTTCAAATGTCTCCCAGTTAATCCATCATTAAAAAAACAAAAAAAACCACCTTTTTTAATTTAAAAAAATAGAAGGAGAAGGAAATCAGATCTCTCCAGTTGCAAATATTCAGCTTAAAGAACAAAAGGGAATCGGTTCTGTACAAATAATTACTTTTACCAAACATTTGACACTAACAATGGATTTACAAGGATGGAAAAATCAGATCAAACAAGTCAGCAATCATCTTTGACTTGCTAATCGCTGTCTGCTTATCAGTTTCGTATTATCATAAGCCACTTAATTTGACCCATTCCATACAACTAATCAAAGCCGCAAGCAGTTTCCAGTATGACAAATTCAATCACATTACCTCTTCTTCTATTGTTTTATTTTATTTTTGAAACGTGCTGGCATATATAAATTATAATACCGGAGACATTTATTAACTTCAAATAATAATTTTTATTTATTTAAACGTCAAATAAACTTAATCATTATCAACAATTAAATTTTATTTCCTGGCAATAAACCTTACAGCAAGGAGCGAGCTGTCCGACGCTGGTTGGTTGCCGAGGAAACGCAAGAACGAAAAAATAAAATAAAACTGAGCTTACTTAAACACTCTTAAACAACGGTGAGCAAACACAGAAAACAGACATCGCTTAACAAGAATTCCATTTCATTTTTTCTTCTTTTTTTCTTTTCAATCTGTTTTTATTTTCTTAGTTACCAAACAGAGCTTGTAGAATCGAAATATATGCATGTATATATTTATATATTACCGGATTGAATTTCGAAAGAAATGATCAGGTGTAATAGAAAAGGAGATTAGATGACCATCAACGAACGAACGAACGAACACCTAAAACGACAAAGAAACAATCACAAACTCACATAGAATGTGAATTGTTATAAATAAGCGGTGAATTCGGTTTGAGCCGCAATATTTATTTACCTGAAAAATGGATCCAGAAAGAGAGAGGAGGAAATGAATTCTCTGAGAAAACGGATCTTTATTTTTATTTTATAAATGACTCAGCTCTGCTTACTATGGTAGAAAGAATAGGAATTCAATTCCGTTTTACGATTTCAATGAGATTAGCTGAAAATGAAATCGAAGCAGAAGAGAAGAGAAGCAGAGTCTGTTTGGGAGGTTTTGGAGGGTGGAATTCTATTTTATTGCTCACTCTGAGAAGCGGCTTTTTATCGAGATTTGGTTGTTGTCTCTCGGCGTCCTTTTCAGCTTCTCTTTTTACGAATATCATAATCTTTTGGGAAGTTCTCTATAAATGTAGAAACGTTCGTGGCCCTTTTTGCAAATTTAAAACACATTCTTCTTCTGTGGATAAGAAGGGCGGCATGCCAACGTTTCCCCTTCAATAATTTTCGAACCTTTTTTTTTTTCCCCGATCATTGTCCTGTGATTATGGCCAAATACATAGAATTAATTATGTTCTATTACAGAAAAAAGGAATTAATTATTTTTATTAAGGGTTCGATTTATTTCACTCATGGCACCTTCTATGTGAACTCTTGGAGGATAGATTCCGGTGGTGTTTATTCAAAAGGTTGTCCTTGTATTTTATTTAAAATATATATATTTAATTTGCTTGGTAAAAAAAATATATAATTTATTATTTATGGATTTTATTGTATTTTTGTGTTTAGCACATACAAGGAAAAAAAAAAGCAATCAATTGATGCTTCTTCATGCTATTTTATATTTTTCATGCTAATTGTATTATTTAGATTATTCATACTAAATAATACAATTAATATGAATAGTGTAGCCAACTTTATTATTCTAGCTGATCGGGTCTAATTCAAAGCTTATTATACATTGAACGGGTCCGACCCAGTAAAATAAAAAATAAAAATTATTTTTTATTTTTTAATTTTTTTTTATTAAAAAACTAATATTTAATATTATTCAATGACACTATATAAATTACATAAAAATCGTTTGATGACGTAATATTTATAGAATTTGATTACAATTTCAATTTTATTCATCATTATATTTCATTTGATGTTGTTACGTGCTAAACAAAACCAAATAAATTGCAGTCTTTGATGGATGTGTTTCATACGCGATGGAATTATAAATAGTTTAATGAAAAAATAAAAAAATATATTTTATATAAAATATTATTTATTTTATAATATAACAATAATAGTTAAATCTATAATATTTAAATTAAAAATCATCAATATTAACATATATTTTCTAAAATTATTTTATAACTTCAATTTAAAAAGCATTATTAACCAAATATATTAAATTATTTTTTGTTCAATCTTAATTTTAGTAACAGTTTTAATTAAATATACATAAATATAAAATCAAGTTTAACTAAAAATATTTTTTATAAATAATTTTTTTAAATTATAATCATAATTATTATCACAATATAAAATATACTTATTTTTTTATGTTGTGAGATAATGGTTAAATTCATGAAACACATAAAAATTAAAAGTCAACATAAATACCATGCATGTGAATAAAAAAGCACAACAATAACTACGATAACCACCAGCTTCTTAAAGAAGTGGTGCGTCTACAGATAAATTAAAAAAGTGACGCATCTATCTAGATTAGTTCCAGTAAAATAGGTTTTTTTTAAGTAAGTGTATGTTTGTTTTTCTATATAGAAAATTTTTTTAAAAGAAATTTATTTATTTATTTATTTTAAATTTATTTTTTATTTTTAAATTATTTTGATGTTTTAATATTAAAAAAAAATATTATTTTAATATATTTTTAAGTAAAAAAATTTAAAAAACAATTGCTACTATAATACTAAATTTTTATTCTGGCATGTATATAATGAGTTTTTATTTCATTTGGGTGGAGGTAGAGCCCACCCTAAAAAAACAATTAATATACTACTCCCATAATTTTTATTTTTATTTAAAAAATATTCTAGTCTTGATTCCCAAATAAAAAATTACTATGAAAAACACAATATTATGTAATAAATACATTGTTTTATTTTTTTTACAAAATAATAATAATAAATATATTCACATTCTAGATTCTATATTTTTATTAAAGAAAGAAAAAAAATATAGATAAATTATTTACGCAAGCATAATATAGATAAATAATTTATATTGCTTATAAAAAATTATTATAGGGTTGTTCTCTTAAAATAAATATCATCTCATCTTTTAACCTTATGGTCATTGCAGGTCTACAATTATAGACTCTTATACTTCAAAATACGCTTAAAAATGTAATAGAATGATATCATAATTCAGATTAAAACTTGAAATGCAATAGAAAAAAAAAGGAATACATTACTAATTTGAAACTTGATAAACATGTATAACATTAAATTCATGTAAATATTCATTTCACTGCGCTTCTTCTGTTTATAAAAGTAAAAAGAGGTTGACAATAACTTAGTACGGGATTCTATTTGATGGATTAATGTCATGAAGACCTAGTCAATGTTTATATTTTGTAATAATAAATAAATAGGATACATTGCTCTTGACATGGCATTTATCATGTTCAATACATAGTTTAAGTTTATCTACATTTATTTTTTTATGCTTTAATTATATGTTAAGTTCTTGTTACTTTTTCATTGTGATGGTTGAGAAGGTTTTTACTTTATTTTATGAAAGCTTGCAAGTTCTTTAATAAAAAAAAATGGTAGGTAGTACAGCTATTGATTAAATTAATGCCCTTGTTTATTAAATTCGTCACACTTCACTGTCTGCAAAGGGACAGTACCTCTAATGTCCACACTATAATGTCGGATTTCGACATGGAGAGCACATACTGTCGTAACTATTTCTGTAGAAGATTATTTAATATAATAGCAGCAGCCCTCAAATAATGTAAAATAACACACTAAAAATCCTAAGGCTTTCAACAAGTTGCAGTTTTTTTTTTTTGTTTGGTTATAGTCATCAAGAATATATTGAAAAGGCTAATAGCTAAAGAAAAATACATAGGCATGACAAAAAGAAAATGATCTGCTACATTTGCAACTTTTGCTTTTAGAAAATGATGAAACATGTTTTTGTTTAAGCTTTACAATCGTATAAAATATAAATTTGATTATATTTGCTGCCAAATTTGGATAAAGATGAAAACAAGATATAAAATAAATAAATAACCCATTTAATTCTTTATGATGAAAAAAAGAAAAAGAAAAACTAGCATTGTGAATATGAAGTTTCGCGTTGGACATATATAATTATTCGATAAATGTATTGGTTATGTAGCTAAATTGTGATATGATATTTTAAGAGCTTGTTTGATAACATGTTTGTAGTTGTTTTTCAAATAATTTTTTATATTGAAATATATGTCAATAATATTTTTTATTTTTAAAAAATTATTTTTGACATCAGCACATCAAAACAATCTAAAACATACAAAATATATTAAATTTTAATAAAAAAAATTAAATTTTTTAAAGACACGGTTTGCATCGTGTTTCTAAATAGTGCCTAAGTAATTTGTACATGTGATAGTGCACATTACTCACATTTAGGCATCCACATCACATTTTGTTCGATACTTCTATTCTAGTATGTATCTTAATGTATTTTTTTTAGTTTCTAAAAATTAAAATGGACATCCACCACCACTCGGTAGTACTTCAAAACTTTCAAATTATTTTCTAGTGTTTGTGGCACGTATAAATTTTAAATGCAAAGTAAAAATATTTATCTTTTCACTAATAAAATAACAAAGCAATACATTTAATGTCGAGCATTAATCTCTCTATTATTAGTACTCATTTCTCTCCCTTCACAATGAGTTCCCTCGTCATCAATGCTTTACTCTCAACGAGGTAAACTAACATAATCAAGATTTATAAATATCTCGACTCATCAAGTAACTTAACGTGAACAACAACACAAAAATAAATCCTCACAACTAGTCTTTGAACATAAAACAAAGCATACCACATAAGGCTACAAAGCACAATACTACTCTTACACTCTTACAACATTGTTTATCGTCTCCACTACTGCTCCTACACTCTTACAACATTGTTTATTGTCTCCATTACTTACTTCCATGTACAACATACTCCTCTCCTTTTATATTTATTAACTTAACTATTATAATGTTTCATGTTTTAACAGGGAATTGTTTTGTAAAAAAACCCTTGAAAGTCATCCATTAACTTACAAAAATAGTGGTCAAGCCAAGTCATTCCATCAGTTTAAGACCACGGTCGTGGAAAGCCTAGTCTAATTCTAAAGTATTCTTGATTTCATCAATATACCAATAGATTGGGTTTAAAGAAAGAAGTTAAGAAAACTCAAATAAGATTTTATAAGAGATGAATAAAGAATGCACAATTGAGATGATGAAATGGACATGGAAAGTTAATAGTAACGGTATATTATTATATGCAAAACCTCTAGACTTGCAAATCTAATTATGATGTGCCTTTTCTAAAATTGACTTTTAATAAAACCTAAAACTTGTTGGTTTTAATTTGTAACTAATGTTTAACTTGCACATTACAACAAATCTAGTATATAATCATATATGTTTGTTTAGACCTTGTATTCTTTTTGTTATACATGTTAAGACTTTATGTTATTTTGATTGCATATGTTAAGATCTTGTTTTATCATCTTAGTTAATTTAATTTATGTTTTACTTGATAGATGGACACATAAATTATTAGAAATTCTTTTCTTTTCTTTTTTATTTTTAAGCTGTTTTTATAAATCAAGATACTAAAATTATCCTCTGCTAATATTACAAACAAATATTTTTTTTATTTTTGTTTAGTATAAGTGTTATTTTATTTGTTTGGTTAATTTGTTTATATATATAGACTGAATTTGTTTATTTGATATTTTGTAATATCATTTTAATTTCTAAAGTTATTAATCAGTTTTGGTTGATGAGTTCTTATTATTGCTAATTTATTTTTTAATTACTACTTTTTATATAAAAAGAAACAATACATTATGTGTTATTCATCTAAAATCTATATTTTTACTATATGATATATATTTAAACAACTCTTTTTTTTTTCATTTATCATTAACCTTTGTTTATTTTTTCTATATTCTTCAATTCAATTTAATTTTAATATTTGAATATCAATAATAATTTTTATTATATTATTATATATGAATATAATATATTCTTAGAAAAACCTATAATTGGATTTGAAACCAAAAAGTTCTTTAATTAAGTTTATAAAATCTCAAGTTTTGTTATGATGTTTACCTTGTATATTAAAGTATTCTATTTTTTTTTTGCATAATAATTACTATATATATATATATATCATATGTTAATTTGTGTTTACTTATACTTATCTAATCAATTTAACATGACATATGAAAAATAGATTAATATGGATAATTTTAAAAATATACGCCTTAGCAAGATTAAATAACCACACATCTTTTAAATTAATGTTGTTAAGATTTTATCAAGATAACTAGTCTGGTCAGAATTATTAATTAAGTTATACTAGCAAGTCAAAATCAATTAAGAACCAGATGAAATGTACAATCATACCACTAATCATCTGACTTGTAGTTATCTTTTATGATTTAATTATAAAAAACTTTAAGTATAGAGTTGAGAGTGAATAGTTTTTTTACTTAAATATTACACGTAATAGGCAATTAAACCTTATTGGGCTATTTATATGTCCTCAGCTTGCTTAACATTAAATAAAAAATGGAGATTGTTATTTATACTAAAAACATTTTTTTTTGCATCTTTTATTTTTTAGCAATATAGAAGAAATTTTATTCTACTTCTCTTTAACATGATAACATCAATGTGATATGAAATAGGAAATGGAAAACTAGATTAGAGTAAAAGAAGTAAATGTGACTAAATAGGGACACCTTCATTTTTAAATAATAAAATTCTTATAGTGCTATTAGTCTCATACCAGGTCATCCAAAAGAAGAACTAAGAGATAAATTCATGATCGCCTTATATTTTCTAAGCTCTTAACCATATTTTTTTGCATTATATATGTTGGGTTATTTATTATCATTTAGAGAAACGATTTTGTCTTATATTCATCTCTAATAAAAAGTGATATACATACAAGGAACCTTAACAAGTTTTATCACTTTTACCATGATCACAATCATGACACTAAGAAATGTTATACCTTAATATAAAAGATTAAAAGATTGATCTTTAGATAATGTCATTAATAATTTATAAAGAAGTAAATGTAACCTAAAAAAAAAGGGAAAATCCTTATTATGCAATACCTAATCATATAATTTTCAAAAATCATATTTCTAATATCTTTTAAACTTTGAATACAAGCAATAATATTTTTCCATGTCTTTAAAGTCTTCACCAAAAACTATTTATAATAAGGTCTTTATAACTCCAATAAAATCTTTACATCAGGATCTTTATGTCTTCATTAAATTCTTAAAGTCTTTGTAATCACTTATCTATAAAAGGAACATGGATCCTTCTTCAAGTTTTTGTGGCCACTTATTTCTAAATCTTGGTGACTACTTCTCTTAAAGCCTCCATAATCTCTTATCTTTAAAAAAAATCATTGATCCTTCTCAAGGTCTTTATGATAGTTTATGAGATACTTTACTCTAAATACATTTCTTAATGCATAGAGAAGCCATATCATTTAACTTTTATATTCATGTTTTTATATTAGACTACCTCTTCTAATAATTTTTATATTTTATGATATTTTTCCTAACAGACCATACAAGAGGGATAAACAAGTCTAAAAACATAACATGTATAAAACAATAAGTGTTATCTCTTCTTGTACTACTAAAACATGATATTTTAAAAGATATGGGAGTTAAGTAATGGTGTATAAAAGGCCTAATTAAGTTTGATTAAATTAGCCCAATCGAGGCCTACAAATAAAAAGAAAGGGACGAGAAGAAGATACTTTAAAGTGGGAATAAAGACATAAGAAAAATAGGCATGAAAATTAAGGTGAGAAGAAAAGAAAATAAAAAAAGAATGAATGAAACACCGAGAAGACACCAAAACTCTGGTCAATACATGTATCATGCTATTGAAAAGATCTTGATGATAAAATTTCAAACACGCCTTAAAAGTCTATCATTGGAGGTGGGGTGAACCACCCACGCCACTCAAAGATGATAGGTGTGGTTCACATATTGGTGTGTGAATTGTAAGGCTAGCTAATTTCTTGCTTCTTTTCTGATTCAATTCATAAATTTTCTTTTCATTTTATTCCCTATAAAAATCTTTTTCTCCCTCCTTAACCCAACCTAATCATATTCTCCTTATCACAACTGAACCTTCTCAATCTTAATTAAACTTTTTCATGGTTAAGACTAATAAAAAATAGATAAGAAAAGAAAAGAAGAGAAAATCTCAACCTAATTAAACCATCTCCAAACCAAGCCCAATCGAACCCTCTTTAACATTGGCCTAACCACATTTATGTTATCCATTATTGCCATTATACAACCCCTCTTAATTTATCTTAAACCAATTTTTTCACCAATACATGTCCCAATGTTTGATTTTACACCAATTGTTATAATCTGACTACTATTAACCAATGGTTATTCCAAAGTTTGACTTTGTACCACTTTTCTTAACTTGGCTACTCTTTCCATCAATGGTTGTCCTTTTCTTAACCATTATTTCCACTAATGACTTATTCTCAAATATCAACCTACCTATTATTAACAAGTACAACATACTAACCAATAACTCAATTTTATAGGAAAATAAATATTTTTTATCATTCTTTCTCTCTATTAAATCATTAGATAAGAAAGAAAGTTATGACAGGCTTTCTTAAGCTTACACCTTACTTCCCTATCGTTGTTTCACTTACCCTTTCTTTACACAGACATTCTATCTTTTTTACATTTATTAATTAAAGCATCGAAAGTCCTTTATTCTAACAAAGGACTTGTTATACAAGCCATAAAAAAACCCAAATCTAATATGATTTTTTCATGACTTAATAAATATATTTGTCTTTGCCTCCACAATAAAATTTTCTCTTTATTAAGTTTATTTATAATTTTATTTATTTACTTAAATTTCCCAACAATAAAAACACCACACCACACCACACAATATGTGTATTGAATTATATATGGTTAAAGACTATACATGGCATTACACATGGCTACTTAATAAGTCTAGCTCTATGAAACTAGCACTTAAAAAGAAATGATCATACTGCAGAACTATTTGGCATTGTTATTAAACTTAACTTGGCAGTTCAATATTGAAACCTCTCGGCATGACTTTTAGCCCAACCCGGCCTATATTTAAAATTAACTTAGGTGAAAGTTTCATTGATATAGCTCAATCAACTTGATAAGTTTAAAGATAACTCGAATGGCAGGTAAAATACAAGGTTTGGCCTTTAAAAAATTTAAGATGATATCTTCTTCTTTTTTAATATTGAAACAATGACATACTATATCAACTCATGCTCTATGAGTTAACTTACTAAACTTGCGATCCAAATTATGAATTTTATTAGGTTTAATAATTTTAGTTCTTTTAAACTAATTTTTACTTAATGATATGATAACAAAAACGTGAGCTTGCAAGATTGAGAATCAACTAAGTGTTAAGATATTTATTTGAAATAATGATAATTTTATAAAAAAATAAATTATAAAAATCAATCAAATTTTCAATGATAAGATTAAAAATAAAATATTAAATGATAAAATTAAAAAAAATACATAAAAAATCATCTAAAGAAATGGAATTAAGAAATAGGTAGGGACTAATAGCCATAAGTATTCTTTAGTTTTCACTTCTTATAATCATTGAAGTGGGATTATATGTTAACGTAGGAATGATCATGTTGCTGAGCCAGCAATTACACGATCATGCAGGATACTAGATTAATTAGAAGACAGTCAGGACTTAGAAAATGACTACAAAGAAAATCTTGCAGCATGTGCGACGGGGGTGTCTTTGTCGAGTAACATGGTAGTTATGTATAAATATAAATGCAGATGTCTGCTCATACTATTATCTGAATTCTTTAAGCATCGATCCATGTATAAATATAAATGCAGGGCTTTGCTAGATATCTGATTATTTTCTTAATTTTGTAGCTGTACTGTAATGTAGATGATTGCTCCATCAGTGATGACTGAATGAATTCACCCAGATAGAAAATTAATAGCTTCCATGCCGTCCATGCAGACAGGATATATCACTTTTGTCCATGTGGTTGATAAATAAGTAGAAGACACAGTAAATAAAGCAAGCAATCAAACCTAACTTTTGTGGGGCTACTCTCCTCTCTCTCTCTCTCTCTCTCTCTCTCTCTGTGCGTGTGGCTGCTGGGGGGTTTCAAACCGACCTCCATGAAACCGAAGAGCAATTATCGCTCGTGTCTTGTGCTGAACCTCCCAAGGGGAGGTGAGGGGAGGGGAGGGGCGGTGGGGCCTAGGACCATGGGGGGTTGATGAAATGATGTTGATCCAATGCTTGCTGAGTTTCATTAGCAAATGATCGAATGTTGATCCAATGCTTGCTGAGTTCATAAGCAAATCATTGATTGCCAAGGATATGTTAATGTTCCCATTTGGAATCATGATTAAAAAAGAAAAAAAGACGATAAATGGAAAATCAGTTGGTTTACAGCATAGAGGTAGAAGAAAATGATGTTGTAAAAATGACAAAATCAGGATGAAAAGATTTTGCTTTTAAAGTTTCTATCAGCGTAGCCCAAACGCTTCAGTCAATCAGAAGAACTGAGACCAAAATATAAATGTATATATAAATATTTTATTTCAGCTGTTTTTCATTTTATATTTTTTTATTTATCTTAGATATTTATTTTGACTGTTGCATAAAAATAATTCTTGTTTCAATAAACACATGATATAAATACAACTGATCTATCTTTATTATAAAATTATAGAAACAATTTAAAAGATTAAAAACTATTAAAAAAGTTAATATTAAACAATTAATAATAAAAGAGGATATTAGTTAAAATTTAAATTAAAAAATAATAATTTTCTTTTAAAACAAAAACACCAAGAGCGAAGAGAGATCAAATGAAAAGGCCCAACAGCACATGATTTTTTAAATAACATTTTTTGACACGTCATCCATCCACCATGGCCACAACATATCGTCCATTGAACATTTTATCTATCATCAAAGACAATTGACACATCATCTACTTCTCCAAAAACAGCTCTATTTTTATTTTTTAAATTTTAGCCCTTGTTTTCTTTTTCAACAATAATCTATAATTCTATTTTGAAAAATTAAATTTTAATTTAACATCAATATATTTTTCACAGCATATCAAATATACAAGAACAAGAAAATAAAAACAAATCGCAACCATGCCAAATTCAATAACCACATTAAAGAGAAAATAGATATGAACAATAAGGTGACCAAACAAGGAGAAAAACTAAAAAAGCTTTGCCATTCTAATAAAATCTTCACCAAGATTACATCACTAACGCTACTGCTACTCTCCAGGCCGAACACCCCCTGATGATATGAAGCTTTAAGCATTGTTCATGTAGGTTAGAAATAGAAAAGATTTGGGGGTCAAGGCATATTAAAATCCCCCAAAAGTAGAAACGCTAAGAAAAAGTTCTTATTTTTTCATCCCCACATGAATTTATGAATACATCACATAAATGAATGCTCCACGCAAGCTTTTCGTTGCTGCTTCCACTAAATCTCCATTGCCGTGATAAAATTTAAGGCAGAAGAGTTAGAGTAGAAGGAGCAAAGAGAAGCTCGGGAAATGGACTGCCCTCCATTTAAGGACAATACTACAAAAAAAAGAAGAGAAGGAGGACTTGTTCTGTCAAGAAGAAGACTCCTCCTAGTTCATCTAGCTACCTTATCCTGCAGAAAATTCTACTTTTATAGAAAATGTACAACTATCAAAAGATGCAAATACTACAACCAGTTGATGAACTGCTGCCTTTGTCCGTAGCTGAACTATGTTATTTATCCGATGGCAAGTCAGTACACCCACTGTTGTCTGTTGCAGGGACCTTGGATGTCAAATATTTTTCACAGTACCTTTGGGCCCTTTGAGGAGCAATGATCTCAAGAGCGTTATGGAGACACTTGCGATATGAGAAGTCCTCTATCGTCCCATCTGTTCTAACAAGTGAAAAGCAGCGTGTATCTTGATATTCTGGGTGGTTTATAACCTGTAATAAAGGATGGGAAAGGAATCACCCTCAAACCTTGTGCACTTATGAAGTTGCTTATATTATTTCAACAACAAGATAGGAACAACCAACCACTTCAACAAACCAAGTCATTTCTCTGTACATATCTGTCAACCCAGTACGTAGTTGATGTTATATATTAATTCAATCAAAACGAAAATAACTTCAACATTGACCAATATTTTATCAAAGGAATATGGAATACAACGTTCTGAACCCTTTCAAGTTTCAACAAAGGGAGATATTAGTGTGTGTGGGTGTATTTTTTTTTTTTTTCTTAGAACAAGATACTTTCCAAAAGTAATATGCAGGGAGAGACCTCATGAAATTGATAAAGAAAATATGGATTAAAAGAACTAATTCCTCTCAGAAAGTTGTATAATCCAGAAGCCAAAGAAGTGCCAAACATAGTTTCATGAAGTTACAATAACTCTACTATTGGTTTCCGACTTATTTCATGCCTACCAGATTTTATTTCATACCTCCACAATATAAGCTTACACTGGAGGGTTTTCTAAGCCATGATACAATCTCATGGTTATCTGCTGTGACTGTTTAGGTTTTCAATGTGGCATGATTTTTTTAACCTTGAGTTTGTGATCATTTTCAACAATCTCAGCTAGTCAGAACCTTTGCAACTCTGGAAATTGCTATGTGAGGTACATGGATATGAAATCTGTATTCAAACATTTATATATTCCCATACCTCTGGTTTCTGCATTCTGTAACATTTACACTGATTTTTACTGAAATAAACAAAAAAAAGGTAAAAATTAAAAGCCAGTGTGGTGTTTGCTCCAATGAAACACTGGCTTTAATTTCCTTTTCTCATTCTTTTATCTTGTTTATAAAATAACAGAATCTGTCTCCAAACTTTAGTCATGCTTTAATACCATAAACAGATGTCCAACACGTAAGAAAACAGTCATAGTTATCCAAACCAACAGCACCATAAAATTAGGCAATGGAAACAGTTATAATTATTATTATTTCCAAAGAGCTTTTGCATATTTGACGAATGAATCATGACTATCTTTACACAAGTCTCACAGATGTTACATACCTTGATGTCTTTGGCTCCAATTCCAATCTTCTCATCTCTTCGAGGATGGAAATATAAAGTCATCATCAAAACAGACTTGTCACTCTCATTTAATTGTTGGTCTACAGAGTACCTACATCCACACCCATTTAAAGATTCATTAGGACCTTCCACTTCAACAATCTCTCTGAAACGGTGAACTACTAATATCTCTTTCATTCTTTTGCAATGAAGCAGATCTTATTAAATTGACATGATCTTGAAATAATCAAAACAAGGGGCATGTTGGGAATGAGTAAACACTTTATCCTTATAAGACCCGCCAAAAGAATAGAATAATGTTTAGATCATTGACAAGACTACATCCACACCCATTTAAAGATTCATTAGGACCTTCCACTTCACCAATCTCTCTGAAACGGTGAACTACTAATATCTCTTTCGTTCTTTTGCAAAGAAGCAGATCTTATTAAATTGACATGATATTGAAATAATCAAAACAAGGGGCATGTTGGGAATGAGTAAACACTTTGCTTTGGTACAGTGACAGGATCATGTATACTGATGTCAAGCACCAGCATGAACATAGAAAAACATGTATGAGTGGAAGAGAAAACAAACAATTCATAAATGGTTGACGGTTGCTGCACCACACTATAGATACATCAGTCAAACCAGCTGCACAGTTGATAAAAATTTCGTTTCAAGAATATGCAAGAATTACTTCTTATATCATGTTTCTCCTCCACCATTAACATATGCATTTTACTGCCAAAAAACTGGAGGAATGTTTGCACATTAAATGCACCAGGGAGATAGTTAAAAGGAAACAAAAGACCACCTCAACAAAAAGTTAATAAAGAAGCAAATAATTTTCTGCAAGGGCAACAATCTTGAACTAGCACCACAAAAGCCTAGAATCTTGGCAAGACAATCCACATGTTAAGCATCACTCTTGAACTAGTAGAACACAGGTTCTTTCATTTGTGGAAAATGCCACAGAAAATGGACTAATTAAAATTGCATTGAAAAAAAATGTGGCATAAAAAAATCATAAATGATGACATCAGAAATATAAATGCATCATGAATTCGACATCACAAGTATTGCATCAAACTAAGACAAAAATAGAAAAAATTCATTTGAGATTTAACTTACTTATTCAAGATTTTTCTCACTGTATAGGACATCCGTTGAATGTCATCATATGTAAGAAGACGTCGTAAGAATGATCTAGGTATACCCTCCTTTACTTTAAATCCTTTACGGCCACAACCACCAAACTTGTGCAGAAATTGAGCTCCACATTTATCAGATTTATAGATTTGAGCATCCAGTACTCCAGACTCAGTATTCTGCCCAATAGATATCATTTGGCTTCCCAGAAGGTTATACACATCAACAGGCTTTGAAAACTCTAAACCCTGATGAGTGAAGATGAAGCATAAAAACATAAGGGATTAGACAATTATAAGAAACGTTGTTGATGCAGGGGAAAGAAACATGAGGACATCATTAATGATAAGGACTACAACTCCTATGTAAAGTTCCAGGATACATGCTTTATGAATGATAACCATTCAAATATTATTCACTCCCTCAAACTCCTGGAATCCCTTTGACACTCAAAATCCTTTCAGCAAAACCCTTATGTTCACTATGGAACTTCTTAAATTTTAGCTTCCCAAGAACTGGGAAAAGATAATTGACATCTAATCTCTTGTTAACTACTGCCTAGAGGAACAATGTAAAATCTACCTTTCCAGAGTATACAATATCAAATTGTCCAGTCCCAATGGCAGGAATCCTTCCCCATGCCAAAGCATCTATGCTTCCCTGGAGATCATCAACCACTCCAGCCTTAGCAGCCCTTATAAAGCAATCACCAGGATTCTTGAACAAATTTCAGAAACAAAACATGAATTATATTTGATTGAAAATATCAAGAAAATATGAAAGTTGTGCAGCACAAAGCAATGAGAACTAACAGAAAAGCATGCTTGCACAAAAGGCGTTGAGACAGAAGCATGCTCTCTTTGTCGTTTCAAGCCTTTTGCATTTAGGCCAACAAACTCCCCAGTAACTGAAAGACAATTTGCAACAAGAAGCAAATGTTCAGGAAGTACTGTTTTGCCAACATCAGACATTGCAGACTGCAAATTCTGTTTTCAAAAATGTGCTAGTAATTAGTCCAAGTGACAATTTCCATGAATGGTCGTTTTAGAAAACAATATGATGAGGTGACAATATATTATACATACATTGAGAAAAAATTTCCATCCAGCATCTATGCCATAAGCCAAACAGCATTCATGTATGTTATCTGGATGACTACGAGCCCAGTCAATAATATCCATTATTGAGAGACAGTCATCCATAAGTTGGTTCCAGAGTCTTGTTTTGTCAGATCCTCTTGACATGTGAACCCTCAAGAAGAGCTCACCACGGAGACGATTATGAGATTTTGGTATCTTGGGCTTATCATTCCACAAAATGTCAACCTTTCGTATCTCCATGAATCCTAACATCAAATCAGAAATGTGGTATGTTATAATATCAACAACTTGTCCACTTACATCTAATCCAAATGATATATTATGTTCATGACCAACCTTTTATAACTGTTTCAAGAAGGAATGGAATCATAAGGTCTTGAATTGTCTCCAATTCTATGAATTCATTCTTGGAAGTTTCAACTATGGTGACAGTTATGCAAAATGTTTCTTTTTTTTCCTTCCAAGTGTCAGCTACAGTGCAGTACCTGGCATTTAATCACCAAGTCAAAAAGAACAACAGATCTCCATGCAGATTTTGAGAGGTTTTGTAAAGAGTCTAGCACCAAAAAAGCGCACAAGTGGTAATGATAAGTCATTATCTCATCCAAATGGGATACACTGCAATAATCACTGATAAAGAGTGGAAAAATATGCAAAACTTTGAACCAAAGAACAAAGAAACCATGAAAGGAAAGGGTCAAGAAATGAAAGACATAGGGAATGACCAGCAAAATGATTTGTTGATAGCAAATATAGTGGAAATAGGTTGAGGCACAGGCAGATTGATAAAGTGAGGAGAAACATGAAGGGAATACAAGGCAACAAATTCCAATACAAAGCTTAAATATATTTAGGCCACAGGTTCATTTGTAAAGCAAATTCAAAAGTGACTAGGAAACCAGAAAGTATGAATCCCGGTTTGTCAGCAGGGGTAATGGGTGGGTTTCACAAATAAACCTCTTATTTTGATATGCATTATTACTCTTAGCAATTAAACCAGGTTACAGTGAACAAACATGAAGAAAACCGCAATCAGACATACAAAGAGGAATAAACTCAAATTCAGGAAAGAAATTGTTCCTGGATATTGAGACAGTCAAGTTTTAATTAAAAAATAAAAATCCATTCCTTAGATGATTACATTATGGAATTTTTAGCAGTTTTACAGCTGCTAGGTCTACAATTCTTCTTCAGTTTTAGTGAAATGACAAGAAAAATAGAACAAAATTTTAACAACATAATGCAGAGACCATAAATTATTCTCTGGTCTCTAATTTGATGGGTATTTAATAACCATAGAGCATACCTGCTTGTTATTTGCACTTTAGGAAAACGAGTTTTTGATTTACACTGCTTATCAAGGGCATCAATTATGTAGTGCACCTTTAGACTTCTCTTCTTTACAATTTCCTGAAAGGAAAAAAAAACTTTATGCAAGATATACCACTTTTACAGATGTACTAGAGGTAAACAAAATATTCAGTTTTATTACCTTGTATACATGAAAATGGCAAACCCAGGGACTAAAATGCATCCTGCCATCACTTTGCGGGGAAAAGCTAATGCCCAAATACATATCAATTAGCAAAAAAAATAATAAGCATTGTGATAATAATTATAAAAAAAATGAAATATTTACAAACAGTAAACTAGAAACTGACATTATCCTGACAAAAGAAACAATGTCTGAAAAGAGTAGTCTCTCTAAATGGTTCTGGACTTCTAATGCTGCATACTCAAAACCATGCCTCTGTCTCCCAAGTTTCTCAGACAAAAATAGTGACATAGTTTGGTGAGCACTATTCCTTTTCAGACCACACTCCAATACATTCTGTGCAATTTATCAGATGATGATTAAAAGAAGTCAGGACATTCAGGGATAATAGTATAATAATTACATTAAGCAAAACATGATACCTCAATGGGAAAACAGAAAAGGTTCCAAGACTGGGATCAAATAAAAGAAAAGGAAAATACTTCTGTGGCACCAACTATACATGCACTTCTCAATTGATTTCATGAACTATAGCTATTCAGGCTCCATTTCCAAAGATTAAAGAATAAAAAATAAAAACATGTTTCTGTCACTCCAACTATGGATGTATTCCCCACTTACTTCATCAAACTATGGATGTATTCCCCACTTACTTCATCAAACTATTTTCTACCACTTTAAGCTCCAGTTATGTACAGTCGATGTGTCCTAATTCCATAACTAAGTCTTGGAAATACATCTAGTGTATCCGCATTCTTAGCTTCATTGGGAGTGGGAAGACAAGAACAAGTTATAAGCACCCTTCTTAACAACACCTCATTTATCTGTTTATGCTTTTGGGATGTGGGAGGGTCTATTCACTAAATTTTGGACATTAAAACATCATCATGTAGAAGCCATTCCTGAGTGCAACATCAAAAGATATGCTTGCAGCTGCAAGAGCAGTCACTTCATGCAAGCCAAAAAAAAAAGGAGCTAAAATGCCAAAATAGTAACAATTTGTCTTTGAATCACCCGCTCCAATCCCAAAATGACAAAAAAAATTGTGAGTAAAACTGGGTAATGGACTACATCTACAAAAAGTAAGCTGATGGATGTGTTTACTGTCATTTGCAAGTAACCTTTGTAACTAAACTGATAGATGTGTTTACTGTCATTTGCAAGTGACCTTTGTAACTTGCAAAGCATAATAAAATGAAGCTTCCACAAACTTGAGAGGGAGAAAGGGAGCGAGGGAGAACCTTCAGATTCAGCAGAGGTGATTTTTCAAGTAGGCTGATTGGTTGATCTAGGGCACTGTATGCAGCTTCAGAGATGGCACATGCAGCCAATGGACCCACTGGCCGACCAGCTATCCCATCACCTTTATTGATCTCATCAACACTACTAGATGGATCCATGTCATCAATATTGTAAGAGAATTGAACAAGCTGATTCCCGTATGCATTTCTAACTGTTCCATCATATGCACCATGCAAATCACGCATGAAGAACATCATCCTTCGAAACAAAGTCCCAGGAAGATCAGCATTGTCACTGAAAGAGCTATCTCGGCTTGTTACTGAATGAACAAAACACTCAATAGGATTCAAGCCAGATAGAAAAGAACCTTCAACAACAGCATGCGGGATGTAGCGCTTGGCAGATTCAGTAGCATCATCAGCCTTTTGCTTATTCCAACCAGCACATGAGAGCTGATGAGGCATTCTGAAGGACAATGAAGCCAGTGCATGTTGCAAGCCTAGACACATGCTATGCTGCACTAATTTCAGTAGATTACCCTTGCTTCCTGCCTTAAACATAGCCAGAAATGAGTTGTCTTGACTGGCATATCTGTATACCAAACTTTGAATATCCCGAAACACTAGCCTGAAAGCATCAACAGAAGATTGACTGAGTGCAGCAGATCTTTGCTTCTCATAACACAAGCGCTCTCCATCGAAGGCCATAACACAATAATCCTCTTCACTGCATCCAGAAAGGAAACGCAATCGTTCTACATTGCACTGATCCTCTTCATTATTTCCAGTGAGGAAATCCCGACAGGAATCTACCATCAAATGTTTCAAGTTGCATGCATAGTCAGCATCTTGCAATCCATACCAAATTTCATCCATCATGTTTTTCCGTGAGTTAGAATCAGGACAGAGGTACAGATCAGATAGAGAAACACTCAAGCCCCTCATTGATAACCATTCACAAAGAACTCTCTGAGCTGCATACAAGAAATCAAGAACCTGACCATGGCAATGTTTCACAAGGCTTTGGAATAGGTTACCATCAGTGTCCCATAGCCAAAAGGACCCTTCAGAAGAAACAAGATCACCATCTCGAATGCAAACATTGCATGATGGAAAATCATGATAAAATCCTACAGGCAGGAGCATGCTGATCAACTGCTTTCCAGTCCAAACAAGAGCATTAGTTGAAGGAGCTTTAACTGCTGGCAACAGGAATCGCTCAGGTCGAAACATTTGCAGTTGCTGCAACTCAAAAGAACTTAAGAAAACATCATCCTCCAAAACCAAGTGAGCAGCAGTTAAACTATCTTGACTTAGAGAAAGAAGATTCCTGCCACTCTGCCAATTAGTTAACTGCTTATCCAAGGAAACAAGCTCAGTTAGCTCAACTCTGGTGTCAACCGACTGAGGAACATAGCCGTGCAGACAATCACCATCGAAATCAGCACGGAATGGGGGACAACAGAGAGGATTAATTGCAAGAACCGAAGGCACTGGAAGCACTTTAACACAGAGAGCAATGAGGGAGTGTTGATGTATGGATGGGGGCCTATTGATCAAGACCGTATCTCCATCATTAAGAGGTCTATAAATGACGTCGCCAAGACGAAGTTCTTTCATGTGGCGAACACGAACCAGATTCCCTTCTCTGCGAACATGCATGTCACCCTTCTCGAAACAGCTTTTCTCAAAACAAGCATTCAACTTCTCCCAATTCCAAGCTGTGAGAGATTCTGAAACTTGCAACCTCTCAGCAATATGACAAGGTATGCCAATTTCGTGCAGCTGGAGATTAGGATCCCCTACAAGCACCATACGGAATGAATGATCATTCCTTTTACCTAGAATGACATCCTTGATCCATCTCAAACCAGATGCGTTGTTAACATAGTCGTTGCTTTTCTTAGGTTGAGCAGTCCAAGGATCAATATTTCCTGACTTGTCTGGGTTTAGCTGTGAATTAGAAGAATAAATTTTAAGAATAAAAGCACAAGATTTTTGCAAATATCAAATGATTCAAATCCAATACATTTTAAGCAAAAATTAATAAAGGAGGCCATGTCTTACCTTAGAAGTTTTCAGACAGTCCATGACGTGAAAACTCAATGTATTTGCTACCCCTCTGAAATCAACCATTTTTTTGTAAGCCCTAGTCCGTTCATCCTACAAGCACAAAGGGCACATGAGAACATCTTTGGAAGCTTTCCAAGCTGCTGTGACATGCAGTCCAAGACAACAAAGACAAATGAAGTGCTGCGAGAAACAGTTCTTACAAAGATCAATCGCTGCCCATTAGAAAATGCATGTGTAACTTCTGTCACACGATTAGAATTTGGTGTTACAGGGAAACAATTGAGGAAAATTGTGTTTGTCTTCAAAATAAACAATTTTATTAAATTTGGATCAACATCTTTCAACATATGTCGAACCTGAAACAAGAAAGGTAGTCATCATGTACACATAGTGTAAGGCAGAGATAACATGAATAAGATAGTAGCAATCAACAAAAAATGCATAAAAAGAAAAATACAAAAGGACAAAAGGACAGCAAGCTATATTTGTGAATCAATGAAAACGCATTAAACCTGAAGCCACACTAAGTTCCAAATAAAACTCAAAACTATGATGCATCTACAAAAAAAAAAAGAATAAGCAGGGTATACAAGCATACAAGGGCATTCTAAAGAATATGTGGACACCAGCTCCAAGAGATTCACGTACTTTAATGGGCAGTGGAATCATAATTAACCTATCATTCAACCCATCTTATGTCCGTCACTCCTTAAAACTGAACACCCAGCTCTTCCTGGAAAGATACAAAAGAGATTAAAGGAAGCCATCGAACACCCCAACACCACCCACATTTCTCCTCCACATTATATTCTGTAACAGTGGATTTACAAGGAAAATCTTCATGATGACAACAGTTTTTAGTGGCAGCGTAGCCATTAAGAATTTTTGGCACCAGCGTATAAATCATGACAAGAGGGCCATAACTCATGCAAAGGAAATGGTCTTCTTGCTGATAAACTTGATTTTTTAAAATATGAAATAATTTCTGTCACCATTTTTTGATCTATTTAGAATAGCAGTATGACTGCCTATGTTAGTCCTCACATTAAGCCAGATCTGCCATAGCATATCTGGACCCAGAATGTAGAAGGTTGTGATAAATTGACAGTCAGCATAAAACTAGCTGTATCATTTTAAAGAGATAGGTCCTAGTGGGAAAACAATTAATGGAAACTATTCAACTAATCCAGGAACAAGTGTTGGTCAGTGATATAACACCATAACTGATTACAATGAAATGCTAGAATTTTCATGTTTGTAGATGTTTGGTACAATAAGGGATCAGGCAGGAAACATCAAGTCAAGATATTAAATTCATCTCTCTGTCCTTGTTTGGAGTTTTCACATATGGTGAAACTATAACATACTAAAAGAAACGGGTCCAAAATAGATTGATGACATTAATTGAAGAGGAAGGTTAAAAAAAAAAATTGCATGAAATTCAAGTAGAAATATCGGGTGACTGAGACATCAAGATCAATAAGGCAATGATGTGGAACCTGTGAATGTGATAGAACTCTTCTGTTTGGTTTTGCGTTGGTTTCTTCCTCTTCTTCTTGTTCATCTTTTGGAAAAATATCCCAATAGTCAGCAGCCAGAATTTTCTTGAATCCTTTCTGGGGTTTGTTTGACAATGTTTCCCTGATCTCTGCTATAATTGCTGTTTTTCTGAAAATTTCTTTGGAGGAGACTTTGAATTTCATTGGTGGATACCAACCTAGTGAATTTCCCTGTTTGTAATACAGTGATTAATATGAAACCACATATGAGCAAAAGAAAGAAGATTGCATCAAGTGCTGGACAGACTTACAGCACAATATTTGCAGCCCTTTCTCTGTGGATTTTCTTTAGTTATCAACTCCGTCGCCTGAATACATGCACAAAATAGAAAAGGAAAAACATCAATAAAAGGAAGGCCAGATCACCTGCAGTAGTTCACATGCAAAGCACCAAACACTGATATTATTGTGTGGAAGGAAAAGATGATCTATAATCTATCTTCAACCGCAAACAAAAACAAATTTCAAGGATCTAGAACAGCAAGAGGAAAGAACCATCCCAATGGAAAAATTAATGCTTTCTCAAAGTTTTCCAAACCAAACCTGGTGATTCATTCAATGAACATGGTAAAACAGAAAGGTTTGTGCTAATTGCCAAATGCCAAGTGATTAGATGCCCTATCCTAAATAAATTGTAAAGAATCTGTGCTAATGAAAAAATGCAAGGTGATTAAATGCCCAATCCTATATAAATTGTAAAGAACAATATGCTTTTTTAGATCAACCCACGACATAATGAAAAGCAAATTCATGTTGCGGATGATTAAGCCTCCCAAGAAAATTCTATTTAACCTGAATAACACCTAAATATTTGCTGTGCTTAACTGCTAAAGTTGTGCCCCACATAATTAAGGTTCTCTACTGATCTACTTCTTTCAAAGCACTTCTACTCTTCAAAAATTGTTATATTTGAATTAAAAAAATATAGCTTTGTTTTTTATCCAAATCACAAGGGTAAAAGGAAGAAAAAACTCAGCACAGTATAGTCTGTGGAAGTGGAATACATTACAAACGTGAACCTAGCTAATACACTTAACATGACGCTCATGCAGGTGCTCAAACCCAGATTTAACATATCTAAATGCATGCTTGTGTTAGCATTCATTCTCACATGGATAGTTTTGATTACTAAATAAAGTAAAAGTGAAAATGGAGACAAATCTGGCAACAATCACAAATAAACATAGAAAAGAGCATATATAACTGAGCCATAATACAAAAACTTTAAGTTTATCACAAGAGAAATAGCAAAAAGGAAAAGATTTAAGCACAGGGAACGAGGTACCTGACCTTGGCCAATCGAATAGATTTACATCCTGGGCAAATTTTATTCAGAATCTGTACAACTTCAGACAAAAAGTATGGATGTACTATAGTGTATGGAAAATTAATAACACCAGAATGACCTGAAAGTGATAATAATATATTAGCACAATCCCCAGTCGCTATAGATGCTAATCTGTCAGCAGAATTTAAGTTGACATCCACAATACCTTCACACGACTTTAAATCCCTAGAGCCACATGTGGGGCACTGCGAAGATGGATTTGGAAGTCCTAGCTTAGGATCAGTGACCTCACTTACAGCATCAATATTTAGAACTGAAAGTTTTTCCTGTCACAATAGGACAAGATGAATCAATTATTTGATATGAAAAGGGCACTACCTCATAAAACTAGAAATATCAGTCACCACTTGAACTTATGTAGAAATTGGATGACCATTTTATAAAAAAGAAAACGTAGCATGTCTAAATTTTGAAATCATCAGTATCAATAAATAAGCCAACACAAGAACTCAGAATTAGCATTGGATGCCAGAAGGGTTTCGGAAACAAACAGAAGCTTGATAGAAGTAAATTTACCAAACTGAAAGAAACGATACACCTTAGGGGATTTGGAGAGTCACTGGGTTTATAGGGAAGAATGAATTCTCGAACCTTACTGAGTGGTTAACACACAGAGATATGAATACAAGATGTTAATGCTGCTATGGTGATCAAAGCTGAAACACTACCGTAAAGAATATTGCTGTGATGGCGCAGCAATATTTAAAAAAAAAAAAAAAGCAGAATCCAACTAAAAACGCATACCATATCTGCCTCAGTTAAAACACCAAAAGCTATCCCAGTTATTAGAGCAGGTGGCACTTGATGCTCTTCAGAAAAATCAATCTCCATTACACCCAGCAAGCTTATCACTACAAATCAAGCAACCTGCAGGCCCCATGAGATCATAAGTGCGGGGAGGTCAAGGCAAGTGCGACAACCAGAAACGATTAGAATAAAGTAATAATTCAACAACTTTCATAAAGGGAAGGAAACTTTCCTATGCAAAAAAGTTGATTTCTTTAAACCTGTTAGTGGTGTAGCAAGGAATCCTTGCAAGAGGCTGGGTCAACCTGAAAAACAGTAATATAGGTATTAGGAAAGCCAAGGAAATTGTGTCATCAGCATATTTGAAGCCATACTGAGAGACCTTACAGCTTATCCACCCTATTACTGTCAAAGAAATGAGCAAAAAGGGAAAAAGGAAAGAAGAGACCAAAAGTTAATACACCATCTATGGCTGATTTTAAAAATCTGAAGATTCAATGAAACAACATAATTCAAACATTTAGTTAAGATTGTTAAGTTTACTCATTTTCCTTGTAAGAAATTCAATTATCTACTACACTGTCTTAAACAAGCAGCAGATCTTTCACATATATAAATGCATCAACTTCAAATGTTGGCAGTTACTCCCAAGCATGCCAAAGGGGTGATTACATCTAGTTCATTCTTTTTCCTCTTCAGCCAAACCAACAATGAAATTGCCGCTAGAGGCGAAAGATAGCAGCCAAGATAGGTTCTGGTTTTGTGTCATTCTGTGAAATTTAACTGCCGTGCCTCTGAAATATATTATGACCGCATTCAATGATCACCAGATCAGAGTTCACCAGATTTTCCACCATCAAAGATGGCACACAAGCCTGGAATAAAACAACACTACAATGCAATCATAGCAAGAAACAGTCACTATGACCAAATTACTTAGTTTATGTTGCATAATGAGTAATCTTATGGCACTCAACATGTAACTAGAGGCAGCATAACAGATACGGGCCCATAGCACAAATCATATCACGTGACAAACAGCAACCACTTCTGACTCTTTCAGAATGGAGTCTCATACTCTTGCGGCTGAGAGTTGACATCACTCTTGCTGCTGAGAGCTGACGTCGCTCTTGCTGCTGTGAGTTGACCTCGTATGGGCCCATGTTGTCACTAATCACAACTAATACACCATAAAATTTCCATTGCATGGCACATCCAATTAAATAAAACATACATGTCACACATGCATCACGTCGATATACTCTGCAGTTTCATCCGTTATCCACACCTTTACTTATGTTTTCTCCTACTATCCAATGATAATAGCAAGTCAATTGATAAGAATATTGGAATCATCTGAAAAAACAAACAACAAAAATGCCAATCTACCAAATTTAATTCTAGCAGAGAAAAACATACATTATCGGATGCAAACATCCGGCAAGTCAGCGAATCATAATCACATACTCAATCATTAATCCCCTGCTTTCTGTAGTTTGGAAATTTTGGGGCACGCCAATTAATTAATTATCCACCAAAAGAAAACATATTCCCTCCAAAATCATCATAATTAAACACCTAAATTTATATTTCTTAAGAGAGAGAGAAAATGAATTTGACAGCAATGATCCACTATATCACTCATTATTCAACTGATGCACAACAAACACATAAACCCCCCCCCTACTTTTGTTGGCTCAATGTTTCAAGTGAAAGGACAAAAAGACCATGGACCTAACTCAAAACCAACAAAAACTTGCACTAAACAATCAAGATTCATCAAAATAACAACAATTCACTAACCACATTGTACAAAGTTCCACTTTATAACCCATCCAAACAAGAAATACTAACACATTCACCAAAACCCTTGAATTCCAACAAATCCCCCACAATCAAAACTCGCATGCAAACACACTAAAACCCAAAAACAAGAAACCCACATTCGAGAAAATCCAAAAAACAGGAAATGATCATATGCTCATGGTCACTGATCAAACAACCTACCAAACAAACATGCGGAATAATAATATATGCAATAAAACAAGACCTCAAAAACTAAAAAAACACGAGAATATACTAACTTTAGTTTGTGTAAAGAGAATGTACTATAATTTCTTTTGGTTCTTGATACAGGGGATTCTTTCCTTTTCCAGTGAAACAGAGGAGAGTAGTAGGGAACCTGGAGGGCGTGTCTAATGGTGGCTAACGAATATAGAAGGGAGCAGCAGAGTGGCTGAGAGGTGAATAAAGTGAGTAATTGAGTGTAAGTGAGGCGGGGAATGGAGGCCCTTCACGCCGCCGATTAAGCAAACGACACGGCCCCGAGTTCAAGGTTTTCTTTTATGCCTTTCTGGGAGCAGACCGAGGTCCTATATCGAAGTGCTTCTTTATTGTTCAGCTAAAGGACTTGCCTTTTGTTTTAATTACGATTCTGTGACTTTTGGCTTTGCAGTGTTTGTTTTCATGATTTATATTAAAAGGAATTAAAAAACTATCTTTATATATTTAAAAAAAAACATTTTAAAAATAAAACGCAGGACAACTATGTTTTTTTTAGCACAGGAAAAAAATTGTTAGGTTTATAAAGAACAGCAATTCTTTTATTTAATATGCTTATTATAAAAATATTTTAAAAAATAATTACAACTACACGAAGTTTCACATCATCTTCACACAATAGCCTTGTACAGTAAGGATTTCTCAACTTTTTTTCATGAGAGATTAAGAGCAGTATTTGTATTTTTAATTTATTCTACTTATTATTAGTTGGTTGAGTTTTTATTTCTCCAAATATTAGGGATTCTCCAATGGGTTTAAATCATTCTCTACTGAAGCTTTAGGCAGGACACCTGATAGATTCACAAAATAATTGTTATTGTGAGGTTTTTATAAAATCTAACCCAAAATGATAGCACGAGAACCAAAGTCATTTATTATGGGAATCAATACCTCTGGTTGGTTGAGTTAGATTATTTACTTCTGGATGTATGGAGGAGGAAGAGGAGGAGGCAGTCATAAATTTGCTCGGAAAAAAAATTATATAGTTGTGTAGAAATTAAATGTGGTGAGTCAGACGGTTAGCCGTATTAATGGAGCACGTCTTAAGAAATTGCAGGAACAGCTTGGTTCAGGGGATTGCTGGACGAGAGTCACCATTGGTGTGCAGAATCGGGGGCCTGATTTGACAAGTTCACAATTCTGTTTTTATTTTCTTTTTTTATTAGTAAAATAGTGATTCCATGGGTATATTATTTGTTTTCCCATGATAAAATAATGAATGAACAAACTTTAACTTTCAGATAATGTGTCTAAAAATATATTGATAATGTGATAACAGTTGTTTTTTAAATAATTTTTTATATTAAAATTTATATTAATAATATTTTTTATTTTTAAAAAATTATTTTTAATATCAGCATATCAAAATAATTTGAAATATAGAAATTATATTAAATTTTAATAAAAATTTTAAAAATATAAATTCAATGGCGTTCTCAAACACTGCCTCCAGCTTCCACAGCAACACGCAGATGGTAGAACAGTACTGTATGGTTTCATTGTAACATTTCAAGATTCACTGAAGTAGAGAAATTTAGCTGGCAACAATTTCCAAGCACCCATCAGATCCTCAGTTCTATTTTTAACACGAATCAAAGAAAAACTGATTGCTTTATAATCAGCAAATCAACAAATCAAAATATATTCATTCTAATCTTTATACTGATTTTTTGTTTGCAAGATAACATCTATGATCTCTCGTGTGCATTGTCTTCAATCAATTGGTCAATAGAAACACAACTAGTTGTTTATGATTGCTTTATAAACCTAACTATAGAGAGAAGTAGGCCATTAAAACTTTGTGTTAAAATGTAGATATGATTTAATGATTGGATAAAAAATTATGCATGTTAATATTAACATGAAGTCATATATTATAAAAAAATCTTTATTAATTGTCAAGTAATTATCTAAACCTCAAAACTTTAAGTTATTAATTAAAATTCTAAAATATATTTTATGTTACTTTTTTAAGTAAAAGTTTTTTATAATTAAAATTTACACAAGCTCATATCATCTTATATTACAAAATTATCTTATATTACAAATTTATTTTAATTAGAAGAGGGAATAAAGATAATAAGGTTTTAACTAATGTATTGGTTGGTTAGTAAAAATTTAATGCTATCTCAAATAATTATCTTAACTTAAAATCTTAAAATTTTCTAGAATTAGTGTATTGTTCCACCTACATTGATTGTATTATTTAAAATCCTAGCAAAGGGACCAATGATGGGGTGGCCTCCACAGATATATTGTATTAAAAATCTACTATGAGATATCCTGCATAAAGATATATAACGAGATAACATGCATAAAAATATTAAAGACTCATGATGAACTCATGAATTAAAAAATATTCTTAGTGGAGGAAAGTTCCTAGCTAAAAACTAAATTCGAAGATGAATAATTTTCATCATAGAAAAACTAATGCAAAAGTTTTTTTAAAAAATAAATATCTTTTTAATTATTATCATTCTTTCATATCTCTACTTTACAAAAAATACCACAATCCCTTTACAGAGCAAAAAAAAAATCCTAACAAATGAATAGAAAAAATAAACTAGGAAAAAAAGTATTCTATTTGTATAAAAAAATCTAAAAAAATATCATAATAAAGAATAAATAAATAAAAGTAGAAATAAAAGAAATTAATCAATAAAAATATCTATTCTTCTAAAAAAACTCATGTACCAGTCTCTTGGAGTTTAAAAAGATGTGTCCATGAGCTCAATAATCAGTTAGAAAATATCCTCCATTAAAAATATATATATGTTGTGAACCATTTCATCCCTTTCCTAACAAAACATCTTTTTAAAGGGTCATCTTACTATGTATTCTTAGTACAATGTCTTTGTACGGGGTGTCCTATCATGGCTCCCAACACAAGATCTCTAAGTAACAACAATTGATACAAATATAAACGACACTCTAATTCATAAATTGTTTTTTTTCTTACGAGGGATCCTCTTCATCCCAACTTATACAGTTATGTCATGTTCTGAAATTTTTTCCAGCTATGATTATTTTACAACACAAAACTAAGCAAAGTAATAAATAAAGATAATCAGGCTCTATACCAATCAACGCAGACAGAGTGTAGGACAAGAGATTTATTGTAAGTCAATTCTCTCGTGGACCAAAAACACTATAAAATATGGGAAGACTCTCGAGATAATTAATTTTATCTCTTAATTTCCTTACTTGTCAGAAAAATTATTACAACTTTTCATACAAGAAAAAAATACTAATAATACTTAATAAAAAAATAAATTTGAAAACAATATTTTTCTCAAATACAAAAGCATTGTAAGAAAGAATAGAGAATAAAAATAAAAAGAAATAAAATTAATTAATAATAATATTTATTTAAAAAAAAGCTCATGCATCGCCATATCCTTGCACAGGGGAGGGCAAGCAGGGCTCGTGCCCTGCAAAATATTTTAATTTTTTTTTATTTTTAATTTAAATAAATAATTTTTTTAATAATATATATTATTATATTGATTTTAGCCTCCCCTTGAAATGTGCCTGGCTCCGCCCCTATACTTGCAAACCTACATGTGGCTAAGTTTGGTCTTTTAACCCTTCCCTGTTTTTTTTTTTATTTTATAGTTTTATTTTGTATATTTAAAATAAAATTATTTTTAAATAAAACAGTTACACTAATATTTTAAAAATCATACCACTATACTGTACTTTAAAATAAGATTACAACATTTTGCAGTAATGTTAACAGGTAATTTATGAATCTAACATGCATGTTTTTAAAAACAAATTATCATGAATATTCAATGAGAATAAAATATTTATTTTTAAATTTTTAATTGCAAATTGTTTGTACATTATTTTTAAATTACTTATTCCTTTATTTTCACATGCAACCACATAAAAATCATCAAAACATATGTTTTTTTAATTGAAATTTACTTTTCAAACCATAACAATTTATTATCAAAGGAACTATGGCATGAATAAAAAAGATATGTTATTATATGTTTCTTAAAAAAAAAACAGAGAGAGAAATGCATAAACAAGGAAACGAATTTCAAATAAAGAAAATTTTGGCAAAAAATAACAAGAAATAAATAGTTTGCCAGACACAATGGTGTCCTTGACAAATATGGGTTATTCCCTATATTGTCATAAAAATAAATTGACATTCATGCATCTTTATGAGTTTTTTATGTAAATAAAGTAAAACATAATTTAAAATGGTATCATATCTATTACCATGTTCAGGTCTTTCCTTTTTTTTAACTCATTTCTTGCACACGTGTTCGAGTTTTGATCTTGAATGAGAAAAAAATTAAACTTGATATTCGGGATTAAGTTATCTTTCTTATAACCTCAAGCAGCCTTGCTTGGTAGAGAAAGGTTCACCCCGGTTATTGCAATAATTTTATAGAAAAAATAATTAAAAATATTATTTTTTAATAAATTATTAAAAAATTATATATATATATATATATTAAATTAATAAAATTATTTGAGTTGACTTGTTAAAATAACAATTTAAATCACAAGACGGAGACAATTCTATAAAAAAACAAATAAAAATAACTACAATATTTAATTTTTAATTAAAGTAAATTTAGACTGACATATTAAACCCGCAGCCTTAATAATAAAATCAAGATAACTCCATAAAAAATAAAACAAAATAAGATTAACTTGTTAAGTTCATAAACCAAGTAACGAGATGTTAATAAATTTATAAAAAAAAATAAAACTTTATATTTAACAAATTTAATATTCAAGATTAAAATTAAAAAAATAATTAAATTCATGAGATTGATATATAGCCTGGGAAAAAATAAAAAACACAATTCTCACAATATTGAATAGGAAAATTATGAAATACAAAATATTATTTTAATAAATAACATTTGGTGAGCGTCACTATACTAATTTAGCCATATTTTTAGTGTTTTGTTGATGAAATGTGAAACTAAAAAAACAAAACATAAAAAACTATTTTAATAAATAGTGTTATGTTGGTGTAGCTACAGTAATTTAACAAATTCTTTAATGTTTTGTTGATGTTAATATCACATGATGAAATAATTAATTGAAACAGGCCAAGGAGAATATAAATCGTGTAAAAAAAGAGTCATCGGAGCAAAAATTTATACATTTCACGCACAACGGGACTTTTTTATGTTTTTGCCACGAAATAGTAATAATAATAATAATAAATAAATAAATAAATAAAAACCTTGGATGGGGTAGTTTTGTAGTTAAGGAAACTGGTAAGGGTATTCTCTCAACGACAAATATCTTTATCCAAAATTATCCGGAGGAAGCTAAAACAACAGTCAAAGGACAAAAACGTAAAATGAGGCCAGAAATGTCTCTACAGTGATTGGCCAGGTCCTCTTGTGTGTGCGTGTATATATTATATATATATAAAAAGTTTTGGGTTTGCGTGACGCACATTACACACGCTGCTTTGCTATCTCTGCTGTTTCTCGACACGGTTATCTTGCTTCTTAACAGCGTGGTCCTTACATCCCATTGTCTTCCAATAACGCACATTTTTTTGTCCTCTTAAAGTTATGTCGACATGTTTAATTTGTTGATTGTTATTATTGAAGCCCATGAAATACAGGTGAAAATAAATAAATAAATAAAAGAGCATACGGGGACCATATTAAAAGAGAGAAACAATTCAGGGTACCAAAAGTGACATTGACCTCCACCTTGTCACGTGCAGCTCTATTTGGTGACGAGGGACAGGAAAACATGGAGCGGAAAACCAATTGATTCTGTACTCGATCGTATCCAAAAGATAAATGCCAGAACGGAAAAGTTACTACCGGGACAGGTTTGGAAAGGTTTACACGTGGCAAGCATGCAATGGTGGCCATGGGAAATGGAGTAAAAGGTAAACAAGACAACCTTTGGTGTCTTCCCTGCTCCTGCAGTGTTACGGGGCGAGTTTTGGGTCTCCAATTATTGCAACCTTACTTTCAAACATGCCACTTCAGTATATGCTGTTAAGTCGCCGGTTGATACATTTTTTTTTCAATGTGAAGAAATTATTAAAACAATGTGAAGAAATTATTAAAACAATGTGAGCGTTCAAAAAACAATGTACGTATAAAATAAAATAATAATAAATAAATTAACAACCAGAAAAAACTATAAAGCCCGGGTATTAAAAAAATCAATATTAAATTTAAAAAAACAAAAAAGATATAAGTCAATTTGTTTAACATGCTAATCCCACACTACTTAACAAAAAAATTAAGATAATTATCTAAAAATATTAAAAAAAAAGCTTAAAGATCAATTTCTTACAAGTCAAATATTAAAAAAAATTAGCCTAAAAAATCAAACTCAATTCATGTTAATCTTTATTATAATATGTAATTATGGTTATGAGTTCAATTCATGTTAATCTTTATTATAATATGTAATTATGGTTATGAGTTCAGGACTAATTCTATAAAAGATAAATATTAAAAAATAACATTTTAAAACCATACAATATTCATATAAAAAAACTAAAATGAATTATGAAAACCAATTCAAAACTAGTTAAATAATGAAAGTTAATTTTTTTAAAAAATAATAAAAGATACAATTAAAAAACAAAAATTGAAATGTGAGTTTATTTATAAAAAGAACAAAAAAAGGCCCAACTAGCAGACCAATTTTGAAATCTTTTGACTCGATTTTTTACCTAATCCAAGTTTAAAATTAACCTACCTGAGAGTTGTTTCAACTTGATGGGTTTAAAAACAATTAATAAAATACACGTTTGACTTTATAAAAATTTAAGATAATATTTAAAAATAATAATTGAGATATATTAGATCAAACTACATGGTTTAACCCACCAAACCTACTATCATAATCTAAACTCAACCAGGTTTAAGAGTTCTTTTAACTATTTTTTACTTGATCATGTAATAATAAAAATAAATATTTGTAAAATTAAGTACAAGCTAAGTATTACACTGTTTGTTTAAATTTATGACAACCTTAAAGAAAATAAACTAAAATAAATTATGAAAACTAATTCAAAAATGATGAAATATTGAAGAAAAAAATACAATAATAATAATAATAAAAAGAGTTTAAATAACAAAGATGTTATGAATCTATCCTAATTGTTTTCGTATAGAAGACTAGATTGGTAACTCATATGGTACCATGAGCAAGATAAAAAAAATTCTTTAACAAGAGAAAAATAGTTCAAGAGACAAACATGTTTTTTAAAAGATAAGAGAAATTTAATACTTATGTTAAATCTTGATAAAATTAATAGTTTGATAATAAACAAGGCAACAATAACAATAACAGATAATGTTTATAAGAAATATTGCTCTAGGTAGAGTTTAGACATGAAACATAAGATTTAAATATGAAATATGTCCATAAAAAAATATCGAGTAATGATATTAGAAAAGAAAAGAAAAGATGTTAACATTCATTATTTTTTCAAACTCATGATCTAGATTATTAGATTGGAAACGTCATATATAAAAAACCATGAAGCTAAATCTATAAAAAATAAAACATTAAATGATAAAAATAAAAAACAAATCACGTAAAAAAATCAAAAATTAAAATTAAAATTAAAAAAACAAGGGTTAAAATCAAAATAAAAAATAAATTAAAGGAAATAAAAATAAAATTTCAATTTAAGATTTAAATGAAAAAAGAATAAAAACACTATAAACATTATAAAAATAAATATTTATTATTTTAAAAAATAAATTTAATCTATATAACATATAAAAATTATAAATGAATCATACTAATATCCTAAAAAATTAAATACATCTAATACAATTAAAAATTAATTGTTATTTTAAAAATATCAAAGAAGGAAAAATAATCACAAAGAAAGATATTAATTAAAATACAAATTTTAAAATCATTTTAAAAAAGACATGTAAATTTTTTTTAACTAAATAATTTTTTTTTAAAAAATTATGTACGCACAGGCATTGCTGGGTTTAATAACAAGGCAAAANAAAGATATTAATTAAAATACAAATTTTAAAATCATTTTAAAAAAGACATGTAAATTTTTTTTAACTAAATAATTTTTTTAAAAAAAATTATGTACGCACAGGCATTGCTGGGTTTAATAACAAGGCAAAATACTTGGCTCATGAAAAAAGAGCATGCACGCACAGGCTTTTATTTTTTATTTTTTTGTTTGAGTTAACGGGGTGTAAGATATGTGATTAGCCCCGATTATTCATCGTCTAGAATTCTCTATATTTCGGCTATCTTGGTAGCCAAAAAAATTAAAATTCCTAATTTTTTTTATTTAAAATTTATTTTCAACATACTTTTTTACTAAAAAAACCCTAGAAAACATTCTAGATACACTATTAAATTGCCTGAGCTCAAAACCCATATAAAACATAAAAAATCTAATTTGAATTTTTCTTATCATATAAAATTATCGAATACAAAAATCAATCATTTTGATAATTAGAATTATCACCAACAATTTTTTCTCTCTACACTTGAATCCCATGAACTACTCTCTCTCCTCTAAAAAAACTTTAAAAAAGTTTGTTATTAAAATTATTTTTAAAAAAATTAAAAGGACTAGTTATCTAATAATAAAAAAAATGAAGGATCAAAATGTACTTTTTAAAAAAATTAAAACCACCACCTATTTTATTTATTTTTTTCTTTTTAATTTATTGTCTTTCAATTCAAATCTTATTTTCAAAAAATATGTAATTAGATGTCGATTTGTGCTCATAAGGATTGTGTAAAATAAAAGTGCAAAAATCATTTTTTTACATAATTTCAATGCTCCAATTCATACGTGAGCTAGTAGCCCTTTTAGTTTTTTTTAATAATAATAATAATTTAACAGTGTAACTATTGCTAGAGTAATATTTAACTACTTTTGAGCACGTCCTCTATCAAGGTACATTGCTCCTCCATATCTGTACATTTACTCACCTGTAGAAATGAATTACGTGCTTAGAACTTGATTGTCTGATGCTTTTAAATCTTAGATCATTTTTTTTTGTGGCCAAGACCTGTTTTCACTTCCTATTTTCATTGCAATGAATATGTGGCCTGCTGTATAAGGACATGTTCTGTGTCGTGTCCTGTTTTCTTTCAGAAACTCTTCCATGCCGCGCCTGCACGGTGCTCCTCTGGAAACATTCACCGAAGCAACTTGCCTGAGGCCTCTGTGGCACCTGTCCACCCCTTTCCCTCCAAGGTATCTTCAATTGCAAACACAGACGAAAATAAAGGAGTTCGTACTGCCAGATCCTACGAGGTTCCTGGAAAACTAGTGCAGATGGGACGTCTTCAGCTGCTAGAAAAGGTGGAAACCTATCACTTGATGCTTTTTTTTGGGTGAACAAGATCGGTTTTAACAGAATGAATTAAAGAGCTTGAAAATAATCAACGTAATTTTCCAGAAAAGAAATGCTACTTGAATTATTAAATTATTTTAATGATTTTATTGTTTGGATGTTCTTGTTGCTAATTGCTTCTTTTTTTTTGTTTTGTTTAGTGGCATATCATCTTTTCATCTTTTTGCCTTGGCATTTAACTGACAACGAAACTGGGATAGCCTGATGGATCTGGGTCCATACTTTTTTTTTTTTTCATTTTTATTATTTGTATAAGTGTTTGATAATTTAATATTGTATTATTATATTATTGTGAGTACCTTCTAAAAACAATAATTAAAAAGCCCAGTTAAAAAATATAAAATAAAATCGGTAGCTTGGAATAAGGTTCCTACATCAGTTAAATGCTTTTAAAAGCTCATAAAAAATTAAAAAAAAATCAATTAAAAGATATAAAAATACTGGACAATTGGAATAGGCTTTTTACATTAATCAATTACAAGGCTTTAAAAAAACAAAAAAAGTCATAAAAAACCCGGATGAATTAAAATGTTTTCTAATTTTCTAATAACATAAATAAAATTAAACGGAATTTGATTGATTTAAACTAGTTTTGATTTTAAATAAAAAATAATTTAATTATTTTTTTTAACCTGGAAACGAAACAAAAAAGACTACCCTTCTTGTGTGGGAGAGAGAGGCAAAAGTCCAAGGAAAAAAATAAATAAATTCCCCTTGGAAATCTTTCTCCTCTCCTTTGCCAAAGTTTAAGTTTACCCTCGTCTTGCACCTTTTGAAAGATAAAATTTCACCACTAGCCTTTCTTTTTTTATCTTTGCAGCAAGCAACATTAACGAAAAATCCAAGGCATATGGAGAGATCATTTTTCATCATCTGCGATTACACCAATCCATGGTGTTTTTTTTATTTTATTTATATTTTGATTATTTATTGTTTTGATTTAATCCTTTGATTGCATTTTCGTTGGGGGTATTGAGTTGATAATTTATATTAACTTGCTTTTTGTATAGCTATCACGAAATGGAAAATTTTCCTCAACAGTAAATTGGTTCTTGATTTGCGAAAAAGAGATTGATTTTATTATTTTAATAAAATTTAGAATTAATGAACCAAAATTATATAAAACAAAAGAATATTCTTTTTTCGCTTTAATAAAAGGTGCTTTTTTTTCTTGATAATTTAGCTCAATATGCTTTATACTTATTATTATTATCATAACCCAATTCTAGATTATTTTTTAAAATTCACCTTTTTTTTTCAAAATAAATATAAAAGTTAAGTTCCACAGGGGCTTGATGACATGAAATCAAAAGTTTGAACTAGGGGTTCAATTAAAACAAATTAAAAATTTAAAGATTAAATTAAAAATTAATAAAATCACTGATTTAATTTAAAATAACATTGTTTTAAATATATATATATATATATATA